>CM060948.1:55406102-55826102 GCA_030765055.1 Mantis religiosa | reverse complement strand
GAGTGCCGTGCGTCTGTGGGTGTTCGTCGCGAAGGTGGCTGAGGAGGTGATTCTGGGACTGGATGCCCTCAGGAGCCACGAGGGCAGGAAGTCGACGTTGGCAGGAATGTCCTGAGGCTCAACGGAGAAGAGGTTATACTCCGTCAACCAGAAGAGCGCCTTGGAATTGGCAGGGTCGTCTTGAGCGAAGACGTGGGTGCCCCGAGGAAAGATGTTGGTGGTACACCTGGATCGCCTGGCCCGCTACAAAGGCGCTGTTCGGGACGACCAGCCTTGAGGAGGGAGCAGTGTCACCCTGGTGGTAGACTCGCGAAGCCGATAAAAAAATGATGGCCGATCGTTACCGGAAATGAGAGACAGTTGAGAGTAGTTGTTGGAAAAAATAAACAGTTTGAGGTTAGCTAGCAAATTGTGATGGACGAATGTATTTGCTAGGAGAATAAAGTGTAGTTTTTGTGTTTTATAACCTCGTTTTATCATTTCACGGACCCACAAAGTCACAACATTGAAAATGCAATTAATATTCTGTATTTTATTATGTGTTAGGCAGGAGAGGAAATTTTGGTCAAAAGTAAGGGAAACAATAAGAATGAAGATTGGTTCGATGATGAATGTAAAATGAATAAAACCATTGTTAAAGCAAATTTAATAAAATGGATGGAAGTAGAAGATATCCAGTCTAAAGAAGAATCTATGGAGAATGAAAAACACTAACAAACTTGAGCTTGATTAAATTGAGAAAAATGGTTAAATTATTTTTCAACTCTGTATACATATGGAATTTTTAAGAATATAAAGGTAATCCCAGAAATTGAGATTTTGGATAGAGCTACAAAAGAGGATGAAGTAATGAACCAGATTAAAAATATTAAAAGAAATAAAGCACCAGGAATAGGTTGTATGTCTAAAAATAGCAAATAGGTCTTATGCCTGGGGAATTTATAAAGCAATAGGGTAAAAATGTGAATCCGGTTAACATATTTAATATAATGAGAACAAAAGAATGTACACTTGTAAATTGGAGAAAAGCTATCATACAGCCCATATATAAGGTAAAGAGGATATGGACAAACCAATTAATTATTGGAGCATAATGCAGCTACATACCAATCCTGAACACAACTTCAATATTCACATATAAACTGCTTCGCTGCTGGTTCCTCGACTTGGCAACTTCTCACCCAGAGCCACAGTTATTGACCCGTGAATTGTTTCCTGCCTATTCCACGGCCTGCCAGCTCCTTATCACTGAGCTTGGAATATAACACACTCAGCTCAAAGCATCGCACTGCTCTCAATGTACAACTGACTGACTGACTCTTTCAGTACTTCTATCAGCCTTGCATCAGCTTTTATATATCTGCTGGGCATGGTAGATCTTTCTGAAATTGGAAAGCCTCTGGAATTACAATTACGAGAGGTCTTTTTGCATAGTAATATGACTCACTTCCTGATGTCAGCTGTCCTTGAATGCATGTTTATTCCTCATGGCAGGTTGCTTCCTCCATCAGACATCAGCTAGTAGGTGTCCTTGAGCGTATGTTACTTTCTCATGGCAGACATGCACAATCATGTAACAATGTGTTCCCACCGTACTACCCATCAAGCCACTTGTGATGCAATGAACTTCCCTGTGATGCTATGGTGGGCGAGACTGTGAAGTCTGTGGATCTTCTATTTCATCAAACACTTCTGTAAACTCTTGGTTGATTGCCTGAAAGGCTTTTACATGGCAGAGCATATGTGGTAAGCCATGTCTTCCTGTAAACTGTGTATGACTGTTGTGAGCATTTTGATGCTTATTTCTGACACTGGTTTAAGGTAAAATGCTCTAGTTATCACACAAATGGAGAGGGTGATTTGAGTTCAGGACCTTCCATATGCAAGTTGCTTACATTATTGCAAGCCCATCATGCTCAGTAAGTTAAAATTCATTGTTTCAAGAGTTTGTAATGTATGACTCAGAGATACATTGACCTGATGTTCTGTTGTACCATAAACTATTAAAGTGTGTACACTGTCTCTAACTTTGTACATACAGGTTGTAGGAGAATCTCTACTGAACACTTATACCTTTTTTATTGGAAAATTTTGAGCTGTCTGTGTAACCACTAAAGTTTATACAAAACATTTTGTCAATTTTGTCCCCTTATGTATGATTCTTTGATTATCAATGTGGACACTTTACAATATATGTTATGGTAATAAGATCAAATTTTAACCCATAAATATCAGTACAAAGTATAAATATGATAAAGTTACAAGATTATTGGAAGAAAGCTAACTAAGAATAGTGCAACCCAATTTCTCCCATGCTTTATAGGTTTATAATGATTACCACATTAAGAAATCTGCTAAATTTGTGCAGTTGGACATTCTCAAAATATTTGTGATAAACTGCACTATGGGACTACTTCATATAAAAGTGCTAATTGGATAGGAAAGCATAACATTATGTTTTGCTGGAAATTTTAAATATAGTCACAAGTAATTGGCAGTGAACTATATGATGATTCCATATGTGCAGTAGAATTCTTATGCAGATTATATGAGGGTGGTTCAATAAGTACCCATGTGTTTCAAAATATATAGTGTTGCTAAGGGAAGTGTGTGTTATCATCCTGTACTGTCATTTGTTACACAAATTTGAAGCTGAATTATAGGTTAGTTTGGATTTTACAGACATTTCAATAAGTTCTTCAATGTGTTTTTGCTAAAATGGAAAAAGTGCAGTATTTATTAAATTATAGGTGAGTCGTATTTATTACACATTGGCTTCACTTGCGCCAGAAGACAACCCCACATTTAAATTCATCACAAAATTAACAGATGGCAGCAGCAACTCCAGAACTACCCACACCACTGGATCAAGCTTTAGTCACATTTAGCCGACGATGCGAACGATGGTTCGCAAAACATGATACATAAGTGAAGCCAATGTGTAATAAGTACAACTCATCTATAATTTAATAATTATTTTGCTTCACTGTGGTGTTCCAATACAGTTAAATTTCGATAAAGTGCAGTATTGTCAGTAATTCGCTTTGTACTTTTAAATGGAGATAAAAGCAAAATGGATGCTGTTTATAGAGACCTTTTGCTTTGTATGACAATAGGTAGATATTGGTATAATGAATATAAATGTGCTTGAAAATCCATTTTGGATGAGGGGTGCCCAGGATGCCCTGCAAATGTGGTTACCAAGGAAGTCATTGAAAAAGTCCACAATATGATTCTCACTGACTCTCAAACAAAAGTTTGCAAAATGGCAGAGACCATAGGTGTATCGCTGGGAATTGCAATTCATATGTTGCATGATAAGTTGGAGATGAGAAAGCTGTTGGCCCAGTGGATGCCTGCTTGCTTACAGTGGACAACAGGCAGGCATGGCTTTCAACTTTGAAGCTTTGTTTGAAGCTGTTTAAGAAATCGGAAAGACTTTTTGTGTCAAGTTGTCACTGTTGATGAGACTTGGATTCATCATTATACTCCGGAAACCAAGCAACAATCAAATCAATGGTTTGCTTCCAGAGAAACTACTCCTAAGAAGGCAAAGACGGTCCCATCAGCCGGAAAAGTGATGGCAACAATTTTTTGGGATGCGAAGGGTGTCATACTCATTGACTTCTTGAAAAAAGGAAACAGATTACTGGACCACACTACAATGAGTTATTGGGCCAATTTGACAAGAAGTTGAAGGAGACATAGCCTCATATGGCGAAGAAGAAAGTTCTTTTTCACCACATTCATTTGTCAAGCACATTCATCCAAGTTGCCACCACCAAACAGCATGAATTGCATTATGAATTGCTGCCACACCCCCATATTCTTCTGTTTCCAAACATGAAGAAATAGCTCGCAGGAACAAAATTTAGATCAAATGAGGTCATTGTGGAGATAAAGGCATATTTTGCAGAGCTTGAAAAGGGACTATGCTGAGAAATAAATAATTTGTGTTTGAAAAAACGGGTGTATTCATTCCTAACACAGATACTATTGAACTGCCCTTGTAATATTTGATACATTTTAGCCTTTATTTGTATATAATTTAGCTATACGGAATGTTTTAACTTATCATTTTTATTGTACTTTCATTTATTACAGATTCTACTCTTTGGTTGATTGACTTCTATGCTCCTTGGTGCCCGCCTTGTTTACGTCTGTTGCCAGAGCTGCGTAAAGCTGCACGGGAATTTCAACCATTTAATGTTAAATTTGGACTAGTAGATTGCACAATTCATCAAAATCTTTGTCATCAGTACAACATTAGAACTTACCCCACCACTGTCATTTATAACAGGACCATACAACATCATTTCAAAGGAGACTATACTGCTTCATCACTGATTGAGTTTGTGCAAGAATTTATCAATCCATCAGGTAAGGACTTTTATCTTGAGCATATTAATGATAGCACTTTATTTTAACCAAATTTTAGTATCAAATTCATGTAAATGCACCTAAGTGCAAAAAACTAAATTTGTAGCCACAGTGGTTGGACCTCTTAAGATTATTGAAATTGAAGCTTTATTGAGTACTAAACATCAATATATGTTGGACTATACTTTACTGCATCCGTGACCTTATGTCTTATTGAAAGGGCTCTGCAATACATACTTAAAGACTTTAAAAAATTGACAACAATTGATGTGCTCTTTAAGTTTCTGTTAATCCACTCTCTTCTTAATAGAGTTTTCCTTTTCATCAATTATTTAATTCTCTCACACCTTTACTTTCACTTTCCTCTGAAACATTTTTCTCTGCCCTGTGGTGCTTAGTTTTTATTTACTATATTTTCTGTTCCATTTATCCCTTTCCCTTTTCCCCATTAATTCTCTTGGCATTAGCTTCTTAAAAGCTTGTTGTTCTCCTAGTTATAATTATTTGAGAATGTTACCCTTATTAACTACTGTCCCATTTACAACTAGCTTCTTCCTCTCCCTTTCATTTTTGCTCTTATTTGCCATATTTTAATTTCAATCACCTCTTACTCTTACTCACCCTGTTATTTCTACCTAAATTTCCTCAACCATTTACTCTGTTAGATGATGTGTAGGTTCTTCTTCTTTCCTTTCTTGATCACTTTGCACTTTTTCCTCTTATTCTTGTGTTTTTCCAGCCAGTAACTTTAACTTTCTATGCTATAACTTTAATTGTACACTTCTTTTTCTCCATATTTCCCCTAGTTGCTTTCAGGATTGGCCTTCCAGATTTTTCATTCATTGGACCAATCACTCACTATACACTACTTGAACTTTCATTGTTGTGACATATGTTTTCATTCACCTTTCCCCTTACACATTTTCCTCTCTTCTTCCTGGAAGTGTCTGCCAAGTGCTTCCTTGGACAATTCTCTCTCAATTCTCTTCCGCTAT
This sequence comes from Mantis religiosa, assembly GCA_030765055.1. Classification (NCBI taxonomy): domain Eukaryota; kingdom Metazoa; phylum Arthropoda; class Insecta; order Mantodea; family Mantidae; genus Mantis; species Mantis religiosa. The sequence continues at coordinate 55,820,727 of CM060948.1, read as the reverse complement.
TTCAATGCTGTGCTCTGTTCTTTGATCCCTTGTGTTAATGTTTCTCCATCAGTACAAACTGCTGTTGTCATCTCAATTCTTCTAGTCTGCTAATTTTGCTGATTGCATTCAATCCATTTGCTCCTCATACTATTTCTCTGTTTATGCATAATTTCAAATTGTGAATGTAGGCGAAATTACCTTGCCTTTTCTTGTGTCTCATTTGCTTAATTCTTTTCAGTAATTTCTTTGAGGATAAGACAAGTCAATGCAAGTGACGAAGTGTCAAATACTGACTACAAATAGTTTTTTCAAATAAGTCAAGTCCTTATTTATGTAAATATTTGTTCCTTTTAACTTCCTTGCTTGTTGAACACATCAGCAACCATCTGTGTATATATGAATTTTATTCAAGTATTTCTTCTTCCAATTCTGAAAATATTCCTTACTTCGTTGTTTCTTACTCCCATCTCCAATCTTCTGATACCGAAATTAAGGGATGCAATGAGTAAAGAATCGTAATGGATTTCAAAGGAATATTGCATCTTTGTTACAACACGTGCAGGTGCAGTGGGTTGAATAGTTTTAACAAAAGAAACAGAAGAAAGAAGGTTCTTAGCAGGAATTCTCAGTGGGTAACACTTGACTCCATTTGAAAAGGCATTGTTCAGACCCTTAATAATGGCATGACCGAGATTAATAATCACAATGGACAAAATAGTCACAAAAGGAGTTTTGGTGTGAATAAAGAGGTTTTTGAGAGGTGAAAGTGAAACGCAGCTGTAGTGAGGAAGACATAACGGGGGTGGCGGTCGAGCAAGAGACATCTGGTTGGGTCTTCGGTGAAGGCAGACCAGAACCGGAGAGAAAAAATATCTGTCGGTTCCTACATAAATAAGGAATTAAGTGTTATCGAGTAATAAGCATTCTACATATGGTAACTCTAAACAGTGATATATTGGTAACCCTTGGTCGGCAACTTCGAGTTTGATGTGATGATTAAAAGAAGCAGTCATTAAACCAGTTTGAAACTTGCATTCCAGTGTCATTAGAACCATCCTTACTCATACATATCCACGCATACCCTGAGGATAAAATTGCTCTACCCAGCTTTACCCATCTTACTTGCTATACTTCTTTCTAACAATTCTTGAATCTCTTGCTCACCATGATTCCAGATACCTCTTCAACTTCTATCACTAAGTCATATCTTCTCTTTCTGTCCTGTAAGTTTTCTTAACTTCTTTTCCATATTTTGAATTTCTTTCTTGATTTTACTTTAAAATAAAATGGATGAAACATGTAGCAAAAAAGTTTTAACAAATAATTATAAACTACAAGAACAATCAGCAGTTATTTCTGGAAAACAATATATGTTTAACTGTAGTCATGTCAACAAATGAATAAAATTTAAGTCTTGAGAATCCACAAATGGTATTTTTTAAAAATAAATTTCAATAACTTTTTTTATAACCTTGAAGTATGAAAATTAAAAAACATTTGACTATGTTATAATATTTGTATTTTTAAGTTGTAATCTAAGTGAGAAAAAGCATAATTTTGCAACAGCCCTAACGATATTTCTGGAGTTGATAAATATTGCTTTGGTGCAAGTGTGCTTTGGGACTATCTGAAATCAATGCCTCTTTATAGTGCTACATAGCTGGAATATTTTTTCCATTTGTTTTAGTGGTAAGACTTACAGAAGAGAACTTCTACTCAAATGTTGGAAGTAAAAAAGAAGATGAATTGTGGCTGGTGAACTATTTTGCATCTTGGTGTGGACCTTGCAGATTGCTGAAACCACAGTGGAGAAAACTATCAAAAGTAAGCAGTCGTAACCTTAAAGCATTAGGAGTTTATAACAACCTGTGGGTGGTAGGTTTGTTTGAGTTTGAGTTTTATCATTTTCAGTTTTCTTTGATGACCAATGTTCATTTCCATTCTTTAAATTAAATATTGAGTCTAAAATTATTGTCTTTCTTTTATTGTTGCAAAGTTTCACACATTTAATTTAAAAATGTGATGTCAAGATATTTGGAATGTGTACTCAGTTTAAATTAATTTCAATAGTGATATTTATTGGTTTACACCTTAAAATGCAATGTCCTGTAATGTTTCAAATTTCTTTCTTTTACAATGTTATTAAAATCAAATCATTGTATATTTATTATTTTGAAATTAAGTAAACTTGTTACTGAGAAATACGCAAAATATGAAGCTATTAACAGTGATGCAAACAAATATATACAAATATAATAATTTGTAACATAAAACTTGACTTATCTCTTAAGAAATGATGAACGTTTTCTTAATAATTGCTTAGGATCACGATTTCGTGAAAAAATCTTTCACATCAGCCAAAGCCTCAAAAGCCTTGTTGTCAAGGTCACACTCACTAGAGGTCACTATCTTTTTGTCAGTACTACCAAATTCTGAAAATGAAACAAATTTAAAAACAGAATCGACTGCCAGTATTTTAAAATTCATTATGCGATGTTTATTTTTCAAAATAAATATCTTCTCTCAAACCATCAAATCTATTGGACCATTTAATTGTTTTATTTAATTGTTTTTGTTTTGTTACTGAGAGTTCTGTAAAAGCAGTTCAACTTTCAAATAACATATATTATAAAATTTCTTGAGTTTGATCTTTTTAAAACATTGTAGTTATATTCATGTATAATGATGTAAATGTAATGTTTTAATCCTTGCTTAAAGTATCAAACACGACAAACATAAACAACATAATACAATTGGTTGTTTCCGGGCTGTTTTGCCGTGGTCTGTTGGAGTAAGAACCAAACGTTTCATCCACAACTACGGCAGACATCATCAGTGGCGCGGTCGAAGCTTTCTTGCAGAGAGTTTGGCTGCGTCTGAAGCGTTCAGTGCCTGAGTCGCGCTATTTGTACTGGTAGTTGGGGGGCGGAGCCTGGGTGGTCCGGCAATGGTGTCCTTTGATTGGTCCGCGTCATTTTTGGTGGTTAAATGGCGTTTCCTGTTTTCGAGAACAGGATGCCAGTTCCTATTTAGTTTTAAGGCTTCTTCCTTTCTATTGAAATTATTAGGATGTTTGTAAATTTCGATGGCCTCCCGCTGAAGTCGTGTGTGATAATGTTCTGTGGTAGAAAGGATGCTTGTGTCCTGGAACTGTATCACATGCTCGCCTTCCGCCTCAATCGCATGTTCAGCGACTGCGGACTTATCTGCGTGGCCCAGACGGCAGTTGCTCCTATGTTCCTTGATTCTGGTATTGACACTGCGTTGTGTTGTTCCGTTGTATACTGCGCCGCAAGAACAGGGAATGCGATATACACCGGCTGAGGACAGAGGTTCCCGAGGATCTTTCGCTGAGCGTATTAAATGGTTCAATTTCCTAGTGGGTTTGAAGACGGTTTTTATATTGTGACATTGTAATATCCTTTCTATCCGGTTAGTAATATCCTTGAAATATGGCAGAAAAACAGTGCCTTTACTCTTGGGTTGCTCCGGTTTCTGAATGGTGGGCTGAGATCTACTGGGACGGACAGCTCTCTTAATATCTCGGATGGAGTAACCATTGGCGCGTAATGCCTGTTTTAGGTGTCTGAGTTCACTTCCTAGTTGTTGCGGTTCACAGATGCGAGAGGCATCTCTGCTCACTGACTTTCCTGCTTCGCTGTCGTGATTCAGGAGTTACTCCAAAATTCCTCAGACAGAAACGCCTTTTTCAAACATCTGCCGCTCACCGAATCTACAACCGCTCTGAGCATGCCATGCTCCGAGAACGCATCCACCAGACCAGAAGGGAACTTGCTTTAAACAACAGTCGATTACTCGCCCTACATCTCCAAGAGAGCCACTCACTTCACAGGTATGATTTTGATAACATTGACAGAGTCACGTACAACAGCATGACTCAGTTCCAAGCACATGCTACCACGCGCCATAAGAAGAAGTTTGACCGCCTTTCGGCGGGAAACAAACCTACCACCACACTCGACACCAGCCGCACAGTGGTGAACTTATCTGATCACCAGCTGTCACCAGCCAAGACTTCGTTACTTTCCAAAGGAGGTAATTATGCAGTCGTCACACCGACTGTACCATTTGAAGACATAATTTCCAACATTGAAGCTGGAATACGTGGTCTACCCGCAGTAGCAGCTGATGAGATCCGAAGGGAGTCTGCTAGGATTCTACAGTACGCTAAGACTCCGCACAGCAATTTAAATTTCGAAGAAAGATCTGCTTTGAAGAAGCTGAACATCAACAAGGATATCATTATCTGCTCAGCAGACAAGGAAAACGCCACCGTTGTTCTCAACCAACAGGACTATCATCAAAAAATTCTGGATCTCCTGAAACCGGACACATACCGGAAGATTCCACGCGATCCCACAGTCCGGATTCTGCGCAAAACCAAACTGCTAGTCAAGAATTCTTCCCTGCCAACAGAAGAAAAGAGCCGCATTACCAGATCGGAAGCTCATCCTCCGAGACTTTACGGACTTCCAAAAATCCACAAACCTGATGTGCCGCTAAGGCCCATTGTTAGCGCAATTGGCTCTCCTACTTACGCCTTGGGTAAGCATTTAGCTGGCTTATTACAACCACACATTGGCTCCACAGACACCTACATCAAAGACTCCACTCATTTCATTCAGCAACTAAAAAGTCTCACCCTACAACCACAGGACCTCCTCATCAGCTTCGATGTTGTTTCACTTTTCACCATGGTTCCGGTTCAAGAAACTCTCACGCTTCTTAAACGCATTTTCTCGGACGATATAGTTACACTATTCCAGCACGTACTCACCACAACATATTTCCAGTGGAATAATTGTTTTTACGAACAAATAGACGGTGTTGCCATGGGCAGCCCCCTAAGTCCGGTTGTAGCAAATTTCTTCATTGAATCATTTGAATCGACAGCATTGAACTCCGCTCCTCTAAAGCCGAAAGTCTGGTTCCGCTATGTGGACGACACTTTTGTGATATGGCTCCACGGAAAGGAAGCGCTCCAAGATTTCCTCTCACACCTCAACAACATTAATCACCGCATCCAGTTCACCATGGAAACAGAAAAAGATGGACAGCTAGCTTTTCTGGACGTCTTGGTCAGCAGGAAGGCCAACGGCTCTCTTGGACACACTGTCTATCGCAAGCCTACACATACCGACCGCTACCTTAACAAGGATTCAAACCACCACCCTAGGCAGAAGTGCTCCATAATCAAAACTTTGGTAAATCGGGCTTCTCGCATCTGTGAACCGCAACAACTAGGAAGTGAACTCAGACACCTAAAACAGGCATTACGCGCCAATGGTTACTCCATCCGAGATATTAAGAGAGCTGTCCGTCCCAGTAGATCTCAGCCCACCATTCAGAAACCGGAGCAACCCAAGAGTAAAAGCACTGTTTTTCTGCCATATTTCAAGGATATTACTGACCGGATAGAAAGGATATTACAAAGTCACAATATAAAAACCGTCTTCAAACCCACTAGGAAATTGAACCATTTAATACGCTCAGCGAACCTCTGTCCTCAGCCGGTGTATATCGCATTCCCTGTTCTTGCGGCGCGGTATACATCGGAACAACACAATGCAGTGTCAACACCAGAATCAAGGAACATAGGAGCAACTGCCGTCTGGGCCACACAGATAAGTCCGCAGTCGCCGAACATGTGATTGAGGCGGAAGGCGAGCATGTGATACAGTTCCAGGACACCAGCATCCTTTCTACCACAGAACATTACCACACACGACTGCAGCGGGAGGCCATCGAAATTTACAAACATCCTAATAATTTCAATAGAAAGGAAGAAGCCTTAAAACTAAATAGGAACTGGTATCCTGTTCTCGAAAACAGGAAATGCCATTTAACCACCAAAAATGACGCGGACCAATCACAGGACACCATTGCTGGACCACCCAGGCTCTGCCCCCCAACTACCAGTTCAAATAGCGCGACTCAGGCACTGAAAGCTTCAGACGCAGCCAAACTCTCTGCAAGAAAGCTTCGACCGCGCCACTGATGATGTCTGTCGTAGTTGTGGACGAAACGTTTGGTTCTTACTCCAACAGACCACGGCAAAACAGCCCGGAAACAACCAATTGTATTATGGACTCCGGCCGTGAAAGCTTACGTTCTCTCATAAACAACATAATGCGACATTAGCTTAGGTTAGGTAGATTGTAATGAAATGTGTCCTAGGTAAACACTCCCAATAAATATATGGAGCATAGAGTACTAGTTCAACTCAAAATTATATTAAAATATATTAATAAATGTAACTATTTGCATGCACACAAAAAGCAGTCCGTTTTTCTGCTATTTTCAGGTAAAAGCAACAATAGTTTCTCATACAGTAGTTATAAAACAAGAATGAACATGGGCTTAGCCAACAAAGTAGTCATGCTCTCTTGGCATTGCCAGTTCTACAGTAAGCAGGCAACAGAGATAGAAGATATTGTCTGTCTTTTTCTCATTGAATCCTCAGCAGGTAAACTGAGATGTACATACAGATGTTGAAAAAGAGGTTTGCTTTCTATTTCAGCTTGTATGTGACAACATACACAATGATAGTGATGTGGTAGCATAAACTGAACCATAAAACCTTGAACGGAGAACACTTCACATATATATCATTTATATGCACACAAAACAATATTGTGACGAACTAACCCTGGATTGTGAAAGCTAAGGAGCACATAGCCAGATCATACACGGGGGAGAGTAGCTCATTTGCTAGGGAATGCATGTTTGACGAGAGGTTGGGATTTTCTATTAGGTTTCATTTCTACAACAGGTATGGTAAGGCTACTTAAATGTATAGTTCACTTAATAAGAATATTTACTACAAATAAGCAGATTACAAAGGTAGCCATAGCAGCCAGTTACCTGCCCTTCAGAGGTTGCGTAACATTCCACCCGTTCAGGCCAACGGCTAGTCAAGAGAGAGAGCAAGCAACGGGCTTACACACGTTTATCCAACAAGTGATGGAGTGGGGGGAGTGACGTCACACGTACTACTGAAGTCACAACTATTATTAGTATTAATTAATACAGTCACTTGTGACAATATGACTCACAAATTATGTGTTCAACACAAAGAATGGGTTTTGCTACAGTGAAACAAAGTAGTAACATTTCAATAATTTGTAAATATTGTCTGTAATGATACTGTAATTATATACTGTCATTAATGGACTTAAAACCAGTATTTGAATGTCTTGCACTGTTTATTGGGTATCCATCCTTGGAATGTCTAGAGTTTGACTATCGGTGAAGTGGTTAAATTCTATATAAAGAACAGTACTGAAGCTAGAAAAAAACATACTATACAAACATAATTCTTCCTGCAGTGAATTTTGATTAACCCAGGTTTCATCCAAATAAAAGATGGTCCTGGAATCACCTGTACTTTTAATATTGTGCATTTTGCACAGAAATGTTAGTTTTGCAGAAACAATATCACTTCTTTCAAGCAGAAATTTTAATTATTAAACATATTTACTACTAAAAAAAACTATTTGTAGTTGGTTTTTTGATACTTTGTCACTTACATTTTTAACTTTTTTAGGAATTAGAGAGAGGAGAGCAGGCAGCAACAGTTGGAAAGAGGTTGATAATGGAGGCGATATCCACATATCTATATCAATCCACCAATCTATACTAATTTTCAAACATTGGTATAGATATGTGGATGACATTTGGGTGACAGTAAATGAAAAGCAAGTGGATGATGTGTTAAAACTACGTAATTTACAAAATCCTGCAATAAAATTTTCCATAGAAAAAGAGACAAACAATGAAACCCCTTTCTTAGATTTGAAAGTTTTCAGAAAACGTACAGAACTAGAATTTGGTATACATAGGAAAGAAACACATATAGAAAATTTCATAAAATCAGATGGATATAACCCAAGACAACACAAGCATGCTGTTATCAACAGTTTAACTTACAGGCTGGTTAGTGTACCCTTAAACGAGATGGAATATATCAAAGAGTACAATAGTATAATTTACATTGCAGAATACAGTGGATTCAGTGCTGAATTGGTCAAAAAGAAAATTGATAAATTCAAAAGACAACAAAGATGCAAACAAGTAACTACTCTTTCCCCAATCAGCAATAAAACTTCATACAGAAAATTAACATATTATTCCAGAGCTACATACCTTTTCCAAAAAAAATCTTTAAAGAGCACAACATTACTTCTGCCTCACAGATCAAATTCAGTGTACAACACCTTTGGAAATCGTATAATACAAGGGAGATACCCACAAACAAACACAGATAAACTGCAAAGACTGTGACAACTTTTACATTGGAAAAACTAAAAGGAATTTGAACATTAGGCTTAAAGAGTATTTTAGGAACATTAGGAACAAAGAAATGGATAAATCGGGAGTAGTGTAACATTTTTGGAATGATAATCACGATACTGAACGAGAAATCCAATTATTAAAAGGTGTTCAGGGTTCAACTGCATTAACCACATGGGAAAAAATATTCATAAAGAAACATGAAAGAAAACTGTTCAATTTCGACACTACCTTTGAAGAGAACCCAAACTTCAGGTTCATCAGAGACGCCCATATTGCCTCCAAGGAGTTCACCAATCCAACATTCAGTAGTCAACATTAGCTGAGGACGTTAGGAAGGTCCTAATGAAACATGTTCTAGGTAAACATTAGCAATAAATGGAACATTAAGTACTAGTTTGACTCAAAATTATATTAATTTTGTGCTTCATTGTATCATAGTCCTTACTCATAGGAATATATTAGAATTAGTTTTTCTTTTAAATTTCTTTTATGTATAACTTGGCGACTCACCAGTTTACCAGCTGGGCTTACAATGTAAATGTTATGTGACAATAAAGATTCTATTCTATTCTATAGTATTCAGTGCTCCATATATTGCTAGTGTTTACCTAGAATGCATTTTGTTAGGACCTTCCTAACATCCTCAGCTTATGTCGACTATTGAATTTTAATTTGATGAACTCCTTGGAGACGATAGGGTCATCTTTGTTGGTATCTTGATGAACTTGAAGCTTGGGTACTTGAGTTCTTCCTCTATAATTTTTTGATCTGCTTGTACCCCTTTTTCCTTTATAAATCTGCACTACCTTGCTCATCTTCCATTTTTCCAGTATTATTTTATTCTCTTTCATTTTATTTGGGAATCTAGTCATAATTTCAATTATAATTGCAATTGTAATTTTTGTTCTACATCCTTCAATGTTAAGTCATATCAGACAATGAATGAAATGGATGAAATGATGCTCAAATGAGCCCAGGGTCCATAGAGCTTAGAGTTACCCAACATTTGTCTTTCAGTATATGGGAGAACCCCGGGAAAATACTTTATCTAGATAACTCACCCTGACCAAGATTGGAACTCAGGACCTCTTAAGTGTGAGGCAGATACACTACCAAGGTGGGCTTATCATCATCATAATTTCAAAACCTCTTTCTGCTTTGCTATATATTTTACAAAATTTGCTCAATATGCCATCTGTTCCCTATCTCTATCTTTCTTAAGGTTATCTCTTTATTTACTTCTTCCAACTATCCTATTTTTCATTTTTTAATAAATGTATTTCTCCTTTAGGTTTATTTTCTTATTTATTCATGTGCAGAAACACAATTAACAAAATTTGCTAAGAAAATAAATTAGTAGCAAAGGAGAAAATGTGCCATATAAAGAGTAAAGATACCTAAGATACTTGGATTTGAATGCCACCAGTATGAGTTACAAGAAGACCAATTCTAGCTACCACAAAGTCAGGGAATTAAGATGTTAACAAATACTTCTAAAACTAGTTTGAACAAATTGAAAATAAGTAAAATTGTATGAATGTGTACCTCATTTTAAGTAATACATAGTTTATGCACATTGCTTTTTATTACTTACAGAATGGAATTAAAAAGATTCTTCATATGTACTATATAATGTGTACTCTAATCTCTCCAATTTCTCCTTGGAAGGAAAATTTTATCAAATCTCTAGATTGATTTGTAATATTTTCAGATGGTTTCCAGTTATGAGAATTTGCATGTAGGGGCAGTGGATTGTGAGAAAGAAGTAACACTATGCAGTGAACAGGGCATTCGATCATACCCAACAATTAGGTTGTATCCGTTAGGGAGCATTGGACTCTCAACAGTATCGTAAGTAATAGTTGCTTGCAGTCCTGATTGCACAATTCTGGAATGAATGCTTTCCCTTGCTGTTTCAGCATAATGCTTTAATAGGAGAGTGTCAAAGCAAATGAATCTGGTACTTTGTAGTTCCTTAAGAGAAATCTGCTTAATATTGAGCAGAACCTGAGAATGAAGCAGGATTGATTAGCAAAACACATCATTACCTATTTTATGGCAGCTTGTGGGTAGACTGGCAAACTCTAGCCTCTGCTGCATGTGCCTCAATCTTTTCACATAGCTTCTTATGCAAAAGCTGAAATTTGGTTTGCATGATTTTATCAGATTTAGTTTATCATCACTCTTTTCTGTAATTTAAAAATCATATTTTTTCCATCAAAGTGTCCCCAGAACATTATACTAAATCTGATTAAACTATCAAAATAAGTCAAGTACAGACTCATTATACTAACATTTTGCTTTGTTAATAAACATAAGGAGAAAATTACTTTGCTTAATTTTTCAGCTAAGTTTTCTATATGGATATTCCATTTCAAATGCACATCTATAAATTACCAGGGAACTTTAGAAGGTTTATATTGAAATATTTAATTAGATAATATTTGATCCTTGTATAGGTAGATAGATATTTATTTATTTTAACTCTACAGTGAATACAAATTTATACAGTAACAATTTAACACTATACTAACACCTCTTTAAACTCTTTAAAACCCTGAGTTTCTGATTCTCTTAGGCTCCATAGACTCAAACACTGTGGTTATTGAGCTATTGGACTCTGGTTACTAGTTTTACTTTTCTTTGTTTGTAGAGACTAATCTGCAATGCTATATATCTCTTTATGCCTGAACAGGATTACCTAACCTACATATAGTTCAGTAACATAGCTATATTTATTTATACTTCATCAGTTATGTAAATTAATTACCATCCTGTACAACTTAACTATCCAATCCTATGTACTACCTTTTACATATAATTTTCCACCCTTCCCTATTGGGTCCTGTTTACTGCCTCTCTTTCAAATATCTAAGTTTTCTTCTTTCTCCTTATTTCTCATTTTCCTCAACTGTCTAGTTCTAACAATACCTAAATATTTTTCTATTTGTATTGAACTTTCCTTTGTTTTAGCACTCAGCATCTTTCTACCTACCGTTTCATTTGTTAAACTGGACCATTTCTTCTTTTGTAATTTTTCTCTAATACTCTTTGTTCCTTCACATTATAACATTAAGTGTCAATAGTTATTAAATATCCTACTACACAATGGACACTTTCCTTGATTTTCTCTTTCCCCTAAAACTTTTTACATCACCATCCCTGATCTGTCCCATGCAAATTTTTCTCTTGCCGTTCTGCTACAGATGCCTACATACTTTTTGTTTACAAAAAAATACATAAGTGATTTTTTTTCTGTATTAATGATCCTTTTTATTCCTAATATTGTAATGTTTCTGTTATTATGTAACTCATTGTTACTTTTAATATGTATTTTTATATTAAAATACTTATTTATGAAAGGGTAGAGCCAGACTGAAAAATTCAATGCCATAGCCAGGATTTGAACCACGGATCTTCTGGTTTCCGTCCAGCCGCTCTAACCATTTGAGCTACTGTGGCCAATATGCCGACATGACATTAAATTCTCCAACTGACTCGTGTTTTTCCCGGTAAACCACTAGGAGTTCTCATAAACACCTGAGAACTACCTTAATGGCGGCTTACTATGCTGGATGGAAAGAAGTGTACAGTTTTATAGCATGTATACTTGAATACTGAACATATATACAGACATATATACAGGCAGTATGAAAAACAAGGCGGGAATAATTATACTAGTTAACAAGAGTTTTCCTACATGGGTGGAAATTGGCATTTTGAATCAAGTTTAATGAGCAATTAATGAATATTAGCCTTAAAATGTTCCTATAACCACAATTTTCTTGCAAATCATTTAAATATAAAAAACAGTAAAAATTGTTAGAAATCGCAGTAAGTAAACGATGGACCTATAAATGCCCCAGATGTTCTCTAAACCAGCTTTCACAAGTGTTTCCAATGTTTAGGGTTCATATTTAAGAATAACAACCTAGTTTGTGGCATGTTTGGCTTGCTTAGGGGAGAGGAAAGTATTGATTTTATTGCTTTAGTTCTATCTGCGCCAGATCACAGAAAATGACAGTCGTGTCATGGAGAATCAAGTTTTAGGTAATGGTTTCAGTTCAAAGTTTGTCTCGCTTGTTAAAATTGGTGGATTTAAGTTGCTTTTGTCATCTGTAATTTAATTTTCTTGCAATGAAGAAATCTCATTGTGCTTGCATAAATTCGCGTAACAGTTTATGTTGTGTGTACGGGCAGTTTACTATAAAAAGTCAGCATTGATCTTTGACAGAAACTATGAAACGAGCATATTTCAGTTACTTTTGCTGTCATATTTGGGATGACGACAAGAAATAGGCTCATCATATGTGCTACATAACAAGTTATTCCAATCTTTTTAAGTAGATTAATGGTGACAAAACTTGCAGTATTCCTTTTGGAGTGCCAATGGTCTGGCACGAACCAGGTAGCCATGCAGAAGACCTATTTCTGCCCAACAAAAATTGGGGGATATTAAAAAAGAACAAAATCCAAAATTGAGTATCCTTATGTTCCATTGCAATAAGACCTGTTACACATGGATCTGAACTCCCAATTCCCAGCCCACCTTCACATTTAGAAGAAATTACTTCAGAACATGAACAAGCAGATGAACCCCATCCCTTCCACTTCCTTCGATACAGAATACTGTCCAGAACCCAAAAATAAACCCCTCCTGATCAATCAGTCCAGACTAAATGATTTAGTGAGGGATATAAATCTCACAAAACAGCAGTCTGAGGTGTTGGGGTCACAACTACCTATATAACAGTGGAATTTACTGGCTCTCAATACCAGAATTTCAGTTTTCAGAAAGAGACAGGAACAGTGTTACAGTTACTGTGCTATGAAAAATTCCCTTTGTGCATGCATAGACGTAGATGATTTTAATGAATGAGCTAGGATTTCAACACATCCCTGAAAAATGGAGATTATTTATTGACTCTTCTAAGCCAAGTCTCAAAGCAGTATTGCTCCACAACGGAACAACGGAAACACCAAGCTATCAATATCAGTGGCACATTCAGTAGAAATGAAAGAAACTTGTGAATGTATATAAAAATTATTGGTGGTTGGTTTATTGACACTCGTCACTTACTTTTTCATATATTTATGAGAGACTAGTTTCAAAGGCCCTGGCCTCCATTTTCAATCTCTTTCCAACTGGCATCTGTTGTTGTCTGCTCTCTCTGGTGGTGGAACTATGAACTTTTTTGTCACCACCAGAGAGAGCAGACAACAACAGATGCCAGTTGGAAAGAGATTGAAAATGGAGGCCAGGGCCTTTGAAACTAGTCTCTCATAAATATATGAAAAAGTAAGTGACGAGTGTCAATAAACCAACCACAAATAATTTTTATATTAATTTTGACGTCACTGTTACTAAATTCCTCCAAACACACATTGTGAATGTATGTCTAGTCTGTTAGATACAATTAATTACAGCAAATACGGCTGGTATATATTTGGAGATTTGGTCATTGCAATTTTAGTAAGACTGCAAGGGGAATTTATAAAGTACTGTTCCTTTCTATGCTTGTAGGATAGTACACTGGATCACACTACACTGTAAAAGAGTAGCCTCTGAGAGAAACTCACACACCCGGACAGCACAGTGTCAAGTATGTTCCATTAGTAAACCCAAATAAAGTAATACAATTCCTTTCTTGGAAGTGTTGAAAACAGTGTTGTTGTACTAAATTAAATTTAAAGGGAGTTGATTAATGACACTAAACAACACTTACTTTTAAATTTTCCCGGAACATGTTTCAGAGACTTTGCCTCCATCGTCAACCAGATATCGACTGGTTCTCAGTGGTGTAGCTGGCGATATTTTGTCATAGGTCTCCTCTGGTGGCAGTTTGAGGAACTTGCTGAACAACTCTTTCTGGGGGATGTTGAAATTGAATACTTTGTTCCTATTTTTTGAAATGAAGATTTGTTTCCATGTGGATGTTGAACATACTTAACTTAATACAAAATTGAATCGAGAATATATTGACACATTGCTTCACTTACACTGTTTATTCACAGGACATGTTTCAAGAGCTCTTGCTCCTATCCTCAGCTGATACTCGATTGATACTCGAGTATCAGCTGAGGATAGGAGCAAGAGCTCTTGAAACATGTCCTGTGAATAAACAGTGTGAGTGAAGCAATGTGTCAATATATTCTCGATTCAATTTTGTATTAATTTGTGCTTCACTGTCCCTATGCTTCTTTCAAGTTTATACTTTGGGGGATACTTAACTTGTTCATTAATGATCTGCATTTCTTTTCACGCTTCCTCCATTACAACCAGATTGTGTTCCATTCTGTTTTGAATCAAAGAAGTATGTATTGTATTATAGCAAAGTGGTTAAAGTACATCGTCCTTCGTGGTCTAGAGGTAATATGCTAGCCTCTGGTTCCCGAGGTCTCTGCAGAGAGCGATGGATTTTATCAGGCATAAAAATCGTAAGCATGACTTCCTTTGGAAGAGAAGTAAAGCAGTTGGTCCCATGTCATAGATTTACGGCATGTAAAAGAATCTCAAGCCTGATAAAGAGGCCTCTGACAAGGAACACCTTTTACCTCGAATACTCGAAACCAGATAAAAACATGCTTAGAATAACAAACGACCATTAAAACAACAGGGGTCTGTATCATTTCCATGCAAAACTTTGCACTTGTTTACTAGCACCATTATAAGCTCTATGAGCAGTAAGCTCTAAGAAGGGTTGCTGATTTTGTAAGACTGTAATGTGCTGAACCACAAGTGAAGGTACATGTTCATTATTTCATCATTAAACTTCACTCTGTAATTTACAATCAATTTGCTGCATCAAAATATAAAGCTGTGTTGCAATATGCTTGGGGAAATGCAGGTAATGGCTTTGACATACTGGTATCATCATTTGGATAAGTAATTAGTGTGGTTTTCATATTGGACTGCATGAATACAAAAGTGATTTGGAATGTGATAACTTGACTTTAGTGAGGTGTGAACATTGTTCTCCTACTCTTTATTTTTAACTACTTCATTGAAATCCTGCATCTGCACTTTGAGGACTAATATAATCACTATTAGGTGTTAGTATATGTGTGTTTTGCTTTATTACAAGTACTATGAGCAGAGGGCTTTTATCACTGTAAATTGAAAATTTAATTACACCCTGATGTCATTGAATTATGTATAATTTCCCTCCTATAGTACTAATATCTTGTCATTTCATTTCTCTCTATTAAATGTCACTGAAGCAAAGTTTTACATGGAAATGACATGGACCACTGTTGTGTTCACATACTTTCATGCACTTCTGAGTGTTCGAGTTCAGAGGTGTTCAATGTGAGCAAAATTAAGCTGTCTTTCACACCCAGTGTAGAAGGGTTGCTGAGAATCACAGCAGTTACAGAGCATCCATAAATAAAATTCACTTTTTAATTTTGGTTAAAGCACTTTCACTTGAATATGAGAAAGAGTATTACAGTTTATTGAACTTCTTAAAACTGGAAGAAATATATATGAAAGCTAGACTTCACATGGCTAAAGCCAAGTCATATTGTCAAAAATATGTGACATCTCTATTCCCCTCCCCTTCAAGTCATAGTTCTCTATAACAGTGTGAATAAGATAATCATAAAGCTCTTGTATTTTCACAGGTTCTTCAATGGATACCAAAGAGATGCACTAACCCTTTGGTCCTGGCTAATGAACTTTCTTCCTTCATTTGTCCAAGAGCTTACACCTGAGAAATTTGAGACCAGTGTTACAGAAAGTGATGATCCCTGGGTGATATACTTCTATGCACCTTGGTGTGGTCACTGTACAAATTTTGCACCAGAATTTCATGTTATAGCAAAGGTAAGATTAAGAAGAATGAAAGCAATTTATTTTTTATGTTTTAAGTTTTGGTAATGCTTTATTTTATTTACTTCTTAATACAAATGTATTATATTTTTATTTTTTATGTTGAATACATAAACTTGGGTTACTTGCCATAACGACAAACTGTAAGTTATGTCCTGGTACCATAAGGCACAAATGTTTACTGGACCACATGGAACATTCATGAGAAGGAAAGGGGAAGTTATTGAATAGTTAGGTAAGCCAGGGGCTGTCTGAAAGTTGTTTATATTCCTTACAATGTTGAAAGACATAAGCTAACATTTTTGTGACTGTTTCCACACAAGAAATGCCATCATGTCAGACTTCCTAAGATTTTGCTGTAAAACAATAGAAGAAAATTATATTGTTACACATTCTAGATAATGAACAATAGTAGTAAATAAAATTAATATTTTATTTAATGATGCAGTCAATTACAGGTGTGGTTTGGGAGTGTTATTACTGGATTTTATATAGTTTTCTTATACATGTGTGGGTTTTCTATATATTCCAAATGTGAGAGTTCCATGATATTTTTGCATTTTGAGGTCTAGGAAAAAGAGTTTTCTGGAATGACAGCAAATATGTCGTCCACATAAGCGGAAGACAATCACCTCGATTATGAAGAAAGATGCACTAACTTGGGTTGCCAGGGTGTTAAGACATGTACTCATGAATGGTAGGTCTGTACTTCAAATCCCACCAAGACTGTTCTCAGTTACTGAGGTTTTATCCAGATTACAGGAATTGAAAAACTGAGGACAGGATGGACAGGATGGGATACAAGAAGATAGCAAATTTTTAGGAAAATGATTAAGAATGAAAGTAAGACATTACAAATGGAGAAACTTTCTTTTGTGTGACGTAAGAATATTTTCCAAGTCCAAAGGTGCATGTATACGCATGTGTAAGCAGACGAGCAGCCGGTTTTTGCATTGTCACTATCATTGCCATAGAAAGTCTCCCTCTTAACATTTGAAAGAACTGTCAGGATCCTAAAGTATATTGAATTTGATTGTAATTTATGAGGTGAATGACCAAGGAATGCAGATTTATGAAAGCTAGTAAGCAATACATGCAGCATTTCAATCACTGGATAGAGTGTAGCATGGGGGCAGCATCGTCCGATATGACTTAACGTTGGAGGACGTAAAATTACAAAAAAAAAAAAAAAAGGGGGGGGGCAGCAGTGACTCAGATTAAATTTCCGACAGGATAGTAATAAGTGGGGAGGAAGAAGATTAGTGAAAAAGAAGAAAGACATGAAAGAATAATTGAGCTAGTGAATGTAAGGGAGCAATTATAAATGAAAGTTGAAGGAAAATGAAGTGAAGAAAAAACAGTAATTGAAGAGTGTGTAAGGGAGGACAAAGAAATTGGTAATGTGTACAAATGTTTAGTGAAAAGAGAGAAAAAGTATCAGAAAGGTATATTATGCATGAGAAAAAATGAAACTACAAGCATGTGGTTTGTAGAGTGTGAAAAACAACAGACAGAAAGCAAAAAGCAGAAAACAAAACAACAGTATACACACCATGTGATGATGAAGAGCAAATGCCTTAGAAATCTTTAGATAGGAGTGGAGAGGTAGGGTAGGTAATATTTTCTGGAACTGAGTATGGGCTTCGATAACCTGTGGTCCTCACCAGTAGAGCTAGTGAAAATTTAGGTGATTCGTGTTGCATTGGCAATCAGAAGCTGAACATGGACAACAAGAAAGATTGTTTTCCGCTGCTGCAAATTGACACCCTAAATGCCTTGGCATAAGCTAAGGGTTGTTGCAGCTTAGATCTGAAGTTGGAATACTGACAAGTGGTACTTTACTTCAACAGAAAGACAGTGTTTTCTACTAGACAAACTGTGGCAGGAATACTGACAAGTGGTACTTTACTTCAACAGAAAAGACCGCATTTTCTACTAGACAAACTGTGGCAGTTCACAGTAATGTCTTTCGGACTCTGTAACACTCTACAATGTTCCAGAGACTTCTATAGTCTGTAATGAGAGGCCTTGTCTAAATCGTTTACCTCATTTACATTGATGATGTCATTTTTACAGTGTTACATTCAAGAATCATATGAGCAACTTGAAGAAAGTATTCGTAAAACTTCACAGGTCAATCTCAACTTCAATTCCAAAAAGTTTCAGCTGTTTAGAAAGTGATTGCACTACCTGGAACACATTGTAAGCCCTACTGAAGTCTTTGTGGATTCCAGAAACTAGAGATTGTCAGGTCAAGGATTTAACAGTAACTACGACAGTTCCTGGGAGTCTACACACACACCGAAAATTTGTGGTGGGTTATGCCAACATCTCCAAAACAATGACACAACTGACAAGGGAATGACGAATCTTCGATTGTCCTACCAAGTCGAGGAAGCTTTACAAAATATGAAGAATGCCCTGTGCACGTCTTTGATACTAGTATACACCTCTGTGATGTATAAGAAGTTCATCGAGAACACAGATACCAGCAAAGTTGACATTTGAGGGAGTTTTGTTGCAAAAGCAGGACCGAAAAGACAGTAGTGGTCTACTTCAGTACAAGCCTGTGCAAGGCCAAAGGAGGCTACTGCATGACAAGATAAGAGATCCTAGTTCCTGTAAAAACCCTGAAGCCTTTCCGCAAGTATGTTTAAAGATAGAAATTCAGCCTCTGAATGGACCATTTTGCCCTAGCTTAGCTGCCTGGTTTTACCAATTTGGAAAGACTGCTGGGTATAATGAGTGCTTTCCTACTAGTCAGGAAAGTTGCATGGAAGAGAGTGTAGGAGTCTGCAAAGGGTATATATAACCAAGGTGGAACAGTTACATAGTACTCTTGAGAAGCAAGGTGAAAGAAGTGCTTGAGGAGTCCTACGCTGGTACTAGTGTTGGGCATGTGCACGTAAGTAAGACCTTGCAGATGCGTTGTCACTGATTCTATTCATTAGATCTTCAAAAAGACATAGAGTGTTAGTGCCAGTAATGCAATATTGGCATGGCAAGTAATGGGCACCCATGCAACAGTACAACAGGGTGCCTTTTGAATGAATTATCATGATGTGGCGGTCCCCTTCCTGAGGGTAGATCCAAGAAATCGCTACCTGTTATTGGCCAGGACAAGTGACCGGAGGTTTGCGCATCTCCCAAATCAGTGGGCTTTGACCATGGCAAATGCATTGGTGAACAACTTCTTCTGATGGCTCGGGAGTTTTGCAGTGATCAGAGGATGAACTTAGACTACAACCACATGCAAGAGATGCTTCAATGTTTTGGTATGAACAAGACCCTTATCACTCCCCTTCATCCACATTCGTGTGAATGGTGGCGTTAAAACAACACTGTTGAGGAACACCATCAAAAAGTGGTATTCACCTATCAACAACATTGGGATGTGCACATGCCATTAATTTTTCTGGCCATTAGTACACAAATCCACTGGAAGATACATCAGCCAATATGACACTGTAATAATTAAGAACACAAGGTACTGCTTAACACATTTTATCTGTAGAGCACTTAGGGTAGTGCGAATGTTACCCTTGAGACAATGTTCTACACACTCAGAACACAGGACACTAACAAATGGGCTGGAAGACATTCACTACCTGACCAAGAAGGACCTGAAGTTGGCAAGTGACCAAATGAAGGCATGTATGACCATCTGGTAAACATTGTTGGATTTCAGGAGAGTGAAGTCATCTAAGTTGCAACATTCTTAGGATGGCCTGTATAAGGTTATCGCCCATATCTATGTGGTAATCCACATTTGGCATCAATCCCAAGGGAAGCTGATCAACTTGCTCCAGTTGTGGAGCTGCTCAGAATGAGCAGAAATGAGGTGGGAGCAATGTGGCTAGCTATCAATTGTAGGGCACTGAGCACCTGCCTGGTGAAGAGATGTGCAGCACTCTCAACCAGAATAAGCACTAGAGAGGTAATCATAGTCTTCTGTAAGCTCACTTCTCCCTGCCTGTTAAACTCTCTGGAAAATTCCAGCAGGACAGCAAGTACATACATTTATAAATGAGCCAGTTAGATGGTGAGTGGATTTCTGATATGATAACAGATTCTGTCTTAAGAGTGAGTTTATGTTGACTGTTGTAATATACAATGAGTACTGCTGCTACTGGAGATTACAGAGGTCTCTGGGTTCCTTTGTGGATTGATGGGGCAAGGGACTTCTTGGGTAGTTTTCTTCTCCCAAGAGCAAAACATTGGCTGTTGAATTCTGCAGACCCTATATATTTCTGAATTTTTGAAAACTAGGTTATGCCCACTTCCTGGCTATTGCAAATCTATGCTAGTGAAAATGTCATTAGCATTATTGGTTGCCTGCACATTTATATTTGGAAATACCCTTTGCTTGATGTATTTACCACCATATATTCTCATTTTGGATATACATACATGAGCAATATCGATTAGGCTAGAGACAATCATCCCTGCAGAAACCAGGTGCAGGTGCTCAATATGACTAGCAGGCAGTACTAGAAAAGTAGGCATTTTCTCTCCCTCCCTCCCTCCCTTTTCCTACTGCAACATGATCTACTTAGTATATGGTATGGTATATAACACATCTAGTCACCTGGGAATAGCTATAGAAACTAAAATTTTCTTATTAAATTTTAGATGAGTCGTATTTCTTACACATCTGCTTCACTTTCATACCTATTTTGAGGACATGTTTCGCAAATCTTTGTTTGCATCTACGGCTCTTGTGCGACTGACGCTAGATCCAGCGGTGTGGGTAATTCTGGGGTTGTTGCTGCCATCTGTTGATTTAGCGATGAACTGAAATGTGGGATTCTCTTCTAGCGGGATTTCAAAGTTCATTAGTTGGTTTTTATGTTTTTCTATGTATATCCTCTCCCATATGACGAGTTCACTATGTTTTTGTACGTATTTTAGTAATTCTGTGCTATCTTCAATTTCATGATTTTCAGACCAGAAATGAGCTGCTATTGCGGACTTATCAATATTTTTGTATCTTAAGTGCCTGAAGTGTTCTTTCTTTCTAGTGCCTATGTTTCTTTTTGTCCTCCCTATGTAACTTTTTTTCACAGTCTTTACACTTAATTTTGTAAATGCCTGACTTTTCCTCTGGTTTTATCTTATCAGTATTATTACTGTGAAGTAGGTTTTTAATGTTGTAATTGTTTTTTGGTGCCAATGTTATATTGTATTTCTTGAATATTTTTTGGAACTTTTTTGTGGCCCAGGGGTGGTAAGTAAATAAATAGTTTCAACCCAATTCCACACAAACATGCAACCATCAACAGTCTCACACACAGATTAGTAAATCTACCTCTCAACCAGCAAGAATATCAAAACGAATACCATCAAATCTTAAAAACTGCAATTAAAAATGGATATGGAAAAAACATTGTAGATAAAAAACTAAAATTATTCAAACTTCAAAAGAGATTAAAACAGATCACAGCTCTCACACCAATAAAACAAGAAACTAGATTTGCTAAATTTACTTACCACCCCTGGGCCACAAAAAAGTTCCAAAAAATATTCAAGAAATACAATATAACATTGGCACCAAAAAACAATTACAACATTAAAAACCTACTTCACAGTAATAATACTGATAAGATAAAACCAGAGGAAAAGTCAGGCATTTACAAAATTAAGTGTAAAGACTGTGAAAAAAGTTACATAGGGAGGACAAAAAGAAACATAGGCACTAGAAAGAAAGAACACTTCAGGCACTTAAGATACAAAAATATTGATAAGTCCGCAATAGCAGCTCATTTCTGGTCTGAAAATCATGAAATTGAAGATAGCACAGAATTACTAAAATACGTACAAAAACATAGTGAACTCGTCATATGGGAGAGGATATACATAGAAAAACATAAAAACCAACTAATGAACTTTGAAATCCCGCTAGAAGAGAATCCCACATTTCAGTTCATCGCTAAATCAACAGATGGCAGCAACAACCCCAGAATTACCCACACCGCTGGATCTAGCGTCAGTCGCACAAGAGCCGTAGATGCAAACGAAGATTTGCGAAACATGTCCTCAAAATAGGTATGAAAGTGAAGCAGATGTGTAAGAAATACGACTCATCTAAAATTTAATAATTTTTCGCTTCACTGTGGTGTTCCAATACAGTTAAATCTCGATAAAATTTTCTTATTATAACTTGCATAATTTTCATATGGGGTTACATTTGTGGGGGGGGGGGGGTGACAAGATATTTCTTGTAACGTGTTGGGCTACTCAAAGGAAGGTCCCTATCCCAGGAAAATTGACCAGGGAATTCATTAAATAGCGGAAAGTAGTAAATATTAAAAGCAGAAGCATTATTAACAGTGAAGTATTCTTCATTTTTGAGTTTGATTAATCAAATTAAAAAAAAAAGCGGAAAGTAGTTTAATAAAACTGTAATTATCTTCCAATATGTGTATGAATTACACAAACAACATATGTTTCTTCTAGTTCCAAACATTCACCTTTTCTATACATTTCCCCACTTGACCAAAATATACATTTAGAATTTACTCCTGCAATTTCTCCCATTGTGTGTGTTGAGTAAAAGGTAACTTATAGTAATTTTGGTTTAATACTCACCGAAAGTCTCGAACAAAGAATTTTGAATAGGCTGAAAGATTATTTAACCCTAACACAGCAGTCCTACTGCCTCTGTCGCCCATTTAGATGATAGGAGGTCTCTTGTCAGTGTTCCATCCAGTACTGACTTGCTGTTACCACCGCCTTGGGGTTCCTTCTGGTTTTGCCACCAGAAGTGCTAGAGGAGTGCTAGCAGAAGTGCTAGAGTAGTGCCAGGGCCAGTGCTTATGATGATTCCATGTCATTTTCCAGTGTATTCTCCAAGTAATGGACATAATGGTGACAATCCCATTTGGAATCCTTTGAAGGGGGAGTGGACGAAATGGCACATTCCCTAGTCTAGCACACTGACATAGTGACAGCTGAGTGCATACCACTACTGAACTGTTGAGTAAGGTATTAAGCATAAATTTCAATTAAAATTGTTTTTATGCTACTTATCTTCTTTTCTTTTCTTTTTTCTTTACAGAAGCTGCATGGAGTAGCAAATGCAGGACAAGTGAATTGTGAAGTATTTAACCATCTGTGTTCGCATTCAGGAATTATGGTTTACCCCACTGTGATGTTGTACTATAGATCTTCCAGAACTAGTCTGCATAAAGGAGAGGAATTACTCAGCCAGTCATCTGAAAGCATAGTCAAGCATGTTGAAAATATTCTAAAATATGACATCAAAAGTACAGTACCACAACATAATATACATGACGAGTTTTAAAAATCAATAATTTGAGCTGTGAGCATTTGCAAACATCATTATTTGCTGAAAACTGCAAATCATTTTTCATTTAAGTGCCGTGTCACATAAAATGCTGTTAAAAACGGTACTAACTTTGAAGGGAGGCTCCATTTTATATTTGTTTATAGTTAATGTCCCACCACTATACCTCCTGATTCACATAAATACTTCCTGATCTCCAGTTTGAGTTCATCACTAGAACAAAGAGAGCAAAAAAAAAAAATTGGAATTAGTCCAATTACCTTTACTTCATGAGATTGTGAAGTAACTTGAGCTTTTGGTATGGTACCAAAGCATAACTTTTTAAGAAAACAGCAAATGAAGCACCATGAGCTTGCTAACATAAGGAATTGTCTCTTGGATTTTGCAGTGTTCGTAAGTGGGGGTAGGGAATAACAGAAGAGATTTAGGTATTCTTTAAGAGAGTAGTCTTTAAACCAACAAGAGCTGATGGCATAAAAGTAGTTTATGTTGTCCTAAGATAGATGTGAGAAAGCTTGCTTAAGCAGAATGCTAGGTGTAGACATTCTATTTGGAATCAGCTACCAGGAATCAGCTTTATTTGAACATTTCCATAAACCATTATGGATAAAATAATTAATCATTATGGATAAATTGTATCATTGCTAGTTGATGCAGTTTTCTTAGGGAAACAAGAGATAACATTGAGGAGAATACCTCCTAATTGACAATACAAAATTAACAACACATAAGTGAAGTTTTAATAAAGTATGACTCAGTAAGTCTTTTAATATGAAATAGCTTCACTTTTAACAAACTTTTATTCATAACTTTGAATAGCAAAAATATGCTTGGAACCATGAACAATAATGGCTGCAAAAATGGTGGCATTTATTCCTTGGCAGTAGCATGAATACACCAAGCACTGTGTTTTGTGACTGAATAAACAATCATTTTATACTCCGTTGTACACCTGTATGTAAATTAATTTCTGCTCTATTGTGCAGCTCCCAACCAAACTGTTATTTAAACATCTTTAAACATTATATGTAACAAACATTGTGTTGAACTAAATTCTTTCTCTCCAATAATATGTTCATTCCCATTGTATCTAAGTGTTACGTTAAAGATAAGGTAAAATAGGATTTTCCATTTATAAGGACAGTCAGTTGTAGGTGATTGTTCTAACACATCCAAACCATGTGTAGATAAACCCTAGAAGGTTAGAATCAGAACTTAAAAAATTCATTGCCATAGCCGGAATTTGAACCATGGGTTTTCTGTTCTATGCACAGTTGCTTTACCACTGAACTACGTGGGCAACATGGTGACATTCAATTCTCCAGCTGATTTACATTTTCCTGATAGACCTATGAGGATATCTCTGTACAAGATCACTTACCCCAATAGGGAATAACAGTTCATAGGCACATCATTTCTGGAGCTTTTAATATCTGTTTTTTTATAGTTTTCCATTTATAAGAGCAATCAACAATTAATGATTGTTGTAATATGCACCAACAGTGTGTAGGTAAATGTTAGAATGATAAAATCAGAATTGAAAGATTCAGTGTCATACCTGGGATTTCAACCATCTTCCGCTCTATACACAGCTGCTCTAGCACTGAGCTACCATGACCACCTGCCGACATGATATTAAATTCTACAGCTGATTCACATCTTCCTGAGAGACCAACAAGGGAATTTCAATTCAAGATTACTTACCCCAATGGTGACTTACATTTCTTAAGTACTTAATTCCCAGGCTTTTTAACACATTTATATTATAGTTTTCAATTTATATGAATAATCAGTGATATGATGTGTGTTAGAAGAATCACACCCTCCACATGTATATACCCAAATAATGTTACATATTCTGTAGCTATTCTTTTAATGTACAAAATCAATGTTGGGTTAATAAAGCTTGCACTTACCTTTTGAATTTATCATTGCATGCAAATTTCTTGGTGCCAGCTAGTAATGTCATTCAATACTACTATATATAGCACTTTCCCCATATAGTGAGCTGGATGTATTGCTAAAAGCACCAGTCTTTCTACCATTACCTATACATGTACAGTTGAACTGTCTTGTACTTCTGCACACAGCATCATTGGACAGGTTTGTGTAAGGAATGCAGTTTAATATAATTTTGAGTCGAACTAATACTCAATGCTCCATTTATTGCTGGTGTTTACTTAGAATGCATTTCGTTAACGATACATGTTCTAGGTACTAAATGGAATATTTAGTATTAGTTCAACTCAAAATTATATTAATTTTGTGCTTCATTGTATCATAGTCCTTACTCATCGGAATATTAAGGATTCATTCCTGTCTCTCCCTCTCTCTGTCTCTCTCAAAATCGTTTTTATGCAAATCAAAGTTTATTAAAATTTAAATACTAATAATAGTAGTAGTATTTATTTACTGTGTAAAAAAAAAATTATATTTTCATGGCTTCTTCAAGGGAAAAAATTTACCAGAATGCATACAGTAAAATCCTATTCCTAACAAAAAGTGTACAACATACAATTATTTACATGGTTAGAAACTATAAATGATTTACATTAACTATCATATTTTACATAATTACATTTCTAGGAACTCTGCAACTGTATAAAATGAATGAACTAATAGGAATGACCTAAGTTTTTTTTTTTAATACGTTTAGATCTTCTATGTTTTTAATCATGGTAGGTAATTTGTTATACAGAATTATTCCAATTTGGTGTGCACTTTTCTTAGCTAGGTTAGTCCTGCAATGTAAATCATCTCTCTGCCTAGTGCAATAGTCATGCATCTGAATTTTTTAAAAGTTATGTTTGTGTGATCAGATGTAGTATATTACTTCTGGCATGTATACAGGTCACAGGCATGATCTTTAAGGTTTTAAACAACTCCCTACATGACCTTCTATTGGTCTTACCCATCATCACTTCTGCATTTTAAATACCTCTTCCCAGCCTGTTGATACACCCCAAAATATTATATCATACCGAATATGACTGTGGACTAGAGCAAAATATGTATTTCTGAGAATCTGTGTGCTGGTGACCATTTTTAATGTGTTTAACATATAGCATCCCGTACTGAGTTTTTTGGTTAACATATTTGTGTGATTCCATTTTAAATCTTCACTTATCTGTACTCCCAGAAATTGTTTCCCCTTGATACTTTATACTTTCCCCATCTAATTCTATTGGTAGATTTGTGATGTAATGCCTATTTTGGCTGCTATGAAACCTCATTACAACTGTTTTGTCTGTGTTCATTAACAGCCTATTGGATCTAAACCACGACGCGAGTTTCGTTATATCACCGTCTATTTTTTCCTTTAGTTCTTGTGTCTCCTTTAACTTTTATAAGGACATTTGTATCATCTGCAAACAGTACTACCTCTGAATAATTGTAAGCTTTCACGGCCGGAGTCTAATTTGAAGATAGAAGAATATTCCGGGCTTAGGAGTCATGGTCTGATGGAGTTGGAACATCCATACATTTCGTTCACGTCTACGGTGTATGATGTTCACCACAGACATGAACGAAACGTATGGATGTTCCAACTCCATCAGACCATGGCTCCTGAGCCCGGAAAATTCTTCTATCTTCAGTACTACCTCTGCCTGTTGAACATTCAGTGGCATATCATTTACGTATAGCAGAAAAAGAAGTGGGCCTAGTATTGATCCCTGTGGCACACCATGTGCTACTGCTCGAGGGATTGACTTATATGCCTCCCTTTTATGCTGTTCTTTATTTACCTGACTAATTTCTATTACTTGAGTTCTGTTGATAAGTACAACTCAGATCATGTATTTGCTATTCCCATTATCCTATAGAAATTTAGTTTTTCCTGTAATATTTTGTAGTTTATTATATCATGTGCTTTTGTGAGATCCATAAATAATCCTAATTTTTTTCTAATAAGGTGTAAACAGCGTTTCTGTTGATCTTTTATGTCTGAGACCATCTTGAGAGTCTGTTATGATAGTATTTTTTTCTAGGAAACTAATTATTCTGTTGTACGTAAGTTTTTCTAGGATTTTTGTAAAAGCTGATAACATTGATACTGGTCTGTTATTTTGTATATTGTGAACTGACCCTTATTTGAGTAATGGTTTTACTTAAGTTTTTTCCAGAAATCCTGCTGATACCAAGGGATTTATTATACACATGCATTAAAGGCTCTGCTATGTCCTCTATACATTCTTTTACTATATAATCGGGCATTTGATCTTTCCTGCTGAAAACTTATTTTTTAATCCCTTTGTTACTTTTATTAGTTCTTCTTTGCTTATTGGATGAATAAAAAAAGAATTTGTGCACCATTTTATTTTATTATTGTAACTAAGTTGAACATTTGGTGTACCATACTTCTTATCCAATACTTCATTTACAATTTCAGTGAAGTGCATATTAAATAGTCTCTCTGCTAATGAATCTATTTTTTAACACTTTAAGTTAGCGTAATAAGCTGCATTCCCAATTTGTATTCATTCTTTTATACATTCCTTTAAATTATTATCGTTATTTGGAGGATGGAGAATTTAATTTCTGGCTCACTTTTTTTTAACAAAGTTATGCCCCATATTGACATAAAATATAATCAGCTTCAGGCACGATGGGTAGATGCAGTGAAGGCAAAATCTGCAATTGAATAGTGTGTGTGTGTGTGGTGTTTTAGGGCCCGTCGACATGCAATTGAATATTTCGTCAAAACAATCAACATCGTGCGTAATAGAACAGATGATATAGCTAAGATAGAATCATCTAATGTTCAAGATTCTAAAAGATGTCGTAGGGAAAGAACTTAGCAGTAAATGCCAAAGAAGTGTGTGATAGAATAATACCAGAGGAACATAGCCACTTCGAGTCCATGGAACATAGACTGCAACTACTGACAATAATTACTGCAAAACTACTGGTTGCCGAAAACTTGGAATTATTTTTTTGAATGTTCCCTGAAACAGAACTGCGCATTGTCAGTGGTTGTTATAAAGAATTTGACAAAAGTAACTTCGAAACGATCTCAGCATTTTGTATGAATATTTGGAATTCAGGAAGATAAGGTGCCCTTCCACTATTGCAGTTAATATTGAACAATCTGCAAAACCCCTTTAGTGAAGTGACCAAAGTTTTAAGAATTATTGTGACAATTCCTGTCTGCCATAGAACCAGAGCACTGTTTCTCCTCTCTGAAAAGCATAAAATGTTTTTTGAGTAACACCAAGCCTCAGGATTTACTCATTTCTCTGGTCATGCTATCTATAGAGAAGAAGCTTATCACAGGTATGCAGGACTTCGCAGCAGAGTGATCGACAAATACTGCATGAAGAAGCATTGGCACATGGACTTCATTTTTGAAACTAGGTGAGTTGCATGCACTTTTTCCCATAGCACGCTGTTATTTTTTGGCAAGAGCTGCAACTGGATGGTCTTTTTGGTTCTTTAGCTTTCTGTATGCAGATGGTTAGAGGTAATTAGCACTTTTCTAACTGTCAGTGTTATGGATGTGGAGACTGTTTCCAGAATAAATAAAGTTGGAACTGTTACAATTCTTTTGATGAAATAAGGCCTCATTGGGAATACTGGCAGGAACATTGAGTAGAATTTTTACTATAGAACTTTATCCAGTTCTATCACTCCACCATGTTCTCACCTTCACCGAGCAGGATGGTTCAGGAGGTTTCATCTATGGCCCTCATTCGGAAAATCCAGGTTCGAATCCCATGTTAGGCCTGCCTTACCCATGGAATTTTTCGTGGGTTCCCAGGACACTAGGCGAATGCTAAGTAGGTTAGTTACATCCCCCGAATTTCCTGTCCCTCCATTTCATCTCCATTATCATTTCACATCATCTCACATCAGGCGGCCTCTTGCAGGGTAGATGTTTCGGCGGAAGTCACGGTGCTGAATGTCACAATGATATGTTCTGGTAAACACTACCTCTGCTGGTAGGATGGTCTCTGGGTCGGCGTGGTGGGTCGTTTCCTCTCTCTCTCTTTTTAATTTAGATCCTCCAGCATTAAGTCATATTTGACGTTAGTATTCTCTGGCGATGTGTGTGTCGGCCAAAGAACTTTAGTTATTTTCATAGGCATTTGTGGTAATGGGGATAGTTTTTCAGTAACTTTATTTGTTTTACAGCAGTTTATCTGATTTTCATATAGCTTAATGTTTTGTTGTCTGCATTCTATTTTCTGTGATTTCTCCAAGCCTTGGCGACTACATTTAAACTTTGTAAGTTTCCTAGTGCTAATGTCTACCAGCATTTTCTAAGCTATACTCAGCTGTCATGACTTAACCTAACCTGCTTTTCTAGTCAACCATTCTAACCCCTTGATCTAAACTAATATTAGTCTCACAGATTCATTGCTTGGAAAATATTACTAATTTCATTTCTCTGTTACTTTATTTCATTTCGTGTTTACGTCTCTTGATTCCAGGGATTTTAGTAGGATGCAGGAATTCCAGTTTATCTCCAATGATGGTGTATTTAGTACTCTGGGAGCGTATTTTTCTGTTAGCACTGGAGGTATCTCAGCAATTGTAAGGGTATGTCGGGACATATCAGTAATTTGTCCGTTTTATAGGAGTTGAAGTCAAATTTAAATTTAAGTTTGCTTACTGGGATTTCTATGATCTTAAATGGTCTTCAGTGATTATAAAAATTCTTAAGGTAGTTGGGGTAGCTTCAGAATATTTTGGAGAGTTTTTAGGAATATGCTGCTGCTGGCATTTTCTTGCGCTTTGGGATCTTCAACGCTTGATTCTGATATTTTTATCAGCGTTGGAAGTTGATGGCTTTTATGGGTATAGTTCCTATTTCTCTTCAGCGACTTGGGAGATCTGCTGTAGTTCCTTCTAACTTGTTGAACATCAACTTAGACATTAGGACTAGTGTTTAATACTCTGATAGGGGTAGTCAGAGGCTTTATAGAACGCTTTGCATTGTGCTAAGGATATTGTGTATAACTTTCAGTGACTTTGGGTCGCTTTACAGATGCGTTTGGGATGACCCTAAACCTTACTTCTCCTTTTACGAGATTTTATAAGGGTATTTGAGAAACATATTTGGTTTTGAAAGGCATGTGCCTACGCAAATCAAAGATGAGTTGGATTCTGTGTATGGGAACTCTGCACCATCATTTACCACAGTGAAATTTTGGGCAGCTGAATTTAAACGTGGCCATAAGAGGTTGGGAGACGATGAACGTTCGGGACGTCTAAAAACTGCTACTACCGACGAAAAGATTGCCAAAGTTCACCAAATGGTGCTAGAGACTGCCGAATTAAAGTGAGAGAGACAGCAGAGGCTATGAACATGTCAAAAGAACATGTTTGTCACATATTAAATCAACATTTAGAAATGAGAAAGCGTTGGGTGCCGCTTTTGCTCACGTTAGATCAAAAACGTGTTCGAATGAACATTTCCAACGCTCTGTTGGCACAGTTTAGGCGCAATAAATCTGAGTTTTGCCGCCGATTAAGTACTGTAGATGAAACTTGGATACACCATTGTATGCCCAAAACAAAGATATAGTCCAAACAGTGGACTGCAAAGAGGGAACCGGCTCCAAAAAAACCAATAACTGCTTTTTCGGCTGGGAAAGTGATGGCGACTATTTTTTTGGAATAGTCATGGAGTTATTTTACTCTGTTATCTTCAAAAAGGAAAAACCATTACAGGAGCATACTACGCATAATTACTTGACAAGCTGAAGGCAGAACTTGCTGAAAAACTGCCACATTTGCACAAAAATAAAATCTTATTTCACTGCTTGACCATCTACCTTACTCACCAGATCTAGCTCCAAGCGACTTCTTTTTGTTCCCTCATCTGAATATTGTGCTCAGAGGACAGAGATATTTGTCAAATGAAGAGGTAATCACCTTCATGAACAATTATTTTGCAGAGAAAAATGCCAAGTACTATTTGGACGGGTTACAGAGATGGAGGCATTGGTGGGAGAAGTGTGTAGAGTTAGAAGGAGACAATGTTGAAAAAAAATTTCTGAAAAACTGTCTTTTATCTTTATTAGGTCAGAAACTTTTCACACCACACTCGTAAATATATTAAGCTATAGAGAAAATGTAGAAACTAGTACACAACGAGCACAATGGTGAAGCTTTACTTTGTAAAAGGTGGATTACAGTAAGTACAACGCGACTCATCAGATCTTAGAAAGGCATAGTGTTTATACACATATGTATAACACGGAACTCTAAATTAAGCAATACTCACCTAAATACTATTCAGTCTATTTTTCGAGCTGCTAGTATGAGGTACATAAAATTTCAATGAAGGAGTTTTATGTCCGGATTGGAAGGTTATGTAATATTTGAGAAATATAATCTGCAGAATGATCACTTTGAAAGCTATGAAATAAACCTACTTAACGTGAGTCAGTTTTCTACCACGCAGTTGGTATCTGCAAAGTAAAGTCCCAAAGAAATTCTTGGCATTACATTTAACATCATTAATTAATAACCACCCTCCAGCTAAATACAATCTTAAGGGAACCAAACAGACAACTACTAAATTTGCTAATAATAAAGTGGCCAGTAATCAATGAAATAAATTAATGATTGTAGAAATTAATCACTTTATTTTCTCTACTCTGTTCTTACGTATGTCATGTTAATTGAGATGGATGCTTGCAGAAATTATTTTCTTGCTGATGTCCTTGTACTTGCGTGTGGATATGGGAATACAGCAGCTTTTAAGTGATGGACAAATTTTTAAACAGGTGGACCCTGTGCATATTAGATTAAAATTTGCAGGCTTTAAGAGATAGTCAAATCCATGACATTGTCGCTCTGCGAAAGGTTTTTAATTTTACTCCCTTTGCATTTGCCAAGGACAAATAATAAATAACAACTTACGATTTGTGAAGTATAAAAATGGAATCAGCAAATTCAGACAAATAACAGGGAAAACTAAAATTGTACCATTCCTATGAAAAATGGAAGCTGGATTTCCGGTCTCCATTTTTTTTTCACCTTGAAATATCAACACCAACTGTATAGCTACTAGCTGTTAAAAATCTAACCATCCCTTAAATGCACCTCTCAAGTTCCACACACGCGTACATGAAAATTAGCAACATTTAATATGTGAATATTTAATACAATTGTATTTCTCAAGTAAATATGCAATTATGTATTCATACAAAAGCAATAAATTTAGTTGTCTTTTTGAATAAAACATAATTTCAGTCCAGACGGTTGCTGGCAGGCTGTATACAGCCCGAAAATGTCTGCTGCGTGGTCACCCGTTAAGACCTTAAACATAGGTAGGTTTTTTTACTGAAAATTTTTCAGAAAGTTGCGATGTTTTTAGTATAAATTTGTTTAGGAATTAACTATAAAGTTCATCGGGATAGAGGAAATGAACCAAAACCTACGCACCCTGAATGAATGTAAATGGGTTGTGCCCTTTTGGTCCCTTGCACGTAGGCTGCATATTGGGCCCATTGTGCCCCTCTTACTGGAGTGCTTATTCAAGTCCCGTGGCCTCCAAAAAGGACAGGATAAGTCTTGGATGAGCACTCCTTATATCATCTGGTCTCAGTTTGTCTGAGCCCAGAATAAAGTGCCTAAGTGTAGCAAGTGCTTCACATTTGCACAGAATATGTAGAGAAGAGTGCACTTCAGGCCTTGCAACAGCACACTGCCGCTCACACACTGGTTTTAAAAATACAGACCCAGATCTCGCAAATGCTCAGTCGCGGCTACAATTTTGTTTTTACGTGGACCCCAGGCCATGTTGGGATTTCCGGGAACGAGGAGGCGGACGCGGCTGCTAAGTCTGCTTGCCGTTTGCCCCGGAGTTTAACAACTACGGTGCCATTCCAGGACGTGCAACGTTTTTTCCATTGCCAACTACTATCTGCTTGGCAGCACTCCTGGACAGCTTTGGAAGGCACACAACTCCGGGCAATAAAGCAGAGCGTACAACCCTGGCTAACTTCCTGCAGGGATAACCGGCGAGCCGAGGTGATACTCACCCGGCTGAGAATTGGGCACACACGAGCAACTCATGGCCATCTGCTAAGAGGGGAACCGGCCCCTGTGTGTGCCTTGTGTTCAGTACGCCTCACTGTGCGGCATATATTAATCGATTGCTCGCAGTACGCCAGAGTTCGCCAGTCTTTGGGCTTGGGAGCTAACTTGTGCAGTATTTTAGGGGACGACCCAATGGCCGTGGATAAGGCACTGCGGTTTGTTTTTAAAATCGGTTTTAATCAGCAAGTCTGACTTGTATTTTATATTTATTACTTCTAGAGTTTTAAAGTATTAGTCTTTAGATCGTTTTTAATGCCCTTTTAACAGCTTAATTTTTATAGCTTTTAGGTTTTAGTATTGACTTTGGGCCCAAATGACCTTGTTGTCGACGGGCCCTTAAACACCACTCACTCACTGTAGAGAAGACTCATCCTCTCCACCGCACTTCCTGCATGTGGAGTCTACACTAAGCTTCATCACATGCAGGTGTCTCTTTAGGGTGTTGTGCCCTGTCAACAGGCCAACACTTCTAAGTTAAACCCGATTAAAGGTTAGCAGAATTCTGCTGTTCTTCATGCTAGGTCCCTCCGCACCCTGGGATTTGGTTTTGAAACCTTTTAATTAGCGGTTAAAATTTTATGCCAAACAATTTGAATGATTAAGTGGAGCTCAGCTTCTCACAACTCCAGCTTCTCACAACGCAGCAGAGATGCGTCTCGCTGACTAAGGTGACGTCTAGAGCATGGGTTTGAGCAAAATGAAGTAACTCGTTCCCCTGACCAGACAGGCCGCACGCATTCCAAAAAGCGAATGGGAAAGAGGTACGAGACCTAATTCGATTCGCCATTGGCGGATTGCTGAATGTCTGTTGTCAGAAGAACTAGTGCCTCCATTGCCACCAACATCTTGGCAGCCGGGTCTGCAGTGGAAAAGAACTTCACCATGATCTCACAGATTTTCTGTCCATGAGTCAACAACAACTGTTGTAGCCACTTGAACATATCCTTGAGATCAAGGGATGCTGTTAGGTGAGCCATGTCAGGGGAAGGCTGTTGGGAGTTTGCAGTGGGTGGTGAGGATGACCTTGACCTAATGGGAGCAAGTCTTCCTCCTGCCCTTTCGTCTCGCAACTGTCGAGGGGGCATGGGTGTTCCATGCTTACCCTCCACAGCCGGATTTGAGGGCCTTGAAGGAAGCGTTCTCTCATTTTTGTCTTGGATAGGAGAGGCAGTTTTGGGGGCTGAGGCCCGCGGTTGCTTGTGTTTCTGCTCTTGTGTTGGCTTAGAAGTGGGTTTCCTCTCACGTGACATCTTGGGAACAACAGGGGCTCGTTGCACCACTTCTGCAAAAGTGGGCCTCTGGTCTTCCTGCTCCTGCTGCTGGTTAGCCTCCTGCCTAAGCCTAGAATAGTCTCTGGTGTTGGCGGAGGGGAGCGGTCTTTGTTCCTCCCTGGTACGCGCAGGCCGCTGTTGTTGTTTGGGGTGTTGTGTGGGCCTGTTTGCAGCGATCACTGCTTTCCTGGCAGGACATCCTCCGTAACAGGCCCCATGGTTGCCCTTGCAGTTTGCGCAAGTAGGCACATCGGTGGCGGAGGGGGTAGAGGGTTGCCTCATAAGTCCCGGGAACTAACCTGCAAAGCTGGTGAGCTAGACACTGGCGGCTCTACCAAGGTTTTTTGGTAGCTGGTTCATTAAGGATCGGTGGCATATCCACTTCCGTCCTGTCTGCTGTGTGCAGGCGGGGGGGGCAGTTTATAAAATAGGTACTGTCCTACGGTAAATATACCCGAGAGGTCCGGGTTCAGGTCCTACGGGGCCAGGACTAATGGGAGTAGATCCTCACATTTAAGTCCTTGGGCATGTCTCCTTTTCATGGGGTCCTCCACACCTTAAGCAACGGATGTTCCGCTTGCAGAAGGTGCTGGAGTGGTTAAACCCCAGACAACGGTGGCATTGGGGGGAGTGGGACCGCCAGTGCTCCTGACGGCTTCCACCTTGATCCGAAGATAGCAGATAGTAGAGATACAATCTACCTTTATCTCCGGGTCGTTAGCCCTCTCCACTATCAGCAAAAAGAGGGGGATAGGGACAGAGCCAGGTGAGCCCTGTGGAGCAGGCTTAGTCAGTTGCCTGACCAGGCGGGAGCTGATGCCCTGGCGGTTGAGGTGTTCCTCGATGTCTCCCACCGATGTGTCGACTGGAAGGCCCCTGATGATCCTGCGGATGTCACGCGGCTTATCAATGCCGAAGGTAAAATATGGAATACTCCCGTTCAGTGTCCTGAAGAGAAGCTGGTAATCCTCTACCTGTTTCACCTGAAAGACGTAGCGACTCTTCCTCCTACTCACTGTGCATACCCCTGACAGGGTTGGCATGACTTCCTTTAGGAAGCCGACCATACCCCTGTAGTCATCCACAACGACAGGAGGAATGTGTCTCCTGGCTGGCTGACTGGGCTCGCCAGTCGTCTTTAAGGTGGTGGCCCTCTTCTTCCTCCTGATAACTTCACGGAACTCAGCTTCATCTACATCCGTGGAGATGTCCGATGAGCTAAGTCCCACCTCGTTGACTTCCATCCTGGAGGATGAGTCATCTGGAACCACGGTTCCATCGCTGGAAAGTTCGGCTTCAGAATCTGAGCTGCTTTCTGAGAGCTGGCTCTCAGTAATTTGGCCTACCCGCTGTGGAGTTTCGCGGGAAGCGCCCTTGTTAGTCGACTGTTTGGCGACAGCCAGACGTTTTGCCTTGCCATTAACGCTTTTATCTAGCTTTCGGCGTGGCCTTTTGCTTCCTGCAGACAGTGTTGGAGCCCCGGCTGCAGGGTGGGTAACACCAGTGCTGGTGCTTGGAGTTGCATCCATTACTGGATGGTTGGTTGAGGTGGATGGTGCGGTTGGTATATTTTGGGTGGGCATTTTGCCCTGCACCGAAGTGCAGTGCGCAGCTAACCTCAACTAAATACGTACCAGACAGCACAGGTTTACTAAAAAGCGCGTTGTTGTTCAGACATATATCTCCAAGGATCTCCGGTGGCTCCGCCTCTTAGTCCTTGGTTGGCAGCCTGTCCACCTATTCAGGTCGGTGCCAGTGTCACTGTTTCCTGATGGCTTTCTAAGTAGGTTCTGTAGCCCTTTTCCTTGTTATTTGTTTCCTTAAGTTTGTTTAGGTCTTCTGAGTTTGATTTGGTTCTATAAAATGGTAGACACTTTCTGGGAGCTGTCAGATTCAAGATGGTGTCGTGGCTCCGCTCCTTGTCTCTCATTGGCTGACCTCGGGCCAATAGCTGCGCTTATGAGCAGGGTCTTCCAAGTACTGTGGAGTTGCTCTCCGTTGTCTCTGTTGATGTTGCTTTTTCCTTGAACATTTCTATGCCTTCTCGTGTCATCCTTTACGACAACTTGCTGCAGGTGGCTAGAAGTTCTGTATTGTCAAAATCGATGTGACGGCTGCTTGAGACCACGTGTTATGATTGATCTTCCAGTTTGACCAATGTAGGCGTTTCCGCAGTCACATCTGATTCTGTATTATCCTGGGTATAGGAGTGGATTGCTTCTATGCTTATCTGGTCGTAGATGTAATCTGACCGTTTTGATTAATCTGTAGCGTGTACTGATGTAGTTACGCCTCTGATGTAGAGTAAGGTGATCCACTTTTTGTCTTCTATTCCCAGGCATCTCTGTTGCCCTTCTGTGGATTTATTCTGTTTGTTTTTCCTGTTTTACGACGAGTGTAAGAAAAACAAACAAAATAAATCAACAGGACAATAGAGATGAGCATCTCGGGTCTGACAGCTCCCGGAAAGTGTCTACCATTTTATAGAGCCAAATCGAATTCAGAAGACCTAACCAAACATAAGGAAACAAATAACAGGGAAGAGCGCTACAGAACCTACTTAGAAAGCCATCAGGAAACAGTGACACCGGCACCAATCCGAATAGATGGACAGGCTGCCAACCAAGGACTAAGAGGCAGAGCCACCGGAGAATCTTGGAGATATAAGTCTGAACAACAACGCAAACATCGGACAAGAGCCTAGAAGAAACTCATGAAATGATGAGCGAAACGTTGGCAAGTATGACCAAAATGACGCGGCCTTCGGCGGAAGCTGAGGATACTTATCAAGACACAGGCCGTAGATGCCTACGCATCCATTAGATTTGAGTGCTGTTTTGTTGTGATGTCACCCCTGTTAATTGAACGTTATTTTTACTTGCTATAAACAAACCGGAATACAGCGCTTTCATTATGGCGATTTATTCCATTTTAATGCATTTTGGTTAGTATGGGTCAGTAGACTCGGTGGGTAGTATGAGAGAGATGTACAGAGGGATATTTCGTTTCAGATTGCAATGCCGAAGTTTAAGACGATGCCTCAGAGTTCGGAACGGGAGAATAGAATTAAGTTAATATGGCGTCTGCTGTTAAGAACTTTGTTGAATTTAAAAAAAAAATAGCCATAAGAGAAGCTACGCAAAATTGTAAGGTACCCAAAAGCACGCTTCAAAGCAAAATCTCATATTTTGTGGAATTCCGAACTTTTCCATAGTCTTCCACATTTTCCTCCGGTTGACAGAGTCAAAGGACTTTTGAAAATCAATGAAAAGTGTATACAGAGATACTCAGTAAATTGTTCAGTGTTTAGCCTTAGTGTTTTAGTCTGATCCACAATAGACCGACCTTCTCTGAAACCTGCCTGTTCTCGACTTTCAAAATCCCCTCTTTTGGGATTGAAAATAGCCATTTCAGTGTTGATGGATGAACAGAATTTCGTAAAAATCCTGGAGAGGAAGTGAAGATGCATGCAGAGCTAGGTAGATTCAAGCATGCATTTGAATCTTTGCATCTCGTTTCGTGACAACGCCCTGTGTTTCAGATGCAGGTGACCTGAAAGTGATAACGGAAACTATGACCTTCAAACTGCCTAAAAGAGCCGAAAACGGAAAAAGGCTTGAAACCTCCAACGTCTTCGGCAGTAACAGACGAATTTTTGAAATTCATTGCTGCTCTGAAACACGTCTCTATAGTTCCAGCCTGCAGTGAAGGATGACTAAAGTCCAGTAAAAGAAAACCTAGAGTAGTGAAGCTTTACTTTCAAGTTCCTACAGGAATACATTGCTTGTGGAGGAAGAACAACGTAGACCTAATCAACAAAAATAGAGTCCTAGTTTCAAAACATCTAAAAGTAACCCAAACCAAAGTCCAATGCGAACAAAGACATTGAAAACACAGACTTTATCATCTGCGTCGCAAATTTCAATAAAAACTGGATTCAATATTGTAAATATGAAGGATAGGCAGAGGAATACTGTACAGATCTTAAAAGTGATGTTTATTATTTTGTGACCTTTCTAATCTGAGCAACAACTAAAACTGAACAAAGGGTTTGGATTGGAAATGTACCAAAGTTAATGTAGAGTGCTTTTTTTTTTTTTTTTTTTTTTTTTTTTTTTTTTTTTTTTTTTTTTTTTTTTTTACATATTTGCTGTTCAAATAAAACTATCTAAAAAATATTTCTACTTTTCATTTAAATTTTGTGCTTTGACTCATGCTACCCGCCAAATGACAGACCATAAAGAGAATGTTTAGCATTATTGTTCTGCTTTAATAGCAATTATAGTGTTTATTAAAATTTCACATTATGCTGATTGCTCACGGGGCCTACAAATGATTAACTGATCCTAGTTTTAGGTTGCTATAATCTAAATCTAAAATATTACGAGCAAAATAGCTTAAGTATCCCATACCACCCACGCTTACCCTAATCTAATATTATTAAATATTAAGTCTATATATCGAAGTGCGAGTGTTCATAGTTCGCATAACCTATATCTAGAGCTTTCATTCCAGATACATAATAAATACTAAACGCTCGAATTGGTTAAACTCAGGGGCGGCTCCGGGTTAGTACCTTATTCCGTGCCACTCCCTTAAAAAGTGAAAGAAATACGAGTTTAAATTGTTTGTATACTTCTAATGCTATCATGCTTGTTCAAGACTTAATGAAACATCTTCCTCATCAGCGGAGTGTCACCACAAATGATTATTTTTAACACTATTATCTTGCTGTTCTATGGTTCGGTGCCATTTCGAGTCTGGCACATAATTACACCATTCTCCTCAATTACTGACATTTATGGGGAATGGCGCGGTGAAGGAGAAATCCGTGGCTGACACGTCTATCATTGGTTGCACATGGCAGTAATACAAATGGTACCCACAAGGGGCTAATATGCTAGCTATATTGATAAATGAAGATTGCTCCATCTTTCCCGGGTTTGTATATTTTGATGACTTTGACATCTTACATGCCTCTGGGAACTAAATGTGGTGGAGAATTAGTTTTTTTAAGAGCTAACACCCAAGGAGCCGGTGACGCCATAAAAGTCATATTGGATAGGTTGTCAAATTCGGGAGGCCGCCTCTGTAGTTTATATAGTCTGTAGATGTCTACCAGATGTTGAAGTGGACCCGGGTTGGAATCTCGCTCAGTGTGAGTTATCTGGATAATTTTTTTTCTTCCGACCTTTTCCCTTATCTTGAAAAATGAATGACGAACAGCTCTAAGTTCTCTCTTAGCTGGGCTAATTTGAGCATCATTTCACCCATTTCATCATCGTCCGATATCACTTAACAGTAGAGGGCGCTATTAATTTAAAAAAAAACGGGGGACCTGTAAGGTCGAAGAGAGTATCTAAAGGTCTTGGACTTCGGTTGAGGATATGGACACTGGTAGCCCTCCATCTTGCGGTTGGTTGTGTTCAGCTATAGCGTAGCTATCTGTGTCTGGGAAATTAAGGAGGTAGGAATGGATACAGGAAGGATTATGTACTTTAAATGATTGTAAGACGTGCTTTTTTAGAGTAAGATTTTGTCTATATGTTATGGTTTACCAAGTATGCAAACTACATTCAAATTAATTAGGAACTAGACTGTGATCAGAAAATTCAAAGTACCTATGAAAATAGCTTAAGAGAAGGCATCGGTGAGATATCGGCAAAAATGACAAAAAAATTGCGTCTTTTGCCCTAAAATTACGTTGAACATTTTTGGTTTCAGAATTTGTCGTTTGTTACACCCTAGTCCATTCAAACAACCGATGCGCCACGAACCTCATGTGCAGTGAAAGTGACCATTTAGGACAAGGGGAGATGAGTTGGTTTCGAAAAATAAATGTTTGGTTGATATTTTTTTTAAATGCTAGAAAGTTCCATCTTATTTTATCTTATCAAATGAATATTGTGACAAAGATGACAAAGTTTACCTGAAACTGCTTATTTTTCACTAAACTTTAGGCCGATGCTAACTTACAATCACCCTTCATTTTACACATATACAGCACTTCGACACGTCTCTTTTATATTTGTTTATGATAGGTCCACCTCATATGCCGAGCTACACGCCAATTCTGAACACAACTTTGATACTCCCACGTACCGCATTTCGCTGCCAGTTCCACATCCCGCCGATACCTCACCCGGAGCCGTACGTAGTGACCTGTGAGCTGT
Source organism: Mantis religiosa (assembly GCA_030765055.1). Taxonomy (NCBI): domain Eukaryota; kingdom Metazoa; phylum Arthropoda; class Insecta; order Mantodea; family Mantidae; genus Mantis; species Mantis religiosa. Next base: position 55,779,795 of record CM060948.1, on the reverse strand, counting down.
TTCATTCACCGTTCCACTTATACCTCACTATGGAGCTTTGAATGTACCACACTTTTGTGCCCAACTCACCGACCGACTGATTCCTGAACTGCCTCATGCCACCGACTTCTCTCCCGAGGAGCTACACTCGCCGACTCGATGCTCGGAACGCATGCAAACTCTAAAACGCTCACTACTACTGACTACTCTCTTCCATGCCATGCCATGCCATGTGGTGCTGGCTGGCTGTATAAAGCCAGAAGGTTTTTGCTGCGTGCCCACCCGTTTTTAAGGGTTTTACCGCAGGTAAGGTAATATCGGGATGTTGCAGGGTGAAATGTTGATTTTCAGGATGATGAATTTTTCTGAGGTTACTAGTGGTACCTGGGGGTTGATGGACAGGATGCAACACCTTGCACCCTGGTGTTTTATTTATTTAAATTTTGGGTTTAATTTTGATGCCAAGCAGCTTGGAAGAATTATGTGGAGCTCAGCTTTAGCTGCTGTTCGGATTAGCTCCTTGGTTATCTCGGATGCCCGCAAGCCATGCGGGGTAACCGGTGCTGACTAGAGCGACGTCTAGTGGGGTCATAATCTCCCAGGGATCTGACAAGGGCGCTTCTATGAGATGGTAAACTTGCGTAAAATTTTGATGCCCGGCGCCTGATTTCATCCTCCACGTATGGGAGACTCGAGGCCTCGTGTAGCAACCTGGTAGGAAAATAAGGACCCACAGAATATATAGACCTGAGTCCTCTATTCTGTGCACGTTGGAGCCATGCTAGCACGCTGTCTGCGGCCATGCCCCAGATCTCACAGGCATACAGCATAACCGGGATTACCAGCGCTCGGAAAAGGTATAACTTCATGCCAACTGGCATCGAGGTTGACCTCAGCATTGGATACAGTGAAGCAATTGCTCCCTGTACCTTAGCCGCTCGGTCCCTGATGTGTTGGCGAAAGGTTAGACCTTTGTCCAAGTTAACACCTAGGTACTGGACAGAGTTAGTCCACTCTATCCTTCGACCTCGGTAGCTGAAATTGGGGCAGTCTGCGGGGGTGTGGCGCTTTGTGAAAAGTATGGCGGACATCCGCCAACGCCTACACCACTGCTGTGTGAGACGGAGATGTCTTTGTAGGGGGTTGAAGGCTCTGAGGATGTGTTTGTCTTTGCAGAACAGAAGCACGTCGTCAGCGTATTGTGCCATTTCGACTCGTGGCTCTGTTGGGAAGTCTGCCATAAAGACGTTGAATAGGGTGGGGGATAGTACAGAGCCTTCGGGGACTCCGCCTCTCACTGGTCTGAGTGTAGATGTTTTCCCCGCGACTGTGACTTTGAATGTGCGGTGTCGCAAGAAGCTGTGTATAATGTTGAGTAATTGTGTTGGTAGCCCCAGGTGGATCAATTTGTAGAGGAGCCCGGCGTGCCATGTCGTGGAGAAGGCCTTCTCGACATCCAAAGAAACTGCAGCAGTGAAGGCGCCTTCCTGGAATCCCAGGGCAGCAGTCTCCACCACCCGCAGCAACTGTTGGATTGTCGAGTGCCCAGGACGAAAACCAAACTGATGTGCGGGAATGGCTTGAAGGTCTCCCAGTATTGGGGACAAGCGGATGAGAATCAACCTCTCGAGAACTTTCGAGAGGGTGGAAAGGAGGCTGATGGATCGGTAGCTGGAGGGGTGAACCGGATCTTTCCCAGGTTTCAATATGCAAATCACCCGGGCCTCTCTCCACTCTCGTGGAAAGTACCCAAGGGTGAGGCACATGTTGAAAATCCTAGTGAGGAATAGAACCACGTTGAAGGGGAGATGGCGGAGCATTAGGGGGGTCAGCCCGTCCGGCCCCGCCGCCTTTTTTGCTTTGAGACGCTGAAGTGCGCCCTGGACTTCACTGGGACGAATGGTGGGGAGTCGAACCGCGTCCTCAGGAGGGCGACGTAGGAAACGACGCACCTCCCGGCGAACGCGTTCGGAAAAGTTATCGTCCTGGGGGTCATCTCTTGGACATAAGGTACGTTCAAGGTAGTCAGCGAAAGCATCGGCTTTGGCTTGGGGATCGTAAGCCAGGCCTTGGGTGCCATGGATGGGTGAGTTGTATTGGCCTCTGTGATTTCTGAGGGCTCTGGCTATCCTCCACACGTCGCCATCCTCGACGCGCAATCTGGCCATCTTGTCCTCCCACGCTTGCACCTTGTGCTCGCGCAGTCGGGCACTGACCTCACGACGCAAGCGTCTTAGAAGCGCTCGATTATGTGGCGTGCGGTGACGCCGGTATAGTGTCCGTGCAGCCCAGGATCTTCTGATGAGAAGGATGATGTCCAAAGGAAGGACATCAGGGTGGAGAGGAGCCAAGAAGTGGACTGTCAGATTGTGGGTAGTCCGCTTCACGATGGAAGTGAAGGATGAGATTGCATTCTCCAGGGTGGCTATGTTTGTGATCCTTGGATTTGGCGGGATGGAAGTGCGGAGACAATTCCTGACGCCTTCCCAATCGACTTCTCGCGTCTGAAGCGAGATGTCATGACTGGCAACCCTGGTGTTGATCTCTGTCAACACCGGATTATGGTCTGAATGTAATGCGTTTAAGGATGTTAGGGTGATATGAAATGGTAGATGCTTTGTGATGGCGAAGTCTATGACTGAAGGCAGTCCTCCTCCTCGCGGGTAGTGAGTGGGTTGCCAGGGACCCTGCACTTGAAGTAGCGGGTCTGCATCTATCAGGCGAATGATTTCAATGCCTCTTGCGTCGGCCCGATGACCGCTATGCCAACGTTGATGTTTAGCATTGAAGTCGCCGACCATGATTGCACTGGGACGTAGGGCTAGGATGGAGAGGAAATCATTTGGGACAAACTGTCGTCGTGGTGGATGGTACACGGAGACTACCAAGACCTCTAATCCGCCAAGGTCCATACTGATGGCCGTGGCCTCCAGGGTTTGCAGAGGTGGGAGCTGCATGGGCTGATGGACCACATTCTGCCGTACCAGGATCGCAGTTCCGCCACCCGGGCGTCCCTGTCGATCCGTACGATGGCAGATGTAACCCGGAAGGCGGAACCAGGAGTCTGGACGGAGATGCGTTTCGCTGACTAGGATGACGTCCAGGGCATGAGCTCTAGCAAAGTAAAGCAGCTCGCTCGCCTGACCGGCTAGGCCGCACGCATTCCAAAATGCGAATCGAAATGAGGTTCGACACCTAGTTCGATACGCCATCACGAAGTTGCTGCATACCTGCTGTCAGGAGGGCCATCGCCTCCATTGCTACCAGCATCTTGCCAGCCGGGTCGGAAGAGGTGAAAAACTTCACGACGAGCTCGCAGATCTTCTGTCCATGCGTCAGCAGCAACTGCTGCAGCCACGTGAACACATCTGAGAGGTCGAGTGTAGCTGTGAGAGGAGTGGTCTGAAGTGTAGCCGGCTGGGCGACATGGTTGGATGGTGAGGGTGTGCGTGTGCGAATGGGAGCAGGTCTTCCTCCCGCCCTCTCATCCCTTAACTGTCTAGGAGGCATGGGTTTGCCATGCTTCTCCTGATCAGTAGGATTTCGGGGCTCGCGAGAAAGCCTCCCACCATTCCTACTCTGGTTGGTGTCAGCGTTTTTAGGGGCTGGGGTACGCTTTTGTTTGCGTGGCTGTGTGGGAGTATTGTGTACCTCCCGTGACATCTTTGGTCCATCAGAGGCCCCTTGTGCTACTTTAGTGTAGGACGGTCTCTCACTTTCCTGTTGTTCCTGCCGGTGGTTGGGCCGGGCGCTGGTGTTCGTTGTTGGGAGCGGTCTTTGCTCCACCCTGTTTGTAGCTGACTGCTGCTGTCTTGAAGGGTTCCTTCGATTAGCAGCTATGACTGCCTTACGGGCAGGACATCCGCCGTAGCAAGCCCTTGCCCTTGCAGTTGGCACATGTAGGCTCATCGGTGGGTGACCTGGGACATACCTCTTTCTCATGAGGTCCACTGCACCTCAAGCAGCGGGGAGTCCTCTTACAGAAGTGACTGGAATGGTTAAATCCCAGACACCGGTGACATTGGGGGGGACCGCCAGAGACTCTCTTCCAGGCCTCGCTTTGGCTTTATATACGTACCGGACGCGCCTCTGCCGTGACGTCAGCTTGTGACGCCTACTACCGGCCATGCTTGAAAGCTTGCCTTTCCCGTTCCGCCAGTCGATAAACAACAAGGCGAAGCGATTCGCCTTTTGCCGCTCCTCCGTCGATGCAGATCTGCAATGGCGGCATAACTTCTCCTTGACAAACCCCGCGATCATCTCACATTCTTCACTTTTAGTTGTAGTTCAGAGAATCTTAAAACTACAGGCTACTGAATGCCATACCCTAATTGCAAAAGGTTCTGTTCATTACAATTGCCTCAGAAATGTGGTGATAGTTTGTACCATTTGCTCATGCTGTTGGTAAAATTCTTATAAATATTGCAATAGTATATTTACTATTAAAATATTAACTGCTACCTGCACTGGCAACAGCTAGATGAAGCTGTGGACACAGTGTTATGAAAGTATATGTAGGCTGCCATTTATCCCATAATCCATGTTTGGATAATCAAGAGGTGTTAATTTATACATCCATTGCCAGAAACCAAAATGACAGCTATATTAATAAACTTCTTCCTTTATTATTGCTATCTGCCCCAGAGCCAATTCAGTTATACATTGATTCGTAATTGACCGTAATTGACAAAATCAGATGAATTAAAAAGTGTAATAGTAAGCACATTTTTTTCCATGCAGCACTCTAATTAACTAACATCAAAAAGGAATGCAATAATTTTGGTGGTAGATGTGAAAGACTTTTTCTCGAAATCGCAATCCTAAATAATTAATAAAAATACTTTCATAATTTCTTATAAGATAAGTGAAGTTTTAAGTTACAAATTATTATATTTGTATATAGCAGTGGTAATGCTCATTTATTGTCAAACTGATCAGATGCGGAAGTTAAATGTTTTAAATAACCTTTCAATTACTCTTAAAATAAGTGATAAGTGTAGCTTAAAGGAAGCATTTTAAACCATTGTTATTCTGTAAGAAGTGACTTACTTTGCTTATTTGAAACAAAACCATTACTTACCTTCAAATGAATACAAGTAACAGTGTAGGCTCTTAATGAACTATTAAATAGTAGCAGTAGTGTAGTAGTACTGTAATATTTGGAGGGGATTCGGCAAGTTGACCAGACTAGATCTATTATACTTATGCCCCAAGTGGGGTCGTCTGCAGGAGGGAGGATGAGGTGAGAGGAGACAGAGGGTGGCCTACACTAAGGAGTCACTACAATATAGAGGGCAAGGTCCCTACACTTTACCAGAGGTCCCTACACTTAACCAGATAGAAACTCCCCAGCAGAGCGCTTAGGACAATTGTCATCCCACCTGCCATAGCCCCAAATCAGTCATGAGGCCTGTTTGGAGACTGGAGGCCGCCTGCCCAAAGCAGGATACTCCAGGCAGGCTTTCACAACCGGCATCCTGCCTGTCGCATTGCTGAATTGGCCATTAGTCTATCTCGCAGACCAAAGTCCGTTCCGCCGGAGGGGAAAGCATTTTCCTCAGAGCATATCAGTCCGCCATGCACTGCCGAGATTGCACCACCGGATAAGAGATGGCATTAAATGATAATGGAGGTGAAATGGAGGCACAGGAAATTTGGGTGATGCAATTAACCTATCCAACATTTGCCTAGCAACCCAAGAAAAAACCTGAAAAAACCCATGGGTCAGGAACTGATTGCTCAGGACAAGAAGGCAAGCTAGAGGAATGTGTATCGTAATCACCTTTGCCGTCCGCACGTTGTATATGCTCACCTTCCGAGTATGACAAGAATGGAAGATTTGTTTAAAATATGGAAGTGTTGTCACTGAACTTACCCATACATAATACCTATCACTGCATTTACTGAAACAAACATTATAGATCTGGCAGCATGAGTGACTCATATGTAGTCTTTTACACTCATTTCCTAGTAAACAGATCTGTTATCGGAGCAGATAAACAGTTCAAGCTCCTCTGCCCTTCATTTCCCTCTAGCCTTCTTGTTGTGGGCATACAGTAAGTTGGCCATGGGAACTGAACCCGAGTCTCTCACAGACGAAACCGTCTGAGCCTTCCCACTTGGTATTAAATGGTGACTTCAATGCTTTTTATAGCTAATAGGAAAACAAACTTCATAGGTATAATGACTTGGAATACCTATGCTTGATCATATTCATGCTGAGGAAAAATATTATTGCTCCATTAACTTTTCAAATAGTTCACATTCAATCTTGAATAAAATGAAGTTAGAAGTTTTATACATTTTATATCCTTTATGTATTAAATAATTTAAGTGTTTTTAAACATGAAACAAAGTTTTATAAGGTTAAATATGCATTAATCATAATTTTTTCAATCTGCAAAGCTTTTATCAAACTGTATATATTATAAAGATAAATAAAGAACTTGATTATGAAAATGATTACCACAACGGGTCTGGTGTTGCACCTTATATTAACGTATGTAGTTGTTATGTAATAACCAAACACCTCTTTGCTGATCAATTTTACTTATTCCATCTATTTATATATATATAGAAATCCATTCTCTTTTAACACACTACAACATATTTTAACTTTTTCATACATAGAATGTAAATTTGTAGCATTCACTAATTTGGGCCTCTTAAATTTAAATTTGAAGATGATTTTTTTTTTTTTTTTTTTTTTTTTTAAAAAGCACCTAACGACTATTTTCTTTGACAACCTCGTTAAAACCTTTATGTTTTTTCATAGATACAGTTTCAGAGTCAAAATTTTACTATATCCAGCATTTAAAAGTACATATGTCATTGGAAAGGAAGTGCCAATTCCTGATAACATGTATAAGAGTTTAAAAACTTAGTACTTTAGAATGATTTTTTTTTTGGAAAATCTTTTTTTGTAGCTCGGCTCAGAAACTCTAAGGCAAGAAACAAATGGTAGTCAGCGAGCAAGTTAGGAGACCATTTTCCTACATTTTGCTGTTTCATTTGGGACATTTCCTGGTGAAACATTTTTTTCATGCTCATCTAGTAAAGCACCTTTAAATATACATCATTCATGCTTGTTCCTGACCTATCCCAGGTTTCAGTGGAAAGAATTTAAGATGGGAGTTCAGGAAATGAAGTTTAACGGACATAATGCAGCCCATTACCTCATACAGCCTAACAAATTTGACAAAACTTTGAAACCTGCTCTGCAACTTCCCAGGAATTTTGAACACAAATCACTGACTGCAGATGATGATTATGATGATGATGATGATGATGATGATGATGATGATGATGATGATTGATGATGCTGATGATGATGATGATGATGATGATGATGATGATGATGATGATGATGATGATGATTGATGATGATGAGGATGACGACGATGATGACGATGATGATGATGGTGTTTAACGGCGCTCAACTACAAAACAACTTCTTCCCGCCACAATAGGCGACAGGAGGTCACCCAGTAATTCGGAAGCTCCTTTACCGTTCAGAGCTTTTTGTCACGGAGAGCAGACCACTCATCGCGCCAGCACGAGAGCGCCGCCCTACGCACAACGAGCCAAAAGTCTTCCACTGAATGCAGACCATGCCACTTTTTCTGCTTCTATGTTCTTGCTTGATCATAGGGTCTCATTGGATTTTTTGGATCTGAGGACCAATAAAAATGCTCTCTTTTAATTTTCTTTTGCTCAACCTGGGGAATTTGTCTTTGAAATACTGAAAAGCATTACCATTTTTGCTCATTGATTTAATGAAATTCTTTATTAAACCTAACTTTATATGGAGCAGTGGTAATGCAGTTTTCTGAGAATCTAGAAGTGAATAAAACTTTATATTTTTCTCACCTACCCTTCAACTTTATCTGAAAGGCTACTCCTTCACTTTGTAATGGTTAACTCTGTCCCAGAATTATGCTCACACTAGAAAAGACTACTGAGGCCAGTGTCACAGGAAGAACTTGATGCTTCCCCTTGTGTAGTCAATTTTCTAGGTGGTATTGAAAAAAGAAATAAACTGCAATGTTTAACAGGACTTTGTGCGGAGGATAAATCTGGATTATCTAAATACTGTTTTTTTTTTATAATGAGAATCAAGAAGCTTGGTTAAACAAAATAACAGTCCGAGAGTTATTATAGAAACAGCAAAAAGCATACAAGGGCAAGTGCCAGTCAACCAGTCTCTCAAATTACAATAGTAAACAAACATGCTTTATCATCATAAGAGTATTAGTTTCTCTTTGAGATTTTGTAGTAAATTCACCACACACATAGCAAAATGTATTCAGAGAAATTACATGACATCGTTGCTGTAAATTAATAGCTATTAAAACCACTGTTATTTATAATCATAAATGCAAATATAAATCTTTATGTAAAAATGTTCTGCACAAAGCAACTCACTATACTCTGAATGTTATTCATCCTAATATATATTTAGAGACGGAGAAACTATGCACATTTAGAAAGAACATCAACAAGAAATATGTCATATAACTAATAAGTTCTACTAATGTCTGCCTGCAGTTTTATCTCATGTTTACTATCACACTGCGCTGGAGTGCCCACTTAGCGAGTACTAGCAAAAAGTAGGATTGCATCACTGATGCAATAATGGTATGAAAAAATGAAATGCATTTTCAAGTTCAGTATACATAACAATATAAATATTTTATAGTATCAGGTATTATATATAACCCATGGTGTGACAGCCCTTAGATGCCCAAGGCCTACCAACCTGACTGCCGGCCTCACGCCCACTTATGCACGGCAGAGGTGGGCGATCATCCAACCGATACAGGGAGGAGATGTGGTCAAGATTTCGGCATTCCCCAGTCAGAATGTTGGTTTCCGTGACCAGGGCCGCTTACCTAGCGTAAGCTCCTCATGATGCTGAGTGGGCACTGGTCCTATACCTGGGACCTAAAATCTGCACCCCATGGGTGGGTTCGAATCCGGGCCGTTTTCCGTGACCAGGGACCAAGGCATGCTGCATTAGCCCACTACGCCACAGCGCAGGACTGTATCAAATATTAATTATGTAGAAAATGCAGCTAGTTACAATGAAGCAATAAATATTACACAAATATAAATATTTGCTACTAAGGCTCCACTTAACTTAAGAAATTGATGTTAATCCATTGGAAAGAAGAAAGAAGTATTAACATCAATTTCTTAAGATAAGTGGAGCCTTAGTAGCAAATATTTATATTTGTGAAATAGTATCAAGTATTTTTTTATATTGTTTTTAAACTGTGTTATTTATGGAATTTAAATTGTTCTTTCACACTAGCCGTGTGTAGGACGCACTATGAAACGGTAGAGCCAGACTGAAAAATTCAATGCCATAGCCTGGATTTGAACCACGGATCTTTTGTTTGCCATCCAGCCACTCTAACCCTTGAGCTACTATGGCCAACATGCCAACATGACATTAAATTCTCCAACTTACTCGTGTTTTTCCTAGTAAACCACTAGGAGTTCTCATAAATACATAAGACAACTACCTTAATGGTGACTTACTATGCTGTAAGTACTTTAAGGCCCGGGCTTTGTGGTTTGGATCTGTGGTTCAAATCCCGGCTATGGCATTGAATTTTTCAGTCTGGCTGTACCGTTTCATGTGTTATTAATGTCTTGGATCAATGTAGGTGTTTGACTTTCCATTGTAAAATTATTATATGAGAACTACAACAAAAGATTACATATAAATACAATATAATATAAATACTACAGAATAACTAAAAACATTTATACAAACACTTTATAATATGAACATTTTCTTCATGTTTGGTATGAAAAGCAGTTTTCAAGTATTAAACTGAGGTGAAAAGATAACAAGCATACACTGGATTTGTCATTTCTTAGCTCTATATTTCTTACAAAAATAATTTCACTGGATTCAGAATGTCTTGAAGTGTAGGTACAGTCCGCTGTTATCATAATTTCCCTTTCTTAGTTATCCACTAAAACTATAATATTTTGTACTGAATTATTGATATTACTGATAAGGTATTAACATAAATATGTATAGTTTTTAACAGACAATGTATACAATAAAAATATACCCAGATGGAGAAAAACTGAGACAAATATTTCTCAAAACAGTAGCTTATATTACAACAGTAACCTTATGGAGCATAGCACATCACAATATACTTATTATAAAACTTATAAATTTACAGCTGTGTTAGATGATTTTCTAGAAATAGTAACATTAAAATATAATAAATAATTTCTCTTCTCAAAATTTGTATCAGTCATTCATAAGCATACATATATAAGCAGATAGGATAACCAGATGACAGTTGCTCTAATATTGGTCATTTTCCCCTTCTATATCATTACGAGAGCCTCAAACTGAAGATCATAACTACAAAAAATTTCTAAACAGCTGGGTTGCTCACCCTCAAATAAATGTAATATTTGCAACTAGTTCATTTGGTTCCCTCATTCATGCCATCCTGCCTAGACTCAATTCAGTTGAGTAGATAGAAAACTCACACACACACTCACACACGCACGCACGCACGCACGCACGCACACACGCACGCGCACACACACACACACACACACACACACACACACACACACACACACACACACACACACACACACACACACACACACACACACACACACACACACACACACACACACATACATATGCTGTGTAAGAAATACGACTCATCTAAAATTTAATAATACATACATATGTATTTACATGTATTTTTTACAGTTCCAGAAAGTTATGAAGTAAGACATTTGAGGCCAACTTTTTGTCAGCAATTCCATAGCCTTCTGATAATGATTGCTATATTTCTTTCGGACATCTCCTCATTCCTTGAAAGCCAAAGGATCCAGAAGTGGGCAATGGCCACAGTGCAACTGAAAATGCATTATTAAAAATATCAAGAGCATATGTAACATAGTGATATTGAGCAGGTAATGCAAATATCTTGCTACCAAATCATTGATTTTTTTTTAAGTCATTGCAATATATTTTCATTCTTTTAATTACAATTTAAGGGATGCTTCATAATATAAACTATTTACATTATATACAAAATCTTAGTTACATATTCCATATTTAAATTCCTCTACACTAGAAAATGCCTTTTCAGTTAAGTACTTTTTTTATTGTTTTTCATCATTCCTTTTACTTGGTTTATGTTTTTTATTTCACTTGGTAACTTACTGAATAACTCCCTTCCTACTATTTCTACTGCTCAGTTATTCAGTGTTCCTCTTAGTGTTGTTCATTATTTCTCAAACTGTAAGTGTGTATATTGCAATTCCTTTGGTATATTTTATGTACAATGGTTTTTATGCTTTCATAGATAGATATGCAAGGAACTGTTAAAATATTTAGTTGTTTAAATAAATTTCTACATGTCTCTCTATTATTTACTTTTGCTATTATTCTAATGGCTTTCTTCTGTAGTTTCAGCACTTTTCCCATTTCTCTTTGTGTAATATTTCCCCATAGTGTAATGCCATAACTTACATGCAAGAATATAAATGCATAATTAACCTGCTTCATTGTTTTTCTGTCCATTGTATTCCTGATCTGTCTCATTATAAAGAGGCCCTTATTTATTTTTAGTAATGTGTGCTACATGGGATTTCCAGTTTAGATTTTTATCAATGATCATTCCAAGAATATTTGTGGAATTTATTTTGCATATACTTTCCCCCTCTATGGTTACTTTGATATAATCTGAGTTATGGTTTCTTATCTCAAAATTAATATAGATTGTCTAGGTTAGAGTAGTATTGCTTTATGATCTACAAAACAGAGTTTGACCTATTTTCTACATCTTTAACTGTTTGACCCCTAATTATAAATAATGCTTTCAACATAATATATTTCAGTGTTTTTCCAAGAGACCCAGACATGGGCTGAAACGAAGAATATGTCTGACAAATGTAGGACATTTGATTACCTGCTAGCAGGCAGTACTAATCTCATTGAGGTGAGCATATTATTTTTGATATGATAGCTTCTTTGTTGCATATTATAACTGGACTTAATAATTACATCTTCTGAAGCAAAGGATATTTCTTAACTATCGCCATGATCACAATCAATATTACATACTTTCAGAAACATGTAAAACACATTTTCAGTCTATCTACTATTAAGTATAATCTCTATACACTTGAGGCTCTTTTAAAGATAGTCAATATTTCTTATGATGACTGTTGAGTTCTGAAATGTTCTGCCGTCCGGTCCCCAATAAGGGCTAAGAGAAAATGCTTACTTCAAATGCTTCAAAAATTGTTGAAATGCTGAAAAAATTAATTTGCATTTAAAGAGTCACTTCTAGCTACATAGCTCTTTCATTGAAAGAGAATTATCAATGGGATAAATCTAAGGGAATGTTGCATTCCTATCTTTTGGCAGCTGTTATTTTTAGTACAAACATCTACTTTTGCATACTGAGACACATGTTCGTAAGAAATCATATATACTTATTTAAGCAAACTGTTCATCATACTCTAGAAAATGGCATGAACTCTATATATAAGTTTTAAATTGGACAGATTGAATCAAATTGAGAGACAGACTGTCATCTGAATTACATGTATGTCTATAGGCAAATGACAAAAACGGCTTATCTTGTTCCCTAACAACCATATTAAGGGCATGAAAATTACAGGAGAAAGGTTATTCCTTTCTGCATTAATTTGTATTAGAATATCTTTAAATTCCACATACCTTTATTTCCACTAGGAAGGCCTTCATTCATCTGTAAAAGAAGAACACCATATTGAATCATTAAAAATGCATCTACAAATAAAAAAGCATAAAGAACTCACAGAAAAGATAAAAAGATAAATATCATTGCATAATTACGTAGAAAATGTAGCTAGCTACAGTGAAGCAATGAATATTACACAAATATAAATATAAATACCAAAATTTGATAAAGATTTTGGTAATACTGAAAAAACATAATAACATGGTAACCGGATTCCTTGACAATGGAGTGTGTTGATGGACTGTAGATGCAAACAATTTGTTTGTGAAATTGATCTCAATTAAAAAAGAAAAATTTAACATAATTTTCTTAAGATAAGTGAAGTTTTTGTTACAAATAATAATATTTGTGTAATATCATTGCATAGGTTCTAACGTTAGTTTTCAAAATTAAAAAACTATCTATTTTTAACTATTGCAGACTTACAGATAGAGCCAAGGAGCTCATTGTCAAAACAATTTTCCAAACTGGACAACTTTTTGGATTATACAAAATGCAATAGGCCACGTAAATGTTATCAATTATATGCATCATAAATATGCATGTACACATTTGAAATTATGCATCTTAGCTTCTGCACAGTAGACGTTCATTTATTATTATCTGTTTGGTGCTACAGAATACTACACTATTGCACTGATAACACTAACAAAATATAATGGCATGAATTGTAATAGATAGAGTCAACTTGAAAAATTCAACTCCATGGCCAGGATTTGAACCATGGAACTAGGGAACTTGATCTGTAGCTCTTTAGTTCTAAATTTTCTTTGTGTTTAATTTCTACCAATAGTTTCCTATCTGCCAGATATGAATTAATCCACTTGTGGGGTAGCCCCCTAATTCCATGCTTTTCTAATTTTTCTAGTAGCTTCTGGTGATCATTGGTATCAAAAGCTTTGGATAAGTCTAAAAATATGGCAAATATATGTTCTTTTTCATCGATAGCACTGAGGGACTCATACATAAAGGAGAATATTGCTGTTTCAGTGGAGTGGTTGCTTCTAAAACCATGTTGATCTCTAGATAACAGGCTGTTTCTTTCTAGGAAGCTCAAGAGGCGCTTATTAAATAATTTTTCTAAGATTTTTCAAACACTGATAGTAATGCAATGGGTTGGTAATTTGTCATATTATCCCTTTCCCCTTTTTATACAAAGGCTTAGCAATAGCTGCCTTAAGGCAGGTCCCAAAGATTCCACCGCTAAAAGATTCATTGCACTTAACTTATTGTTACACACACTTAGGACAACACAACTCACATTGAAGACTTTGTAACTTTATGATTCTCACTGGCTGAATAATTGACTGGCTCACTTCAGTGCTCCCTTATTATGGTCTGGCAAACAATTGTTCTAGAATAGAAAATTGAATGATCCCAAGAAGACACAAACACAGGCTCTGGGATTGACTGGCTCACAAGTGATAATTCCCCACTTCCACCTGCTATTTTAGCTGCAGAAAGATAGAAAGATATGCAAAAGGATTTTCCATTCCAGTTACTAAGGGAGAGTTAATGAAAAAAGTTACTGAGTGTGAAAACCTGGTTTAAAAAGATAATCAATTTAAAGAAAATGGGGAAAGAGGCCATCAAAATTTCCATTCAAAATCATCAAATCACTCACTATAAATGGAAAGTGAAATTTTATGGGTTAGTGGAAGCTGCCACTGATCCAGTTGTTTACCGAATGGAAGATAAGAACAATAATAAATAAATAAATATTTTCTTTGTTAATGACACTATCAGTTACAGGATCATATCAGTGCTGCCGGTATTTCATCCTCCGGCAGTTCTTTCACATGACAGTAAAACTACTGACATGGAGCTATTACTTTTAAGCACACTCAAAAACCATCAGTCTGGGCCAAATCTGAACCCCCAACCTCGGAATCAGTAGGCTAGCGCCTAATCTAATGCACTGTCCAGACCAACAAGAACATTATGACATCTAACTCAATAACATTATTATTCATTTTTTTAACTTATGTCCTGCAACATTAAGTCATATCAGACAGTGAATAAAATGGGTGAAATGATGCTCAAATGAGCCCAGGGTACATGAAGCTTAGAGTTACCTGATGTTCATCTTTCAGGAAAAAGGAAAATCCCGGAAAGAAAACCTTATCCAGGTAACTCACCCTGACTGAGTTTGTGAGGCTGACACACTACCACTTATGCTACCGAGGCAGGCAGGCATCATGATGGATGATGATGATGATGATGATGATTATGATGATTTATGATGGATGACGATGGATGATTGACGATGACGATGATGATGATATGCACAGAAACTGCATATACATGTACTAAAGTAATGATACATTCGGTACTACCAATTTCATTTTGAACTAAATCTATTATCAATCATACTGTGCAATGCATAAAATTGTTTTCATTGTATTACATTATGAATTAGCAAACACGCAGTTTTAGCTTCTGCTTTTAATAATCAAACTCAAAAACACATTTTTAGGTTATGTTGTCTAAGCTGGATACCTAACCTTTATGTTATATACAAAAGATTTGATGCTAAACTTCACTAATATCCAAAGATTTGTAACAAGTTACTACATATCTTAACTAAATCAATTGACCATAAATTGATTTTATTTTTCATTTCAGTAAATCTTACTTTCTGGTTCATATAATTGCTTTTGATATATTTTTCTGGTGTATCAACAATTTATGTAGCAATATTTACACTCATTTTCAACATGCCTACAATAATATGGATAGCAACCAATAAAAAGGATTTAAATAGTGGTAACTCTAATTAGCCCTATTTATTCAGCTTTGAATAAATCCTAAGACTGGGGTCTGAAAATAATAAATTCCATTATAAGTGAAATTCAGCTTATGTTTCTATTGCATTTAACAAATATGGATTTAATAGGTGGCAATCAACAACAAAGGGAATATATCGAGATTTAACTGTATTGGAACACCACAGTGAATACAAAAATATTGATAAGTCCGCAATAGCAGCTCATTTCTGGTCTGAAAATCATGAAATTGAAGATAGCACAGAATTACTAAAATACGTACAAAAACATAGTGAACTCGTCATATGGGAGAGGATATACATAGAAAAACATAAAAACCAACTAATGAACTTTGAAATCCCGCCAGAAGAGAATCCCACATTTAAGTTCATCACTAAATCAACAGATGGCAGCAGCAACCCCAGAATTACCCACACCGCTGGATCAAGCTTTAGTCGCACAAGAGCCGTAGATGCAAACGATGATTTGCGAAACATGTCCTCAAAATAGGTACGAAAGTGAAGCAGATGTGTAAAAAATACGACTCATCTAAAAATTAATAACAAAGGGAATGTTTTACTCAACATTTATCTTAATGACATGAGAGAGAGAAAAGAAATATATATATATATTACCTGAACTCATATTATGAAAATATTAAATATTAACAGCTCTTTATGTACTTTATTCTTTCAAAACATTTCATAACTTTAATTATTTTTTCTAATGAGTAGTTCAACATTTACAGCTGCAACTGTGAGAAATGGAAGTAGTTTTAATAACCCTGAAACAAGACAGTACCCGTTTATTGTTGGTTTGAGTGGTTCAGTTGGTTACGTGCTGGCGTACAAATGCCAAGTTTATGGGTTCAAATCTGGCACAGATCAATAGTTTTTAAGTGTGCCTATAAGCAACAGCCCCATGTGAGCAGATTTATTGGCCTATAAAAGAACTCCTGTCGGATGAAATAGTGTTGGTGCTGATATCATTCTTGCAATTGACAGTGTCTGTAACAATAACAACAACAAAACAAACAAAGCAGAAACATAAAACGTTTATCAAAAACTTGCCCCAAGCTTCCTGAAGTTCAAAAAAGTGACTAAAAGAGCACATCAGCTACATTGCACTGCTGAAGCATTGAAATGTTTTCCTGGAACTGAAGTTGAGCCTTTAGGGGGTGGAAAATAAGTCAATCATTGTTAGTAGAGAAGGTAAGATCATTAAGGTCAGTCTGGATTTAATGCTGATTGCAGTTTATCATAATTTTCAACTAAAAGTATAGTTAGCTAACCACTGTGTATGTTATTATTCAAGTCAGTAGTGTTTTATATCTGCTTCAACATATATTCAACATCCATTTACAAGGGTGTCCAGAAAGTAAGTTCCGTTTCAATTTATCTCCACCGCAGCGCTGCGATCACAGTTCCACACATGCGCTGTAGACGCTCTGTATCAAGGAGAAGAAACATGCGCCATTGTGAGATCACTGTCAGCCATGTATGCTTTGTTGTGCTTGTTTACAATGTCGATGTTGATTTAAAATCCCGCCGCTTGTGAAATCAGATCTGTGATTCGTTTTCTGAATGCCAGGAAAGTGAAACCAATTGAAAATTATCGGCAAATTTGCGATGTCAAATGGTGTTGTGTTTCTTCATGACAACGCACGACCACACACTGCAAATGCAACGAAAAACATCCTACAGGGATTTGGCTGGGACGTGTTTGACCACCCTGCATACAGCCCTGACCTCACTCCTAGCGACTTTCATCTGTTTTTGCATCTCAAATCTTTCCTTGGCGGTCAACACTTCAACAATGATGAAGAGCTGAAAGAAAATGTTTCCAACTGGTTGAAGACACAGGCGGCAAACTTCTATGAAGAAGGAATACAAAAACTTGTGACTTGCTATGACAAATGCCTGCAAAATTTTGGCAGTTATGTGGAAAATAGTTTAAGAGTTGTAGAATTTTGTGCAATAAATATATTTTCTGTATCTGTACACAATTTAATTTTATTACCAAATAGAACTTACTTTTTGGACGTACCTCGTACTAATGCAGTTAATTACTGATTACTCCACAAATACCCAGTAAAGTAAATAAAGAGCACAGAAAGAGGATAAAGTTATGTAATATAGTGTGAGAAAACATGAAGCACATACCTTTGAGTTTTTTGTTGATAAGCTCTCCCAGCATATAGTAGCCTACTAGACAAATAGTTGATACCACAGAGAAGAGCAGTCGCATGGCCCAAGATCCCAGGGCATGGTATATTGGGTACAGCCATGCTCCATGGGCAAAAAACACCATCAAAAAACTGCAAAATGAAATGAATAATTTCAGAAAGTACAATGAAGCACAAAGACAATGTTACTTGGCCTTCTGTAGCAGTGGGATTTATTGATTGCTTAACATGGGATTTACCTCCCTGCCCTACTCCAGCAAATTAAGCTTTTAAGATTTACTGATCCATGAGAATAGTGTTTTACTACTTGCAAATACCAAGTCTGTTGCTATTTGAATCCTAATTTAGAATTACAGCTAGAGCACAAATGGTGGCAAAAAGACATCATTCTTAAACTATATAGATATGTATAATACTGAGAATATTTTTATGGGACTAGAAAGCTCACCGTAACTTGAACCTTGGACCTTGAACCATTTTCCTAAAAATTCTGATATACTCTACCCATAGGACAATTTCCACACATTAAAACTTCACACGCACATGTGGGATTTGTGGGGGACAACATGGCACAATGGCAGGTTTTTTCCAGGATCTCCAGTTTCCATTATTCCACCGATTGCTCTATTATCATCTTTCCTGTCATCCCTAATAATCAGCATACAGTATTTTTAAGGATTGGAGCATGCCAGTAAATAAATAAAAAAAATATACACATATTTATTGTTTACACAAAAGGGATCCTACCCCTGTCACCTTATTTGTAACAAGTTACAAAATGTAAGCTTAGTTGAACCAAGCATCAGGTATACCTCAAGGTTCAAAATTGGGACCATTTTTATTTTTACTTTATATAAATGACCTTTTTGAGTTGATAAGGAAGCATGGTGGTACTGTAATAGGATATGCAGATGATATAACCATAATAATAAATGAATCTACAGAAAGAGAAGTGGAAGATAAAGCAAAGGAAATCCTAAAAATAGTAAAACAATATTTCTTAAACTTAGACCTAATGATAAATTTAAATAAGACATGCTGGATAAAGTTCGATCTCAAGAAGTGTTCAACAAATATAAAAATTACTGTTGATGATGAAAGTATTCCAGAAACATGCCAAACAGAATTTTTGGGGGTAGTAATCGATAAACACCTAGGGTGGAAGCAACACATAGAACATTTAATAAAAAAACTAAATAAAGGTATATACGTAATGAAACAAGTTAGACGAACTATGGATAATAAAACCTTAAAACAAGTGTATTATGCATTTATCTATTCACATATAAAATATGGGATATCTTTATGGGGTAATATAAATGCAAAAGAGGTATTAAAAATTTTCAGATTACAAAAGAAAGCTATCCGAATAATTGAAAATGTTGAAAGAAGATCTAGCTGTAGGCAAATATTTAAGAAGCATAATATTTTAACTGTACCATGCATATACATATATGAAAGCATTAAATATGTAATAGAAAGGAATACATGTAAAAAGAACTGTAATGTACACCCATATAATGTAAGGAATAAAGCTGACTATTTTAGGACCACACTAAGGGGAACACTAAACAACAGATCATTAGAAATTATTGGAAAAGACATGTATAATAGATTGCCAGGTAAAATAAAGAATGCTAAACTGTGTAGTATTAAGAATATAAAAAGGTATTTGTCAGAACAAGCTTTTTATAGTGTGGAAGAGTACAAAACAAAAAATAGAAAATAAACAATGTGTATTTTAGTTTCTAAGCAGTGCATACAGTAGACTTTTGAGTGTATATTTATGTTTTTCTTATAATGTTAAATGACGTATCCTCTGTATGAAATATTGGGGATGAATTAATTGAAATTGAAATTCAAAAAAAAGCATATGAAAACACTGCTTAAAGTCACACCAATGAGTTCATGGAAGGATAAGGAGATAAGAATCTCAAATGTTCAAACATGTTCCATCAGATGATACATAGGGGGAAATGTAACATCTCATATTTTCAAAGCTTAGATCTTAACACTTCTTATAAGCATACATTTTTATAATCAAAGATTTGTAACAATTTAAATAATATAAAAACTGAACATAAATAAACATACACATAATTATCCTTCCAAATATTAAAAACCAAGAATAATGAAGCTTTCAGGACTTTTTTAAAAGTATCTATTTATCTAAACTGTTGGGCTATTTAATTGATTTGTAGATAAATTACTTTTGGACAATGCAGGGATAAAAATAAGCTTACTAAAATGCAAAACTACTGACCATGTACTTATTGTCTTATTTGGGGAGAATACATGAGATACTTAATTTCATTTAGAAGCTGTAATTCACAGGCTGAAATTCAAAGGATTCAGTGTAAATCATTTACGAAGTATCTACCATGCTTTAATTCAATCTCATTTGGATTACTTAAACATCTTATGGGGTAACTCTGTTAAATATTTAATTCATGACCTTGAAGTACTTCAAAATCGTGCCTTGAAAATAATCTACAATCTACCCTTTAGAACAAACA
Organism: Mantis religiosa; assembly: GCA_030765055.1. NCBI lineage: Eukaryota > Metazoa > Arthropoda > Insecta > Mantodea > Mantidae > Mantis > Mantis religiosa. Next base: position 55,759,565 of record CM060948.1, on the reverse strand, counting down.
CAAAAACACTCTACCATGTAACTAACATTTTACCATTACAACTAAACATAGAGTTGTCCTTGCTAATATATCTCCACAAAATAAAAAATAATCTTCTAAAGTCCAACCTAACATTTGAAAGCTCCTCACATATATATAATACAAGAAATAAAGGAAACTTAACAAAACCAACAGTGAACACTTCTACTTACGGCCTGAACAGCTTAACCTCACACGTTATCAACTTATATAATGCACTGCCACTGGAACTGAAAGGCTGCAGGAACATAAAAGGTTTTAAAAGGAAAGTTGCTGAAAATTTACTGAAGGCATATATTGATAGCTGATAAAGTGTTACACATTTATAGCTGGTTTGAAAGCTGAACTGTTTAAAAATTAATATGAATTAATGTCCCATAGAATATGTAGCTTCTATTTTTCTGTTAAGTTCTTTGTTACTATTATTTCTTGAGTTATAGTGAATGTCTGTATCTTTGTATGTTTCATATATGTTATTCTTGTACGGTAATTCATTCCTACTCTAAAAATGTAATATAAGTATTGTCAAGGGCTGTTTGCCATCATTTTATATATGTTTGTACTGTTCCCTAGCATGAGCTATGGCTCTGGGAACCTTTTCAGATAACAATAAATAAATAAATAAATAAATAAATAAATAATGCATAAAAGTTACTAAACTTACTTTATATCATATATACTGAGAAACAAGATGAGAGCTCCAAGTCCCACAGCTCTGCGGCAGTACCGGTGACGAGTTAGCAGTAACTCAGCAATAAGAGTGAATGTAATCACTGAATGCATGGAATGGTTCACCCACCATGGAATACATTTCTGTAGCTCTTTGGGGAAAACAAGCTCTTCATCTATCAGATACAGTGTCCAGAACATTGTTGTCACAAACTGTAAAAATGATATTATTTGTTTGAAGCTATTCCAAAATATTTAGTCATTAAAATCATAAATAGTTCAAAATATTTAAGTTTACACTCAGAATTCGATATAGACATTGTAAATTTTAATACCACTATATAGATAATAACACAATGAGGTAATACAATTGCAGCAATTATTTTAGTATCTCATACTCTCCAAAAGCTTCTTATCATGTATACATTTTGTCCCCATTGTTGGTTAAGAGCCACTAGTGAATTTTGTGGTTTCCCTGTAGCTCATGCTTTGCTGTGTGTGCCACTTTTAAATACTTTTTACAACCTCAATTACGGCTGCAGAAAGGCTACTGTCTTACACAGGTAGGAGACCCTTTAATTCCTTCCTTTAATTCCTTGAAGGCTTAAAGGAACCGACCTGGACAATAGCCTAGTGCCCGATCCCTCACCTTCTCATGGTGCAGCTGTTAGTAATCATGCCTATGCATGATGAACGAAAGGGAAGGGCTACCTTCTAATAAGCACTGGTCAGCTTAGTAGGTTTTCTTTTTGACCGAATTGGTATTACTTCTACTTCCTATACCAATTCCCTCTTTCAACTTTGCTATCCAGTCTTACTTGACTAACCACTTGTTTCTTTCGACCCTGATGGTAAGATAAGATAAGATAAGATGCTTTATTGTCACATACGCTTACAGATAGTGAGTAAAAACTCAGTAAACAGGTGACTCGTCAACAGTAGAAAATTTAAAATAATAATAATAATTAGAGTATTAGAGTATAATTAGAGTATTCGAGGCCTAAGGGTTCATTTCCGCTTCTTTCCTGTATCTACTTTCTCCCTACGGGTGAAGAAACCGCCACATGTGATGCCTTTTACTAAACGGTTACAAATAGTTTGTTGTACTCCATAAATGCCCTTTCTGCAATCTAAATGAGGATATGGATAAAAATCACTCCATCCACTGCCCAGCTTTTATAGAAGAGACCAACCTTCCCGCTAAATATTGGAGGGAAAGAGAACGAATGATTTTATTATCAAGTGCTCAACATTAGACACCAACCAACCAACCACAACCTCATTTATAATTCCTTTCTTGGAAGTGTTGAAAATAGTGTTGAAAATAGTGTTGTTGTAATAAATTAAATTTAAAGGGAGTCAATTAATGACACTAAATAACACTTACTTTTAAATTTTCCGGGAACATGTCTCAGAGACTATTTGCCTCCATTGTCAACTGGATATTCACTGGTTCTCTGTGGTGTAGCTGGCGATATTTTGTCATAGGTCTCCTCTGGTGGTGGTTCGAGGAACTCAAAACAAATCTTTCTGGGGGATGTTGAAATTGAATACTTTGTTCTTATTTTTAGAAATGAAGGTTTGTTCCCAAGTGGATAGTTCTTGTTTTCCTGATGTGTGTTTTAGTAATTTTGGTTCTGGATTTATGTTGTTGTTTTTTTTTTTACCTCAAAAATGCATGGCAACTGCTGATTTTTCTAATAGTTTGTATTTTATGTTCCTATAGTGTTCCTTTGCTCTTGTTTCTAAATTTCTTTTGGTTTTTTCCAATATAAATTTGACTACAGTCACAGCATTCAATTTGATATATACCAGATTTTTTCTTAGATGGAATGGTATTTTTGATGTTTGAGCAAATTAGGTTTTTTTAAGGAGTAATGGTTGACTGGTGCTAGTTGAATGTTTTGTTTTTTGAAGACTTTTTTGAACTTATCAAAGGCCCATGGATGGTAAGTGAATTTTTTGAACATCATATTAGTTTCTGTAGCTGAGAGGGTTGTGGTTTCCTTTATTAGCTTCTTCTTTTTTGCTAAGTTCACTTTTTTTTCTACCAATGATTTGGGAAAGTCATTTTTTTGTGCTATTTCAATAATTTTGTTGTATTCTTTTTTGTACTCTTCTACTGTGAGAGGGATGTTGACCAGTCTCTGTGTTAAACTATTGAAGATTGCCTGTTTATGGGATCTTGGGTTGTAGCCATATTTCCACCAAACTTCAGGTTTAGCAATGGGCAACGCCCTATCTCCCTTACTGGCCGATCTGTACATGAGTGCATTAGAAATAAGGATCACCAAAGGTTTCCCCTGGATGTTCAAACTCTGGCAACGATATGTAGATGCCATCTTTGCAATAGTACCAAAAAAACACATCAGTGATGCACTAAAACTTTTAAATATACAAGAAAAAAGCATCAAGTTCACTGTAGAAATAGAAAAAGATGAGTATTTACCATTTTTTGGATCTAAAAATAATCAGAAATAAAAACAGAATAAACTTTGGCATTTACAGAAAAATAACACAGACAGACAAAATATCGCCAGCTACACCACAGAGAACCAGTTGATGTCTGGTTGACAATGGATGCAAATAGTCTCTGAAACATGTTCCGGGAAAATTTAAAAGTAAGTGTTCTTTAGTGTCATTAATCGACTCCCTTTAAATTTAATGAATGATTAGTTTCAATAACTTTTGCTACAATTCCTTTCTTTTAAGTGTTGAAAACAGTGTTGTTATAATAAATTAAATTTAAAGGGAGTTGATTGATGACACTAAACAACACTTACTTTTAAATTTTTCCGGAACATGTTTCAGAGACTTTGCCTCCATCCTCAACCGGCCATCGACTGACTCTCATTGGTGTAGTTGACGATATTTTGTCATAGGTCTCCTCTGGTGGCGGTTCAAGGAACTTGCTGAACAAATCTTTCTGGGGGATGTCGAAATTGTATACTTTCCTGATGTATGTTCTAGTAGTTTTGGTTCTGGAAAACAAGAACTATCCACATGGGAACAAATCTTCATTTCAAAAAATAGGAACAAAGTATTCAATTTCGACATCTCCCAGAAAGATTTGTTCAGCAAGTTCCTTGAACCGCCACCAGAGGAGACCTATGACAAAATATCGTCTACTACACCAATGAGAGCCAGTCGATGGCCGGTTAGGGATGGAGGCAAAGTCTCTGAAACATGTTCTGGAAAAATTTAAAAGTAAGTGTTGTTTAGTGTCACTAATCGACTCCCTTTAAATTTAATTTTGCTACAATTCTCAGGTTTTTGGTCCGGCTGTCAGACTAAGATCTTGAGAATGTAGCAAAAGTTATCGAAGCTAGTCTATCATTAATTACAAGTAACTGAAGTCCAGTGTTCTATTGACCCATATAATTTATTCTTGAGTAATTCTTATATATGTGAAACACAAATGTAAAATTGAACTTACTAATGTGCAAGGGAAGAAGAGAGTTGTAAATATGAAGTCCTTTGCTTTCCTGATCTTGTCTTCAAAGCCTGTGACAGCAGCTTGTCCTCTCCTTTTTAAACGAAGGATGTCTTCTGCAAGGCATATGAGAAAGTATACCACCTGCACAGTCTGAAATAAAATGATGAAGCAATGGATTGTCAGTTGAAATAGTTATGATTAACAGCATTAATAAAATATGAATCAATAAGTCTTTTAATATTTAAAAAGTATTGTCAGATTTCAAAATAAGCTAAATTCTAGAAAGCATGAAGCTAGGGTTCCATACAACCAAACACCTTGGTTATATTGTGATCCTTTCCCATCTTTAGTTTCTACTTGGGCACGTTTGCTTGCTACCTTTTCCTTAACCCACCCTGCTTCTAGTCTCCCCTTTAATCCCCAGTTTCCAGTAATGGACATGCTGATGATGATGTTTAGTTAGATAGATTTATTCACTGTTAATGTAACAAAGTATACATGCACCTTTGTCTGTGAGTATTGTGTTTATGTATTCTCTGTATGAAATATAGGGGATGAATAAATTGAAAAATCTCTGTTTTATTTTATCTCTCCTCTCTATTCACTTCCCTCCTTGTCAGCTTATGTAATCGGCTTCACTCTTATTACTTAATTTCCATTATACACTTCACTAATCTTCTCTACCCAATTTCCCTATATTACTATAACCTCACTTCCATGTCTGTCTTCTTATTTTGTCTATCATTTTGTCTATCATTCATCAATTGTATTTAATTTTTGCTGATTAAAATGTACTACCTAATATTATACTATTATTTCTAATTCACCCTTCTTCTAATTTTATTGGTATATAGAAAAAGCATAATCTTGCCTTAAAAGATTGCCAGAAACAAAATTAAGTTAAATATTCCTTTTGAGAAGAAATTACAGTTGACACCAATAGTTCTATAAGAATTTTCATTGGTATGTAACTTCTCAGGTAAAAATATTTCTAAGCATCATTAACACTCCTATGTCAAAAGCAAGTGTTGTCCATTTCACCAAAATCCATGCATACTCTGAGTTAAGTATTTTGTAGCTCAAGCTGATAGCCAGGCATTGGAGAACTTAAAGGCAATATAAAAGTATGATCTTCACTGGCACCCAAGTCTACAAGATTGGGAAGCAATAAGGTTACTGTTTGTACATCAACCATCTTGGGTGGAGGAATGGCCGCAAAATTGAGACACAGCACTGAGAAATGGCTGCAACTGCATGGAATGGATTGAGAGCTTTATGAGATGAAATTGATGACAACAGTTCAAGAGGAAAAATTAATTACCATATATACATAGGTATATACATTAGAAATCTATGATATGAAATCTACAGTGGCTGCAAGTGTACTCTACAATAAACTGCCAGATTACATGAAAAATATAAAAGAAATACTTTTGTTTAAAAGGGAACTAACACTATTTTGCATAAAATCATGTCTCTGTTTGCTTGAAAAATATCTAACTAGATAATAACTAGAACAGAAATATATGTAGTTTAAAAATGTAAGTATTATTGTAAATTTTAATAATTATGTGGTTGATATAAATGGCATATCCAATGAACATATATGTGTTTCTAAAGGATAACAAGTAAATATAAACAGTAAGTAGGGGTCCCATGAATGAAGCTTGAGGTATTCCACACGCAACCCCTTTCCATTATATCTGATATTTATTTGTTTGTTTGTTTATGTATTTATTTATTTGTTTGTTTATTTACTTATTATTATTATTTTTTTTTATTTCAACATGTTGCTTCTTGTTGATCAGATATAATTAATATCCGTTTCCATCATGTCCTTTCATCTGCTTTGGGGTTGAAGGACAAGGTGAAAATATAAAAGCTGAGGCTTTCACGGCCAGTGTCTTGAAGATAAATATTATGTTCCAGCCTTGTGGTTTAGTAGTTCTTGAAGAGTGAACCAACGTTTTGCCAGGAACTGTAACTAGCATCATCAGAGTAGTGATCTGCTGTAAAAGTCAGGAGTCAATGAATCGAGTCATTCGACTTCCAACTTTCACAGTGCTGGCACACCTATTGCTGGCAACACATGTCAAACAGTAATACCAATAGTATTCACACAAAAGCTAATATGTTATATTGAGAAATGACGGATAAGCCACATTATCAATAAGTGTAAAAGTGTGCAACTTAGAAGTTTGTAGAAAACTATGTTTTTATATACATTCGTCATCTTCCCTTGTTCATATTTTAAATTAAATTAATCTTTGTTTTCTAATGTTAGCTGCAATGTGCGGCACGTGACTGAAAGAAAAGTTAGCTTCTGCTGGGAATACTAAAAGTTCTAGAGTGTATGTGTACTGCAGTGTTATGTTTTCTTTATTTAACTAACATAAATAAAGTGAGTTGTTTCCTAAGTAGACTATTTTCTACATTATCATTAGTAGACAAGGTAAAGCTAAAAAACATGGAAAGACCTGCTCCTGATCTGCACATAAATATATAAGAAATAGGTGAGAGTAAATGGCATAAAAATTAAATGTATATTTACATGAAAAATAAGTGGTTCTGTGGATGTTAACTCAAAAAAGTTTTATTCTGTTTTCCATGCATTTGGTTTAGTGGAATAACCTCTAGTCAGAAAAAGGTGTGGTAGACTTAGTTCATGCATGCGGAAACATTAAGAACAGAACATAAGAACATAATAAATAAGGCATTCTGTTCTATTAATGAATTTATCAATAACAGATGATTTTTTGTAAATGTAATTTTATTTTGTAAATGTATATATTTGTTTTAGTTAATTGACGGAAATGAATCATTTCTTCATACTAGCCATATATAGGCTAAGGTTCTTGATAGATTCAAATCCCGGCCATGGCATTGAATTTTTCATGTTCACTGTATCTATCAAAAACCTTAGTATATATTTGTATTTCTAATGTATATAATATATTGTCACAGCACGGGCATTAAAGTTTCGGCGCAATAAGAGGACAGTTGGCGGATATAGTTTCATGGTAATAATGAGCCTTGCTGAGCAGTTAATGATAGCGGTGCTATTGTAAGCGGGCACCGCCGGGCAGCGATAACAGAGTCAAAGGCCTCGCCGGGTAGATTAAGTTACGTTTCTGGAAGGTGATAGAATGTTTGAATTATGTAACTAGATGCCTTGTTTCCAGAAACTTCTAGTGATTGACAGAACAGTCTGGTAATCATTAAAGGAGATATAAAAGGGATTGTGACACGCTAGCAGGACAGTTGTAGTTGTGAAATGAGAGATAGCCAGCTCTGTTGTTGTAACGAGAGCTAAAGATGTAATCTGCTGTCACTGTTTGTTATTGTCATCGACCCTGTAAGACTGTGTATATGTGATTTAATGTTCTTACGTGAGAATTGAATAGTGTATTTCGACGGAAATAAAGGAGATTTTTAATTTCTGCAATTCTGCCTTTTAATTCTACAAACCCACAAAGTTACAACATTGACAATGTCTAATGGATTTCTGTAATCTCTATGGACAATAAATTTGAATTTGAATTTGAGATACCTATGAGAGTACCTTAAATTGATATGTTGTTTGGTAATCTATTTGTAAATGTTATGGTAGCTCAATATTTACTTGAGGAAAAAGTCAGCTAAACTTCCGAGTCCAATGAACGTGATTAGTTACATACTAACAGAGTAGGTTGCACTTTGCTGTATTTAGTCAAGGTATTTGAATGCATTGAAAGGAATAATTTCTAAGGGAGGTCATGAAGAACCTAGATTGATAGCAGAGGCAAGACTACTATGTTAAAAAGTTTAGAAGAATAATGCAAAAAAGAAAACTTCTGAGACAATGAATATAATTGAGTATCACTTCAACCATTTCTTTCAGTCACTGTCAGATATCTCCTACTTATTTGTTAAAGACTGTTAATCAGTGACAAAAAAGAAAATGCTAAGTAATGCTGACACTACCAGTGCATTCATGATTCAGCCACTACTGCTACAGAGCAATGTTTTTCGTTGCTTCGCAAACTTTAGAGTTACTTAAAATAATGACAAAATAGGTTAAAGTGTTGAACTTTAATGAAATGCCACCATGAAGAAGCTGTTAAACTAAATTTAATATATATTGGAAATAATTGTATTCAAAATGGAATACACACTATAAAATTTTTATATAGATATGTAATGCTAATTGAATTTAGACCAAGAAGAAAAGTATTACATTGAATCATATTTATCATTCCTTATTAGTAACATGTTTAGTTCATTGGAGATAGATGGATTATGAATACTTCATCTTGTCTGTTCATATTTAAATGTAAATTGTATGTGCCGTAGAAATGTAGTCTCTGTATATCTGTGCACTCTAACTCACAATGATTTACAGTCTTTAATTTTAAAATGGACTGCTTATTAAGTCAGTTACTGAAGAATTAATACCTAACATAATATAAGGTAACATTATAATTTATTAAATAAAATATGTGTAATATGTATATGTTTAAATAGAGATTAACAAATCTCTACAATAGGCATGTTCAACTTGATGCTCATGGGAATGTGCTCTGAGCTACTTTGCTAGTTTAGTAGCTTTGTTGCAAGGTGAGAATAAAAACATTGTTTTCCATGCATTACATTTTAACTCTTATTAAAAGTTCTAATTACTATATAAAATTCTATTTCAGTTCAAAGATCGCTACTATGGCCAACATGCCGACATGACATTAAATTCTCCAACTAACTCGTATGTTTCCCGGTAAACCACTGCCAACATGTTGGTCATAGTAGCTCAGTGGTTTAGAGCAACTGGACAGAGACCAGGAGATCCATGGTTCAAATCCCGGCTATGATATTGAATTTTTCAGTCTGGCTCTACTCATCTAACCCTTAGCCTATACACGGCTAGTGTGGAAGAAATGATTATTTCCTTTCTTATATTGTTGTTCAAAAAATGTGAAAATATATTATGTGAAACAGTTTGCATATCTTTAAAAAAAAAAAAAAAAAAAAAAAAAAAAAAAAAACTCAGACATTAGCATCGTGCATTTATTTTACGAGAAATCATATAAATTTCTGTTTATTACTAAATACAGGAAGAAGAGGGTAGAGTAAAAGATGTCAAACTGTGCACATAACAGACAAGTTCTTTTCTGTACAGTATGACTCAGGAAGATGTTTTGCTTTAAAGTGGGAAAATATTTATTGAATTATATATGAGTCGTACTTATTACACATCAGCTTTGTATTACAAACAAATTTCAGGACTAGCTATGGGAAGCCCACTATCACCATTTTTGGCCAATTTATGCATGAGCTTTTTCAAAAAACATATAACTAAAGCCTTTCCTCATATTTTTAAAACATGGTACAGATACGCAGAAGACATCTTTGCAATAGTGCCTTACAAACAAATAGATGATGCTTTGAAACTATTCAACCTTCAAGAACCCAGCATACAATTCACAGTAGAAACTGAAGAGGACTGTACTCTACTTTTTTGGACCTTAAAATCACAAAAAATAATGAAAAACCGGAATTTGGTATTTATAGAAAAGCAACACACACAGATAATTACATCAAAGCTAATAGTTTCAACCCCATTCCACACAAACATGCCATCATCAACAGTCGCACACACAGACTAGTAAACCTGCCCCTCAGCCAGCAAGAATATAAAAAAGAATACTATCAAATCTTAAAAACTGCAATTAAAAATGGATATGGAAAAAGCCTTGTAGATAAAAAAATAAAATCATTCAAACTTCAAAAAAGATTAAAACAGATCACAGCTCTTTCACCAATGAAACAAGAAATTAGATTTGCTAAATTTACTTACCACCCCTGGGCCACAAAAAAGTTCCAAAAAATATTCAAGAAATACAATATAACATTGGCACCAAAAAACAATTATAACATTAAAAACCTACTTAACAGTAATAATACTGATAAGATAAGATAAGACAAGATACTTTATTCACCTTTTGATTTATACATAAATCATGGCTTCGTCAGTAATACTAGATAATTCTATAACATAATACTATATACAAAAGTATGTACAATATGAAGTAGTTTATACAAGAAGTAATATTTACAAATTTATGTCTTTAAATTCCTGGATGCTAAAAGGTACATGTTTTAAGAGTGCTTTTGTTAATGAACATTTAAATTTGCTATAGCCCTGATCTTTGAAATGTCCAGGTAATGTATTGTATAGGCTAGTCCCATGTATGTGATTTAATGATCTGCTGTTGTGTGTGTGTGATACATGTCATTTGTTTTGAAGAGATTTCTATTTTTATGGATGAAGCATAATGTTTCCGGAATATATAAAGTAAGATAAAACCAGAAGAAAAGTCAGGCATTTACAAGATTAAGTGTAAAGACTGTGAAAAAATTTACATAGGGAGGACAAAAAGAAACATAGGCACTAGAAAGAAAGAACATTTTAGGCACCTAAGATACAAAAATATTGATAAACAGCAATAGCAGCTCATTTCTGAAAATCATGAAATTGAAGATAGCACCAAATTACTAAAATACGTACAAAAACATAGTGATTACACAAATAAAAATATTTGTTACTTATAATCCACTTATAAGTGGAATATAAGTAACAAATATTTTCATTTGTGTAATATTTATTATTCCACTGTAATTAGCTTCAATTTTCTACATAAAAACATAGTGAACTCATCATATGGGAGAGAATATACATAGAAAAACATCAAAACCAACTAATGAAATTCGAAATCCTGCCAGAAGACAACCCCACATTTAAATTCATCACAAAATCAACAGATGGCAGCAGCTACTCCAGAACTACCCACACCACTGGATCAAGCTTTAGACGCATTAGAGCTGATGATGCAAATGATGGTTTGCAAAACATGTCCTCAATATAGGTACTTAAAGTGAAGCTGATGTGTAATAAATACGACTCATCTATAATTCAACAATTATTTCACTTCACTGTGGTGATCCAATACAGTTAAATTTCGATATGGGAAAATATTGTTTTATTTATAGTCTATTGATGCTATTGCTTTAGTTCACATTACATATTAATAAATAATTTTGTTGCATTTAATTACATCAGGTTGCAATGTTTTTATATATTATCTAAGGTTAAAGCAAAATAAAAATAGTCTGGCAGACACAGACTACTTAATAAAAGAGATAAGACAGAGCCATGGCCTTCAAGTTACACTGGTGCATGAAGAACACATGAGAATAAGGGAAGAAAAATCAGCAAACATAAATCCAAATTTCTTTCTAACACTAGCCATGAACACCGCAGACTGGAAGAAGCTTAACTTAGAGCTACGACATGTATACATGAGAACCGTGACACATGGATTCCATCAGAAGATCTGTGGACAATGAGGACACCACCTGGCATTGGAACTATGTATCTGCACTCTTTGTGGTCAGTTCTGTGATCAATATCATATACTTACATAACAATCAATATAGTATTATATTAAACTATATGTACACTGTGTGTTCAATAAATCATACATAAAGCCATAATGCCTTTGAAATGGAATACTTATAGCATTAATAAAATAGTATCAGCAAACAAGCAATTCAGTGTACTTATAGGTGGTCCATTTTACTATCTAAATATCACCCTAACTAGAAATTAGAATTTCTTGAGAATCATTTTAAGATAAATAAGTAGCTGGCACCTAATATAATTTAAAATAACACACCTGGCTTAAATCTGCAGAATAGGTGGAACTGGTTTGCCACATTATCTTAAGCTGTTAAGAAAACCCATGAAAACATTTTATGATATTAATTGGTTCCAGAGTTGCAAACCAAGGACCTATTACTACAAGCCACAAACACTAGCAGTACTAGCATTTGAATGATTTTGTTCAGTAATGCTATAGTGATAATTGAAACTACCAGGATATCTAGCAAGTTTTGCTGGAAATTATTCATCAAAGCCGGAATTATGAAGAAGGTAAATGGTATGAGAGCATTATGTAGAAAATGAAGCTAGCTACAGTGAAGCAATGAATATTATACAAATATAACAATTTGTATCAAAAGCTTCACTTAACTTAAGAAAATGGTGTTAATTCTTCTTTCTAATTGATATCGATTTCATGAACTCTTGTCCGCATCTTCAGTCAAAGAAAACAACAGGAGAAAGAACAAAATCAATTAGAAAGAAGAATTAACACCATTTTCTTAAGTTAAGTGAAGCTTTTGTTACAAATTGTTATATTTGTGTAATGGTATGAGAGCATGTTAGTGTTTACGTTACCTATAACTCTTTTCAAAGGAAGCCAAAACTTTGGAAGAAAATGTTTAAGCTGGCAACTTTTTTTTTCTTCAGATATACTCCCAACTGAATTTCTGAGTTTTTGGCACATGATTAATTATTTGGTGTTACAACTTATCTTCTCTTGGTAACATAGCCAGGCAACTGAGGGGGGTGGTTCAGGCAGTAGCATCGTGGCCTGTATTTGGAAGTCATGAGTTCAATTCCCATGGCCGAGCTTCCTAACCCATGAGTTGTTTTTTCAAAGATTTCCCTGAGGCACTAAGTGAATGCTGGAAAGGATAATTATAACTCACAAATTTCCTATTCCTCCATTTCACCTCATTTCTCATTTCATGTCATCTCTTAACGTGGTTAGCTATTTCAGGGTGCTGAGCCGACAGGAGTTTCAGCATGCACAACAGAGAATTTGCTTTCTGTGAATACTTGCTCTCCAGATCGAGAAATGTCAGGTCCCAGCCCTATCCCAGGGGATATGTAAGTCCGCTGAAGGGAAGGAAGCCAGCTGTAGAGGTATTGCCGATCTATTTGGCATCTGAAGTCACTTACTCTTTTGTGATGCTTCCAACCCATCTTAGACCATGACCGGGTAGGTTAACTAATGACTTATTTCTGGTGCTTAGTGAGAGTGAGAGGCATGAGGTCCAAGACAATATTCACAACCGTTGCTGGTATAGGCTCGTCCACTAGTTCCAAAGAGTTTTTCACATGCCATATTGTTTAGCGATAAGTCGCAATCAGGGAGTTGCATGCAGTCTGTCATCTCTCGTCAGGTTCTATCATGCTTAGTACCCTCTTATCCCATCCCTCCCTCCAAAGAACGCCGTCACAAAAGGTCTCCTAGAGGTCGAATCCCCCCTTTGAACTTTGTCATTGAGTCGACGTGGCCAGACTGAAGAGGGAAGATGAATAATTAAGAAACCATTAATCTATTATTTTGGATAAAACGAATGCAGTGTAGTTATTGTATTTATAAACTAGCCTGTCGAAAAGCAAAACCTATTTTGAGCACTGCAGGTTCAGCTTTTCTCACAGAATTCCTGAGATCTTGAAGTAAACGGAAGCAATATTCCTGTAATACTACGAAAACAATTAAAAAGACGAATTGTTCTCTTTCTCTCACTATTTAAGAGAATTATCAATAGGTTTCACTTTAATCTGGACACGTGTCACAAAAACGGAGCCCTCCTCGTGGATATGAAACTGTATGTTTATATATTTATCGAATGTGCAGCAATACATTTAAAGTCATGAACCTTAATATACATAAAAGAAACTGTACGTATGCGAGTCTGAGGTGAGTTGCTATCGAGCTTGTGCGTATTCATGCGTACTAATATTCAGTTACTTACGAAGTTCCATGCTGTGAAGTAGCTCCAGAGGAACCTTTTTGCAACATTTTTCACAAAATAATCATCACTTTGTGTAAAATCCATCTGAGTGTGGATATGAATGGCGGTGTAGAAATGGTGTGCCAGAAAGGCAGCATGTACAAGAGTTGCAATCATCGTAGTGCTCTGTTCAAACGCCGAACTTGAACTGTTAATCCTCAGGCTCGCATTTGACCTATTATGTAATTAGATAGTAAGAAGAGTAATAATTTTAAAAGATCGTCTAGACGAAAGGTTATCAGTGTCATGATACCATGACCGCGGCCAGAGATTTTGTCTGAAGTTGCATAATACATCTCCAAATCAAATGATAAGCTATTGCGTTCTCATTCAAATCTCGCGATTTTGTAGCGATAACTCTGCCACACCAAAAAAATCATCGTAAATTTTGTAAAAAGTATATATTTTGGGTACGTTATATGTCCTGAATAAGGATATGCGTAATTTCTAATGTTAAGTGCAGAAAAAATAAACGGTTTTCTTGCGATGACTTCCTTGAAGGTAATTTATTTGCCTCATTTTAAATGAACACAGTCATGCTGCGTTCTTTACGTTTTGAATCACAATAAATTTCTGTAAAGAAACTGTTTATATTAAATGACGTAAGCGTGGGTGAACCGGATCAATATTTTGAGAATCTTTCACAAATATGCAAACATTTATATTATATTGAAACTTAGACATTCTAGATTACGTTAAATGCTAAGTTGTTTATGAAGAATTTTCTGTATACTCCTGTTTTCATTTTTATTCCGAGTGGAAACTAATCCTAATCGCCCGCAATTGGTGGATAAATATGATTGGCACAGCGGACGAATCGGAATGGAAAGAAAAACGGTGGAATATTCCATTTCAGTACTTAAAGTAATCATGAGAGCAAAATAACACATTTATATCCTTGTACATTCGTTTCTTTGTATATCTCATACACATTTTCCGCATATGAATTGCTTCTTTCCCTCCCTTCCTTTCCCACACAGATTTCGTGGTAGCATTCTCCATTTTTCTGGGCTCATTTGAGCATTCATCGTCCGATATGACTTAACGTTGGAGAACGTAAATAAAAAAATGAGTCCTCAGCCTTACTACCTTAATCCGCTTCGCCCACTGTTGTAGCGGTATTTAATAAGTATTAACTATATTACTACCTATTAAACAACTATCATAACAACAAGGAGGATTATGGAAGTAGGAAAGTCTGCATTTTTTATTGTACAAGTTTATGGAGCAATTTCAATGCACATTCATTATATATCTAACTTAAATGAACTTATAAAATAACAAAATGCCAGAAATGATATCTCCTTTTGGGAAAGGAAGCTCAATTTCTCAGTTAAGACTGAAGAAACACAATCGTATTACACGCTTAACAGTCCCACGCAGTTAACGTCTTCGCCCACAAAGGTCGTTCAAACACAACAATACACTACCGTCCCCCAGAGAGCAAATTTTGAAAAACTAATCCGAGTCGCCCGTCAATCCGAATCACCTTATTGTCGCGAACCCTATCGCGATAAGGTGGCTTGCGCACACAAACGGAACTGATAGGCGAGCAGTGTGGTAATAAGGGGCTTGCATAAACAATTAACGATCGCGCCGATAAACAAGAGATGGATAGTTTATCACAGAGGTGAAAGACTTGCCGGCACCTTCTAGAACATTCGTGTTTTATCTGGTGACATTTTAGAGTAAAGTCGAGAACAATCTAGAATGATCGATTAGTTGTATAAAAAGAAGCCATGGCTAGTGATGAGTCAGTAATAAACAGAGTGAGCTGTGTTGTTGTAACGAGAGCTAATGTAATCAGCTGTCACGGTTTGTTATTGTCATCGACCTTGGAACACTGTGTATATGTGATGTAATGTTGTTACGTGAGATTTGGACAGTGTATTGCTACGGAAATAAAGGAGATATTTAATTTCTGCAACTCGGCCTTTTAATTCTACGAACCCACAAAGTCACATTATTATCGTGATAAAGGATGACTTGATGGTTATATAGGATACTGAAAAACACTTAAGTATTAATTTAACAAGAATTAAAAGTAACCCATCCCGTAACAGCTGCGTAATGCAGGCCAGAGCCGGCCAACCCGAAGGCTGGCTCCACGTCCACATACCCAAGGCAGAGGTGGGCGATCATCCAACCCATACGGGAAGGTGATGTGGTCAGCATCACGCACCCGGTGGGAAAGGTGAATTTCTAGACTAGGTTTCGCTACCTAGCGTAGCTCCTCAATTTCCTCACGATGCTGAGTGGGTACCGGTCCTATACTCTTAAGAGTTAAATGATGAAGCCTGGGACTCAAGTACTTACAATAGTAAGTCGCCACAAACGGTGTATCTCGGATGCGAGATCCCCTCATGATCTACCGGAGAAATATATGAATCAATTGGAGAATTTAATGTCATTATGGCAAATTGGCCATGGTAGCTCAACGGGAAGAGCGACGGATGGAAACCAGTAGATCCGTGGTTCAAATCCCTGCCGTAGCATTGAATTTTTCATGTCAACTATATCAATCTAATTGTCTGATGTTGCAGCATCCAGAAAGACAAAAGGAGGACAAATATTTTGTCCTCCGCAACCCCCAACGAATAACCTGTTCTCAGGGTGGTTCTGTTAAATTGTGATTTACTAAGAAAATCTATAATAGACATAATAGGCCAATTAACTTCTTTGGTCCCTCTCCCGGAATCATTTTCAGTCCGCATGCGAAACGTAGGTTCTCTAGTAAAATAAATGTCAACCACACGCGCGCGCGTATATGAAAAAATAAGTTACTGTACCCATTAGCCAAAACATACCTTACTTAGCGTTGCAGTACACCACCATGGTCATATTTAAGTTATCAAAAGTAAAGGAACGGCGGGTGTCAGCTGAAACTGTTTTATACTTTGAGAAACTTCTCTCCACTTCCACAGATGTTATAGGTGCATATTTGAAAAACACTTTGTCACTGCCTGTTCAAAAATATCAGTTCTGAAGTTTTCTCCTGATAGATATTGGGAATCTGACAAACTGTTTGGTATCCTTTATTTTTGTCCAACACAAATTTTAGTTTGTCTTATTTTGTCCCCAATCTCACCTTTTACATTTTGTATCCTCTCTTCCGCAATCCTCACTAACTCAATCGACTTATCCAATGTCATGCCACTTTCTTTTAGGTGGGTTATGGTATCCGTCAAAAATGCAAAATATGATTTAATGAAAGCTAATTTACCCTTTTTTGTAATTTATGTCCGTCCCAACGTTAAGTTATATCGGACGGTCAATGAATTGGGTGAAATGGTGCTCAAATGAGTCAAGGGTCCATGGAGCTTGCATTTGAGTATCAGAAAACAGATCCTGTGCTCTCTCAATTGCCTTAGAATCTACCCTATCTAAGCTATTCACGACTTCTCTCACTATTTGAAAATTATCACAGTGCAGTTAACCATGTACCCCAGTGTGTTAAAACTGGTGCCGTTGACAAAGCTATATTAGGAGCTTTAGCTTTGAAATACATAGTTCGGGTTGGCGCTTTCGAAAATATTTTCTTTAGTGTATCTACTACTGGAAATGTTAATCTAACCTGTTCCGAAATTCGATGAAAAGCATGGGCCAAACACCTAACATGCCACCATCTTACTGTAAAATAATTGGATCGATTTTGCCGCCTTTACCATGTAAGGCGCCGCGTCTGTTAGGATGAGGAGCACGTTGTCATGCTGTAAACCGCTAGGCCACAATAAAAACATGGATTTATCAAACAGTTTGCATATCTGACAGTGGTTAACAGCTTCAATTGCTTCTAAGGTTAGAAGAAACATTTGTCCGGCACTAGTAGCTTTTAGCGTACCATTGGCCACATAGAGCCCCTCTGAATCGGTTGTCTCATCAATTGATACATAATTTTTGTTTTCCCATTCACATATTCACGTATTCGGTTTAGCGTGTTTTCATACCATTTTTGTAGGTAACTTTTACGCAAAGTTGATTCATTCGGAATTGTATGACCAGTGTGACGTTCAAGAACATCTTGTAATTTGGAATTACTTTTCCTTGCGGAATATTTGCACTAACAAACACTTCACATAATTCTTTATAAAAAGAAGATGACTTGTTACTTGACGTCGAAGCCGTTTCTTTTAACAGCAACTGAGACGCTTGTCTTTTTTTTCACATTTTGAAGAGCTCGCAAATGTTTTTCTGCGCATGCAATCCACAGGTATTGCATGATGTAATCAGCGATTCCTCAAATTGATGCGTCATAAATTCACCAGCACTGTTAGGACGCTGACCTGTGTTAATTACATGTTTACCACACTTACAAAGTTAATATTTCATATAAAATATATAAATTAACCTTTAATGATAGATTACTTTAAAATCCCCCAAAAAGCCCATGGGTCAGGGTGAGGGTCAGGGCCGCCATGGAAATCGAACCCGGGCCTCTCAAATGGGGGCGACAGATGAAAATGTCCTATAAATTCGTGAAAAAGAAAGAAAATGGCCGGAAAATGCATTTAAATGTTCAAAATGACTTTATTATAAAAATGTGGAAAAAATGCATTTTGATGACCTATTAAAACCATATATATTTGTTCCAGAATGCACTTAATTTTCAATAAGCATCGTATATGACTACACAGAAAAAAGATGACTTTTCATCAAAATGCAGGCCCTACTGATGATACATGAGATGAAGATAGAGTCCCAGTGGAATGAGATGGCGGGGAAACTGGAGATCCCGGAGAAAACACACCCCACGCCATGTTGTCCACTATAAATCTCACTTTGTGGTCACCTGGGATCGAACCTGGTCCGCCTTGCTGAGAGCCAAGCGGTCTAACCACTTCAGCCACGGCGCGGCCACCACATGCCTGTACAACGCAATCTGTGCGAGTATTAAGTAATAATCTCTATTGGTAATTCTGGTACAGGTGTGCTTGTTATGGATTGAAAAGAAACTTGTTATGAACAGTTTCTCCTCATTAGCTTACGGAAAGTTTTGGCTTTCATTTTGTGTCCTACTCTTGTCTTATCTTTGTCTCTTCTGACGACCCTTGAATTTTATGACGTATCTTCTGAAGGGACGAAGGAACGAAGGAAGAAGAACTGCAAGCACTTTGGCTGGACTGCCAAAATCAAGGTTGAATTCAATGGGGAAAAAATGTTAAAGATACTTCACTTTCAAGCTATTTCTCACTGAACTGTTACAGATTTGTAATAAGTTAGTACCTAAAACTTATATCTTAAAATAAATAAATTCGTTTGTTATATATCTAGAATATTGGCTCTCAGTAGCTCTTAATTTTTATTTTATTTTGAAAATAAATTTAAAAGATTTTTAGTTATATCCTCATATATTTACAACACCTTGTGTACATTTATAGGTGCTTTTGGCAGTAGTTATTCATGATAGAAGTCACCTCAGTGCAAAATAACTTCAACAATTTAACACTCACTGGAACCACTTTATCTGCTGTCCGCATTTATTGACTTTGGTTTATATACTGAAGATTCCGACCTTCGATGATGATAGTGAATGCAAAAACTACCGAAACTAGTTCCTCAATAATATAAAAATGTAAGTAACTAAGTGTTAAAAAGTGACTACAAATAGTTTTTCAAACATTTTTTTATCTTTCTAGAGTTATTTAATATGCCTTGTCAACGAATTTGATTGTAACTTACAGTGGAAATAAAGTAAAACCTTATTTGATGTTTTCAAAATATGATGGAATTGGTATCACATCTTGATAACAAGATTCGATTTGATTCTTATTCGCTCTTTATTACTGGCCAAATCGTAAACATCTACGTATACAAGGTGTTTCAGAATTCTACCGAATAATTTAAGGGGTTATAGAGGGATGTTGCCGGTGCAATTTCAGATAGGACACCTACGGTCACAGAGAACATGATTTTGTGCAATAACTAAAAATATTGCGACTTTATGGGTTCGTAGAATTAAAAGTTCAAGTTGCAGAAATTCAAAATGTTTTTTATTTCCGTAGAAATACACTTTGGTCAACCCTTACAGTAGCAGAATTACGTAACATACACCAATACAATGCTCAGAGTCGTTGACCACAAACAAGAGTTCACTTTCAAAACACGGTTATACGCGGACGATTCTCAACTTCCAATTCGACTATGTTTACAACTCTCGTTACGACTCAGTTTACGACTACTCCGCTGGCGTGTCGCGATCTCTTATATATACCTCCATTGATAATTCTCGACAGTTCTCTAGGCCACGCCGTGGCTCAGTGGTTAGACCACTTGGCTCTCACCTAGGCGGCCCGGGTTCGATCCCAGGCGACCGCAAACTGAGATTTGTGGTGGACAACACGGCGCTGGGGCGGGTTTTCTCCGGGATCTCCGGTTTCCCCCGCCATCTCATTCCACCGTTGCTCCATCTTCATCTCATGTATCATCAGTGTCATCGCCTGCGGTGCCGTATGTAGTAAAAGCGGGCGTTAAACACTACACATTTCATTTCGACAGTTCTAGAATGTTCTCCATCAATCAAGATGTCACTAGAATTTTCCATTTATCTAACTTTAATTGTTTCGGCAAGCCTTCATCTCCACGCTATCTTTATCTGTTTCAGTAAGCTCTTTATCTCCGTGATACACTATCCGTCCCTTATCTCTCCGCGCCGAACTTATTGTGCACGTTGCCGCCACTTGCGACACTGCTCCCCCCTCAAGGCTGGTCGTCCCGAACAGCACCATCGTAGCGGGCCAGACGATCCAGGTGTACCACCAACATCTTCCCTCGAGGCACCTTCTGGATGCGGTAGCCACGTCGTTAATCCTCTTCACCACACGGTGCAGTCCTTGCCACGGTTGCTGAAGTTTTGGGCAGCATCCCTTGGTCCGGGTAGGGCGGTACAACCAGACCAGGTCACCTTGCTGGAACCCTTGGCTGTTGGTTTGCCTGTCGTATCGGGTCTTCACGCGGTCGCTCGCCTTCTGGATATTCTGACGAGCCATCTTATGCATGTCGTGGAGATGGTCCACCAGGTTCTCCACATACATGGTTGCTGCCTGTTTTGCGTCCGGGGACTCTTAAAAGCCAGGTCACAAGTGAGGCGTAACTTTCGGCCGAACATTAAGCTGGCTGGCGTCATCCCAGTGGTGTTGTGTGTTGACGAGCGGTAGGCCAGCAAGAACAGTAGCACCTTGACGTCCCAGTCTCACTGATAGCTGGCCACGACCTTCCTTAGGTGTTCTTCTAAGGTCTTGATGTATATCTCCACCATGCCGTCCGACTGAGGACGTAGAGGCGTTGTGCGGGTCTTGTTCACCCCAAGTCTTTGTAGTGCCTCCTTCATCAGGTTGGACTCAAAATTGGTGCTCTGGTCGCTGTGGAGCTCTAACGGCACCCCAAATCGACAGAACAGTTGCTCCACGAGGCAGTCTGTGATGGTCTTTGCCTCTTGGTTCGGGATGGCATATACCTCCGGCCACTTGGTGAAGTAGTCCACGACCACCATCAGGTGCTTGTTGCCTCGGTCGGATACTTGTAATGGTCCAGCTATGTCGACAGCGATCCGTTCGAATGGCGCTCCGACGTTGTTCTTCTGCATGCGACCCCGGGTTCTAATCTGGAGGCCGCGACTTGCCGCGCATACGTGACACTGACGGCACCAGCTTTCAGCGTCTGCTCGAAGCCTCAACCAATAGTAGCGCTGTCGGAGTTTGTCGATCGTTCAGTTCGCTCCAAGGTGTCCTCCTGAAGCACCGGCGTGCACTTCTTCTAAGACTTCCGGGATCTTACTCCGGGGAAGCACCAACTGCTCTCTCTCTCTCTCTCTCTGCGTCTTTCCATCGGGTGATTCCCATACCCGGAACGGCAGATCACCAGGCGGCTCCACCGAGGTTTTCGGTAGTCTTCACCTTTGGTGTTGGCGCGCGTAAGTGGCGTATCCACTTCCATCCCGTCTTGAGTCCATAGGACCAGATGGGGGGGGCTTGTTAGGTATCAAGGTCTTGCCCTATGGAAAGACCCACGGAGGACGTCGAGCGCCCTTTGGGACAGCTCGGATAACTCCCTGCTAGCAAGAGGCCCGGGTCTTGTTCCTACGGGTTCAGGACTAATGGGGTAGAACCTCTGGGCTTAAACCCGGAACAGCATGCCCTCTCTGATCTTCAGTGAGTCCCATTGGGCCCAGTAGGACTTGTATGTGGCGCTCCTGGGTGCGATGTCCTCCCAGGTTGGTCTTGTCCCTGCCTCCAATTCCTTCAAGAGTGCTCCCAAGTCTGCGTACGCCAGCTGCTCCTTCCTCAGGCCTGCGCTATCCCAGCTGTCCGCAGGCACTGCCGTGACCACTCTGACAGCTGCGGCACGCTCCTTCTCTTCCACTCTTGTGCATTGACAGTACTCCTCTGGGCAGGGTCTTCAGGACATGGCATCTGCGTTGCCGTGGCTCTTCCCTCTACGATGTTCGGAGGTGAAGTCAGCAGCCTCTGGACCCAACGGGCTGTCTGGCCTTCCAGATTTCTAAAGCTGAGTAGCCAAGTTAGAGCGGAATGGTCAGTCCTCAGGTGGAATGGCTGACCGTACAGGTTCTTGTGGAAGTGCTCTAAGGTCTTTACCACCGCCAATAACTCTCGCCGTGTGACGCAGTAGTTCTTCTCTGCCTTGGATAGACTCTTGCTGTAGTAGCCTATCACTCGCTCGTGGCCGTCCTGGACTTGGGATAGGACGTCTCCAATGCAGTGGTCGCTGGCATCGGTGTTCACAATGAAGGCGCCACCTGGTTGTGGGAATCCAAAAATAGGAGCACTACAAAGTATCTTCTTCAGCTGCTGAAAAGCAACTTCGGCGTCCTCCGTCCACACATAAAGCCGGTGTTCTTCCATCAGGCGGGTTAAGGGCTTGGCGATGTTGGAGAAGCCCTTATGAAGCGGCGGTAGTAACCACAGTCCCAGGAAACTGCGCAATTCTCTTTTATCCTTTGGGCGAGGCCAATCTCTCACAGCCTGTGTCTTTTCCGGCTCTGTGGCCACTAGGGTTGGTGAGACTATGTGGCCCAAGTAGTTGATTTCCTTGCGGAAGAGCTGGCAGTTCTTGGCGTTCTGCGTCAAGTTGTTCGCCTGCAGTCTCTACAGCACCTTGCTCAGATTTTCGAGATGGTCTTCGAAGGTCTTGCCGACGATGATAATGTTCAGGTATAAAAGGCAGAAATACAGGTGTCATAAGTGAGTCCTCTCAATACTGACTCCATGAGGCGTTGGAAGGTAGCTGGCGCGTTGCAGAGGCCAAAGGGCATAACTGTGAATTGCCAAAGCCTTTGGCCTGACGAGAATGCGGTGTTCTCTCCAGGTGTCCCGGCTGGCCACAACCCCAACACACGCCACTGCGTCTTCGCCGGCGTCCCTCGGCTGGCCTTCGGTCTCCAGTGTAACGGATACTCTTTGTTCTGGAAGTCGAGGTAGCTGTCACCTTTGCCACCTCCATCCTCAATGCTGCCGTTAGCGCCTCGTGGATGGCTTTGTAGTCGCCAAGCATTAGGCGCTAACGAATCTCCGTGTCTCGTACTCCGTCGACAAAAGTGTAGGCAGCCTCTCGGGATAAGAACTCTGGTGGGAGGTCGATTAAGGCTTTACTGGCCAGCTGCTCAATTGCCAGGGCGAACTCCTGCAGCGTCTCCCCTGGCTGCTGCGACCTTGACTTCAATTGGCTACGACAGGCTGCGGCTAGGCGGAGGGCCTCCCAGATGTCCTTGGGCGCCGCCGCTGTCTGGACCTCGTTCGGGACTTCTGAGGCCCGTCCCTGGAGGCTGGCTATTAGCTGTGCGGTCTCTTCCTCTGGTGACCACTTGTTGTGCTTGGCCACTATGTCGAACTGGCAGCGGAAGAAATCGAAAGTTGTCGCGCCGTCGTATTTAGGTTTGACGCGCGCAGATGATGTGTCACGTCCCGGCGCGTCGGCCTTCAAGTCCTTCAATCTCCTGCCAACGATGTCCTCTACCATGGCATTCAGGGACTTAGTGTTGGTGTCGGCTTTGCCCTCTAGGTTGTTAACGCGGCTTGCCAGGTCTTCGAGGGACTTGGTGTTATTGTCGACCTTTCTCTCTAGGTCGTTAACGCGCTCGTCTACTTGACTCATCCGCTTGCTCAGCTCCGCGACGTCATCCCTCACGCGGGCCAACTTGCTCTTCAAATTTTTCGGCGAGGGCCTCGTTCGCAGCCTTCATTTCTGTGGCCAGGCTTTCGTTCACCGCTTTCATTTCTGTGGTTAATTCGGCCTTCATTGCAGTCATTGTCGCGGCCAAGTTGCTATTTGCAGCTTCCGTCTTTGTTGTTAATTCGGCCTTCATTTCTTCCATTTTCTGTAAAATCATTTCCAATGCACCTTCCATCATGGTATGTCTCACTCCTGACACCAATTTTGACTTTGTGGGCTTGTAGAATTAAAAATTGGCTGGCCCCGTAGCTCAGTCGGTAGAGCACCTGCCTACCGTGCTAGGGGTCCCGGGTTCGACTCCCGGCAGTGGCGGTGGGGATTTTTCTCCGACCAAGATAATTCCCCATCTTCCCCAGAGTCTGGAAGTATGAATGAGAGTGTGAATGTGTGCGTGATGTAATGATAAATAAACCCAAAGATAACGAGTTAACACCTTCAGTGTGTTCCATGACCATAGTAGTTAAAGGCGGGGTATAAATGGAGCAAGCAAAAAAAAAAAAAAAAATTAAAGTTCAAGTTGCAGAAATTAAAAATATTCTTTATTTCCATAGAAATACTTTTTGGTCATCCCTTACAGTAGCAGAATTACGTAACATACACCAATACAATGCTAAGAGTCGTTGACCACAAACAAAAGAGTTCACTTTCAAAGCACAGTTGTACGCGGACAATTCTCAACTTCCAATTCGACTCTGTTTACAACTCTCATTACGACTCCATTTAAGACTACTCCGCTGGCGTGTCGCGATCTCTTATATATACCTCCATTGATAATTCTCGACAGTTCTAGAATGTTCTGTATCAATCACGATGTCACATGAATTTTCCATTTATCTAACTTTACTTGTTTCGGCAAGCCTTTATCTCCACGCTATCTTTATCTGTTTCAGTAAGCTCTTTATCTCCGTGATACACTATCCGTCCTTTATCTCTCCATGCCAAACTTTTTGTGCGCATTGCCGCCATTTGCGACAATATGTCTAAGTGACATCAGATTCTATGTTCAACCCTTGCCATATATTTTTATCATTCTATTATGATTTTTTAAAATTTATTTCTATTCTTGACATTGTTGATTATGAAGGGTGTGGAATACTACATTGCTCAATTTGTCATTATTGTTGCTGTTAAATTAATCAAACAAATCAAAGGCAGTTTGAACATGAATGTATAACATAAGATACTGTTAATGTTTCGACATGAACATATGTAAACAGAATCTTTCACTGGAGGTGACTTTAGAAATGGCCTTACCATGATCTGAATTGAAAGAATGCGCTGTTAACTCTGGCACAGAATTAATGTCCAGGTCAAATCAGTCGCATAAGTTCTTATTTATTTACTTCCAGGAACTGTAGAAAAGCGATTTCTGTTTCAGATATATGGAAGCAGCTAACAGTGAGCATTTCCATTTGTAAATTTTGATTTTCTGAAATATTTTCCTTTTGGAAAGTGCCAGTGAATCACAAGATCGCACTCTATACATTTTCAGAAAGTCAAATATATCTATGAAGGCGCCTGATGCCACTCATTCTTGTGAATAGTACAATTGGTTGCGCTGAAGATGAGTGCGTGCAATTGCGAATATCAATGGTAATTTTAATTAATAATCAAGAGAGAAAACACATTTAGTATAACAAAGACCTCTCTACTCAGGTGTTATCAAACAATGTTTAAACTTGCTGCTTCGAAATTATGGCATTGTTTTGGTTCACACAGAACAGTTACAATGTGTAGAGCTCTGAAGGTCATTGCAGCGATATTCAGGGCTAACTAGTTAAATGAAGAAACTAATTTATGATAGATAAGTTGCATAGAAGCAATAATAAATATTCTGGTATATGGATGCAAGAAATAAGCAGAGACTAATATGAATGAACATTTCTCATCTTTCTTCAAACATACATATCTTCATTAAGACATTACCATTAACATTCCTAACACATAATAACAAACTTTCTTATTCACACCCAATATGTATATCTCCCCACTTCTTAAAACTATTCCATTTTTGTTACTAAATTTGTTCTCTCCATACTTTTGTTTGTTTACAATATAGTATACTATGCCAGTCTGTATAATTTTTCCCACATATTGGGCATTTCCGTTCATCCTTTTCATATCTAATACCTTTCAAATTTCTGACTCCTGTCCTCGCCCAAGCAAATCCTTCTCACCCTAGCTTATTACACATATCTATGTACTCTTACCTCCCCCATATTATTTTTATTTCCCTACACATCCTCGAGCTTTCCTCCCTTATACTAGCAAAAATAACTTTTATCAATATCTTAATTCTAGTTCTTTCCAAAAGCCTCTATAACAACACTCCCCATTCCTCCAAATATGTCCCATACCTAACTGTTCCATCGATTCCCTTACTTTTTGTGCTCAAGACCCTTCCCATTTACTTCTTATTTGTATAAGAAAACATTCCCTAATAATATTACTTTCCTCCAAATTGGCTACTCTATATAAATATTTCATTACCCTTAAGATGATTTTGACCTTAGGTGAATGTCTTCCCAACTCTAGCTGAGCTGCCCCATTAGGGAGAATGATATAGTGCATATGTTTTAAAAAATGCAGCGGCTATAACATAATGATGGTCTGATACAAGTGTGGTGTAAATTCACGAAAACAAAGTGAAAATTAGCTTTTAATTTCGGAACTACCCAGAGGAAATACACAAAATTAATTTGTTTGTCATACCTTACATATAGATACCAGCAATCATTAAAAAAAGTGTTAATGGTAAAATGTAAATGTCACTCTAATGTCATGAATAGAGGGAACACATGTCAATATTAGGGGGGAACGCCTAAAAATTGAAACACAGAAATGTAGCTATCATAGATGAACATTGAAAGCCACAGATGTTCATACTTCATAAAAAAAAACTGCATTTTAAACAATAAGGTAGAGCAAGAAATATTATAGTAGTTATTAATATTATGAAACAGAGCATAACCAATAATAAAAAATGACACCTTATCGAGTATCAATGTATCAAATTCAGAATAGGAAACCTTTTTTTTCAGCTGACCAAACATCCCTCAATGATGTACATTCTTTCTTCAGGAAAAGTTGAAGCTCTTTCTCCAGGAGTGTGTGGATTTAAGTAAGGAATAAGCTGCCATGGCATAATTCCATATCCAGTGTCCCCAAACAGTAGAGCATCAGTGTGTCTCTAATTCATGACTCAGTAAACACATCTTCAAAGGACCCAACTTTCATGGACTGATCCTGGCATTGCACAGTAATACTTATTTCTTCCTTTCAATTACATGTAAACTGCAAATTCAAGCTACAGAAGTATTTTCAATTTACATAATCATCACCATGATTTGGAGGCTTTGAAATATGAATGTGTGTGTTGTCTATAGCTCCTATTGCACAAGGAAAGTTGTATTGCTCATTCCAAAAATGAGCTTTTGCTTCATTTTTGTCTGTCTTAGGAAACAATTGCAACTTTTCAATAATTTTTTTCATTCATTGATTCCAACTTTTACATACCTTACAGGCTGAACTCCTATAACTTTTGCAATTCCTGACTGTATTCTTGGATCTGCTAAAAACCTTCGACACATGTCCACAAGTTGTTCGTTACTTAGAGTACCATCTCTATTTCAAAAGTGTTCAACCAGCCATTTGAGTTCTCTTCTGAGAATCTAAAATGATCACAACAGTCCTCTTCAGTGTTTCATCCATACTCATAAAATTTACTTTTCCAAATGTTAAAAAATTATACCATCCTTTAGCCAGCAATGAAACAATGTTTTAAGCCTGGTCAGGGGCACACTTGAAATTCTTAAGCTTAAACTACCAGTAAAACTGTTTTACCTTGATTTTTTTCGCACATTTTGCAGGATATACAAACTTTATTTTAGCCACTGAATTCTAAGTATTAACTTAAAATATGGTAGCTCCACAAACACTTCTTTTTATTCGCTTCACTCAATGAGCAGCATTGAAACTGCTTTCAGCACATTATTATTAATAGGTATATAAGGTAGTATGAGATTGAGTACTAGTTCAAGTTCAAACATCTTTTGAGTTATTGACAATTTTTGTTAAGGTCTCACAACTTTAGGTGCAAGACTAGCAAATATGTTTACATTGACAATGCAAAAAAAGAAAAATGCAGTAGAGAATACACAAGAAGTACCAGATGCAGGCTGTTTGCCTCAGTAGCGTAGATGATAGCATGTCTACCTCATGTTCAAGGGGTTCCGAGTTCAAATCTGTCAGGACAAGTTACCTGGATAAGGTTTTCTCCAGGGTTTTCCCTTATCCTGAAAGAAGAATATCACTAACTCTAAGCTCTATGGACCCTGGGCTCATTTGAGCATCACTTCACTCATTTCATTCATCTTCTGATATGACTTAACGCTGGAGGATGTAAATTTAAAAAATAAAAAATGAGGAAAAAAATGCAGCCAATGAATACTCTGTTGAGATGTCATGGTTTTTAAATATATTTTGTATACTAATGATTCCACACAGCACTCTTGTTTGTTTCATAAAGCGAACTGCTCAAAATTTCAGGCTAATATTATGAACACTTACAAAAAACAAGTTATGCTCAAATATTTATTTTAATTAAACAGACAGCACCAGATGCTCTTGTCTCTGTATATCTCTCATCATAGAGCAACTTTCATTTTTAAAACTGTTCGAAAAGACTAAAAGATTTAAGCTCTCCATTTCATTAAATCTGTTACCCATATTCTTTATGATTAACAATGGAGTGATGATAATAACAACAATAATCTATGCTTGAGTTCCTTTATTGTCACTTGAATCTTGTGATCAATTAATAAAGCCTTTCACATGAGAAAAAAGGTATGTGTAAAATAACATTCCAGTAAGTGAAAAATGATTAATAAATTTATTTCTAACATGCATTCCAGCATGCCAATTACAAAAGTTTTCCATTACATTTTGATCCTAAATGAAGAAAATATATAAAATGCTATAGATAAGATTATTTCACTTTTTAACAAATAACACATCTTTATCACATACAATAATTGAACTGGCAAAAGTCAACAACCACACAACTTCCAACACCAAATCTAAGAGTGGCAACAAGCACTTCTTAAAGCATTTCCTTCAACATATCTTTAATTTATTACTTGACAGAGAATGCATTTACAAAGAATACAATTAAATAACTACTACTGGTGTCAATCTTCCTCTTTAACCTTTGTCAAAAATAAATTGGACAGAAACAGTGGAAGATAACTAGTATTAAACCACTATCATTAGAAATGTAAACAATGAACAGAATTACTAGAAATTTGCTAGTTTCTAATTACTAATATTTAAACATTTGAAAAAAATAGTTTCATTCTGTATGCCTTTCATACAATTGCATATTTTCCTTATTCACTGTAATAGGCCAACAAGAAATAGGATATGAAAGTATCTCTCTTACAAAAGCATGACATTAGATAGCTTTATCTGTATATATTTAACACAGCTCATTACTCAGGACAGGCTCAATGAACTAGGGGAATCCCCTGGACAAAGAGAAGTATTTCAAACCTCCCAATAACAATACAAAATCAAAATTTCTCTTAGAGCTGTGGAAACTCAGCAATTTACAGAATGGCTGTGTGAAAGCTAATATTAATAATTCATTAACAATAATGCTGTTCATTTTGGTTTTTAAAACAATTGTTTTTAACGTATTCATTACTATTAGATAAACTGTGGAAATGAATACTATCACTGTGGTGCTTAAGGCAAGCTAACTCAGAAGTAGCTACAACTTTGTAAGAAGTGCTCAAAAAAATTAGATGCTTTCTATAGGACAAGGCAGATATAAATGAGCAATTATAAGCAAAGATTAATGTAAATATTAAAAGCAGAAGCATTATTAAAAGTGAAGTATTCTTCATTTTTGAGTTTGGTTTTATGAGTATTTGGTTTACACTCACTTTCACTTTCTAAAACTATTGTAACATTGGAACGTTTTCAAGATCGTTCAATCTCATCTTCAGATGTTGGGTGACATGAAAGCTTTCTTACTCCTCCACTACTCTACTGCTCTGATCCCCCTGCCATCTGGTGTTAAGGACACTAAGTTAGGAGGAAGAAAGTTTTCATCAGCCACCCAACTGCTGATGATGAGATCGAACAATCTTGAAAACGTTACAATGTTACAATGTTAGAAAGTGAAGGCAAGTGTAAACAAAGTGACTCATAAAACCATACTCAAAAAACAAAACAGAAAAGATTAATGAACTACTGTTTCCTTACATGTACTGGTCATATGAGCACAAGAAAGAAAATATATAGAACCAACGATATCAAAATATTTCTCTCTTTGGCCACTTCAAACACATCCTATGAATAAGTTAATTGATGGAAATTAATTGTTCCTTCACACTAGCGATGTATAGGCTAAGGTTTTGGATTGATAGAGACAAACTGAATTTTTCAGTTTGATTCTATCAATCCACAACCTATGATAATTATTTTTAAGCATATCATCTTCTGGATACATAATTCACAAATAAAAGTCTTGTTATAGTTAATGATTTAACTTAATTGCTTATGCAATGATACACACAATACACATTCATACTACATAATGTCACAGTTTACTGCTATGCATTTTCAGAAAAGTAACTTCAACAATGCTGTTACTATTACGTCCTTCAGATGCAAAATATGGAACCAAACAAAATATTGAATTGGGAAATTTATATGTGACCTGTATTTGCACATTTGCATAGCATATATAAAATTATAGAGAGAAACTCAAGTGGTACACAATTAGATGATCCTTCATTGTAACAAAAATTACAGTGCACACTAATATTTATATTGCTTGTAATTGGTATAATATATATACTTATATTGCTTATAAAGTTTAACTCAGGTACATGCTGCCCTTCACCTTACGTAAGATGGAGCCAAGCAAATACATCTGTTTACAGTGGACATTTTAAAATGTGGTCTGTGTTAAGCACATCATAATAGTAATTACGGAACTTGTATGCCATTAAACCACTTTGCTGTGCAAAAACCTTACTTACTTTGAAAGAACTGATAAGCAAATCTGAATTTTATAACTACAGCCCACTGTTTCTATTAAAGATATATACAGTGGGATATTTAAGTTACCTATACCTAACAATTTGGCTACAATACGTTTGGTTGAACTTCAGACCTTTATGTGGCTATATGACATTAAAATTGTTCCATCAGCTACATTTACGGAATCAGCCAACAAATGTATACCTTACAGGAACTAGGTTAAACAATTTGCATTATACAATAGTTCACCAAGAAATGTAAAAAAAAAAAAAAAAAAAAAAAAAAAAAAAAAAAAAAAAAAAAAAAAGTGCAGTAATAATTGGATATATCCTATTGAATTTAAGGCAATTACTAACTTCAGTTACATAGTGAAGTAATATGGTTACCACCTTTGACTCAATTTTTATTTTTATTTTTTTAATCCAAGTATTAGCTGGATGAGCTTTCATGTTGAACACACATAATTTCACTGTGTCCACTGTGTTGCCAAGAAGACACAGGCAGCCAGCAAGCTGAAAGGAGCATCACAAGCAACTGCTTTCATTATCATACAATGCATTTTTTACTGTGCAACTATCACATTTACAGATACACCTAATTCCTTTGCTAACCCAGACAGATCCTACACTGACAATGCGCAATAAATGTTTATAAAATTTTGTTATCACTTCATTCACCACTTTAATCACTATAAAATCTTGCAGGTATATTAGAATATTTTACATATGTTGTCTAAAGAAAGACAAACAAGAAATGGGAGAATTTGTGAACATGAACATTGCTTTAGAGAGCTCACCTTCTCCATTAAGTGTTTTAATAGATGAGAAAAGAATATTGCACAAAATATTTATTATAGCAATATGTATTAAAACAGGGATATCAACACTTTATATAAGTTATTGCCCAACACAATTATTTATTTTAGAATTTACAAAGGACACACAATAATTCTCACGCGTATATTCAATTAAAACTGTTTACATACATGCTGCTGCTAAATTTTGCCCAATGGCTAACACTTGTTTTTCTTTGGTTTACTATTTAATTTCTTTCTTTCTTCCTCATAGCAGCAGACAATCCAGACACTAAATTTTCACATGTTACTCGGCTAAACTTGATGCATAACAACTGTGATGTCTTCATTGTAAACCCAGGTTTGATTAGATTTAATTACAATGACAATGTATAATTTGCTCATGTATACAAGGAAAATATGTCAAATTTAAATGATAATGGATACATAATAATCATACTATGAATAATACAAATAATACAGATAATAGTATAAGAAGAAAAAAAATCTTTATATATATAAAAGTTATTAGGCAAAAATGTTTTCATTTCACACTTTCGAAATGCACTACAGCCATGAAATTTCTGGTTATGAATACTCGTCATAGATTCAGTTTCATGAAAATCTGATACTGCTATCATGAAATGTAGAAGAAAAATAGATAATTCTGCAATTATGTTTTGTTTGTACAGGATATAAACTGTATTTTCCTTCATTATGTTATAATCACTCGGTAAAATAATCCAATACTGTGAAGGCTATTTGTGTACACCATATGCAGTGCAAGCTATCAAATGGTAGAGGTCACTTTTTAAATAAAATACTGTCCTGAATGTAGCATAATGTGCGAGATCTAACATCATAAAACAGAATCAAGAGTTAACCTTTTTAAACGACATATAACTGCTCCAGGCAAAAAAGAAGACAAAACCTTTAGTAAGTTAAAATTAAGAAGTTTTTGTGAGAAACAACTAGAAAGCAAACAGAATGATTAACTACTTGGAGAAAACAGACCAATGTCTGCTTTAGATATCCATCCGTGTCATTTGAAATATTTTATTGTTCTCATATTGTCAAACATGCAAACAGCATAAATTGTGTATGTGTACATATAAGGAGATAAGCAGGTTTTGGGCAATAGGAATGCGGCCATGCATTGGCGGGGAAGAGACATCTCTACACATTAACTAATGGCATTAAATTATATTTAAAACCCATAATGAGAGAAGTTAAAGTAAAACCAATTTTTAAAAAAATCACAGAAGAAATAATGTATAGAAGAATGATTCATTTTGTTAATAAGTTTGACATAATCAATTACTCTCAGTTTGGTTTCCTAAAATCTAAAACAACTACAGGGTAGTCCAAAAGCTTCTCACCGCTACTGCATCTTTTGCAGTCAGAATAATTTAGAAGTAATTTGAAAAAAGCACACTTTCGTGCTTGTCTGTTCTTATTACTGTTGGTAACGTTTATCAGGTAGCAGTCAGAACAGTCTTCATTCACAAAATAGTTGTATTGTGTTAGTTGTATTCTCATGAAGAAGCTGTGTTGGAAATTGAATTGTCTTTCTTCCTCTCCTTATGCCTTTGGTCCTTTTCATCATTAAAAGGTAAGCCAGACTTTCAAATATGTTAATTCCTTAATCTCTAGAGTTTAGTGTTTCTTATTATGTAAATGCAAAAATAAATTTCTTCTTCTTTTCCTCATCATCCTACTCCTCCTCTTGGTATAGGACACAGTCCTGTTCATTTATGGTCCTCAACCGCTTATGCCACTGTAGGCTTCAGGTGAGGGAGCCACAACTATGGGTCACAGAGAGAAATCCAAGAATGGATAGTCAATCCAGTCCCTAGAACGAGTGTGAGGGAAGTATATGAATAGAATGAGGACGAAGTGGGTGAAAGGAAAATGATAATGGAGCAATTGATGGAATGATGGTGGAGGAACCGGAGGTCCCAGAGAAAACCTGCCACAGCACTGTATTGTCCACCTCAAATTCACTTTGCGGTCATCTGGATCGAACCTAGGCTGCCTTGGTGAGAGTCCAGCAGTCCAACCACTTGGCCATGGCATGGCTTAATAATTTTATTAATTTAAAAAACTTCAACACAGGCTTAATTTAAGCCAAAAGTTTCTCACTGGGGTAAGAAACTTATGATCTATGTGTGAGATCACAATGGTGGATTGTTTAATCATTTCACAGAGCAATGTTCAGTATCACTAAGGCTTATTTATCAATTGTTGCAGATGTCATGCACACAAGAGCATGGTGTAGAATTCAATGTCTATCAGTCTGGCACGGCAATAAACGAAATCAACCAAACTTTGAAAGTTTACAGAAACATGGTCAGAAATGGGCAAGAAAAGATGATGGCGACATTACAGACACTAAAGACTTGGTCTTTTTATTTTTTTTTTTTTATTTTACGTCCTCCAACCTTAAGTTATATCGGACGATGAATGGGTGAAATAATGCTCAATAAGCATAGGGTCCACAGAGCTTAGAGTTACCTGACATTCGTCTTTCAGGATAAGGGAAAACCCTGGGAGAAACCTTATCCGGTAACTCACCCTGACCAAGATTCGAGCTCGGGACCTCTTGAACGTTAGGCAGACATGCTACCATCTAGGCTCCCAAGGTGGATGGATAATTTGTCAATCAACATAAATTACTCCTAAGACTAAGGACAGAGTTAGGCATTTGGCTATGAATCAGATGACAGGAATAAGGAGTGTAATGAAGAAACTGAATTTTTCTGAAGACTTTCAACAACATTGGCATGACAACAATTAGGCAATATGTTAAATCTACAGATTGGAGAAAGGTTGCTTATAAAGAACCAGTAAAGCCTATTCTTATTGCAAAGAATGTTGCACACCATGTAAGCTTCTGTAAAAGATTGACTGATGCTGGATTTGCAGAAGATACCCCAGAGGGATGAATAAAACGTTTGCACATCTTGTTCACAGGCATGAGTCCTGTGGAACTGCAGCCTGAGCCAAACCGCCAGAACAGAAAAATCAGAACCAAAACCCCTGAACAGATTTTGCCAATTGTTACTCCTAAATTCTCACTGCAAATTATGGTTGCTGGAAGCATATCTTGTTATAGTAAGACAAAAATGCACCATGTCCCTCAAACTCAAACTGTGAATGGAGAATGCTACCGACACGAAATTCTACCTTTATACCAGAAAGACATGGATAATCCTAGACACTTTTCACAATGTTCACTTGGAATTCTGATGCAAGATGGCGCAGCAGCACATACTGTTAAAAAATAAATAATTCGGAGGAACTTCAATGATGTCTGAACTGATTGTCCAGGAAACTCTCCAGATTTAAATGTTTGAGAATTTGTGGGTTAAATTGCAAGAGAGCATATTTAAACAACCTAGGCCATGCAACAGAGAACAACTCATTGCAAGGGTGAAGGAAGAATGGGCATCTATTAACCAAGAACAACCATGACTTTGGTAGAGTTTTTGAAAATGTATTTTAGAGTGCCACAGCAATAATGTACATCACACCAAATATTGAAAATCATAGTATATCAAGAAAAACTGTACTTTTAAGGCAATATAACAATGAAATCTATATTTCTAATTTTTGACTAGTTATTTCAAAATATTGTGGGGTGAGAAACTTTCCGACCACCCTGTAGCATGTCATTCATGAATTTTGTTGATAGCATATAAGTAGACTTAGGACTTTTAGGACTCAGTTTGTACTTGCGCATGCTGTGAGTATAGGAAGAGGGGCATGGATTAACTCCAGTAGTAAACAA
This sequence comes from Mantis religiosa, assembly GCA_030765055.1. Taxonomy (NCBI): domain Eukaryota; kingdom Metazoa; phylum Arthropoda; class Insecta; order Mantodea; family Mantidae; genus Mantis; species Mantis religiosa. Next base: position 55,723,943 of record CM060948.1, on the reverse strand, counting down.
GGTTGGCCACCTTAGGGGTATACAAATGTGCTAACAAACTGTTTTAATAAAACAACCTATTACAGTGTATCACAGCATACATTTTATACTTTTCGAAGGTGAATCTCCTGCTTCTGTCACTCAAGCAGTATTTGTAGTTTGAAAAAGTTCTCTCGACATCAGATGATGTAACAGTTGCTGACGTAAAATACTGCTGATCACATTGTCTTGTTAGCGCTGTTTCCTTGTGCGCTTGCAAATTATTTTTAATGTTTACCATTTTAAAATAGCCTGAGTTTTTCTCAAGTACAGTTTTGATTTTGTTTTTATTTTATCCATGACAGGTCAAGCAGCTGCTGAATCTATCTGTTGAACTAGTTCTTCTATGAGCCCTATGCATGAGGCATTTTATTACCCCTCTTTTCTAGCTAAACAATGGTTTTGGACAGGTCTGAAAAACTGTTTCTGATGAAGAGCATATCTTCGTGTAATTTGCTTGAAATGAGGGACTGAGCAGCTAACTATGCTTGTTATCTAACACATTAAGAATTTCAATAACTATGTCGTAATGTTCCGCATAATACATAGCTGCATTTAGCCAGGTGCACAAGTTGTAGCCGGCTGAGGAGGTAAGACACCATTTCTTGGTAGGGCGCCACATTAACGTTAGGTGCCATTTCTTTATATTTACATTTTCTGCTTGGAGCTTTCAAAAATATATTTTTTACGTTTGCAGTGAAACTGTCTACATTGCTGTAACTTCTGCGAATTTCCTCGGCTACACAATAAGTCCTGAAAAATTCGGACTGAGACGGTGAAGTTACACTTGACCCTCATTGTACCTCAACCTTTGTTCTTGCTAAAATCCTTGCTTGATGTTTCTTAGTGTTAGAGTGCTGTCTCAGCCATTTGGGTTTAGTGCCCCTTATTTCTACACAGCATACCTTGCATAGGATATTTTCTATCTTCTGTTTGAAAATATCACCTATTGCTAACTCTTCGTCCATCATGCATTTATGTGCTTCTAACATTTATGTTCTTCACTCTCAGCGAACAAATCACTGTCTCCAAACACCGCCACTCTGCCACTGACGGCAAGGCGTGCAGAGTTTGTACGGCCCTGAGCATTTTGAGGCATGACATTGTAGGTTGTATTATGTCGCGTAGCATTTAACTGTGTATTCCTGCAGGGTCCTAAAAGTTCTAACTCTGCATATAAGATACAATATTCAATAGACAAAGGCGAACCAGGGCTGGGACTATTTCTAGACCTAAGGCATTCGACATGGTAAATCATGATGATGTAAAAATTACTCCCTTTGCTGTATATTTATTAATGGAACGAACAGTAACAAACTGAAAATAACATATGCACCATGAATAAAATTTCTAACGGGTTCAAAATAAAATATTAGTAATAATGAGGGCAAAACCATAGCTGTTCAATTCCATAACCAAACTTTAAAGAATCAGGGGCCACCAAGCATTAAATTTGGGACAAAGGCAATAAAGATAATAGAGAATGAAGCAAAATGTTTGGGTCTGTGGGTTGACTAACACCTGAGGTGGGATATACATGTGTAAAATTGACAACTAAATTAAGTAAAGTGTGCTTTATCCTGCACTTGTTAAAGTCTCATGGTTCTAGTGAAATGCTAAAATCCTGTTATTAGGCTTATTTTCATTCACTATTATTATATAGAATAAAGTTATGTGAAAATTCTAGTTATAGTAATTCAATATTTAAATTACAAAAGAGTATTAAGAGCCGTGGTGGGTATACCTACCAAAAAAAGCTTCAGAGAATATTACATACTCACTTTTCCAAGTCTCTACATAAAAGAAATATTTATTCACGTTATAAACAGTTTAGGCAACTTAACGAATATGGATGAACATGCTCATACCACGAACAAAAACTTCATATAAATGCCTCACAGAACTGAATTTTTTCCAAAACCATTTAAATACAGTGGAACAAAAACATTTAACCAACCACCTGAACTTTTAAGGAATATTAAATCAGCAACTAAATTTAAAAAGGAAATTCATAAATTCCTAAATCTCAACCAATTCTACTCGGTGGAAGAGTGTATCAACTATATTAATAGATTTGATAGTTACTGTAAAAATAAGCTGGAGCATTCAGCTAATAACTTGTGCTTTCATTCATGTGATGGAGAATTGAACTGCTAGAAGTGAACATTTATAAATGAATAAATGATCAGTATTTTATTACTGCTTTACATATATATTCTTGTACTTTATCAAATAATTGTATTTGATTGATATATGATAGAATTTCTGTTTTTTTCTCTCTATTTTGGCAAAACTGTATTATTTGAATCATTATGTATTATTGATTTATTGTATTCCTGATTTATTTTATTACTTATTATTGATTTATTGTATTCTTTCTTAATTATTACATCCTTTTGTTCTTTCCATTGACATCAATGACATATCCCATATCATGTACATATAGATGAATAAATATATGAAATTATTCTGAAAACTTAATGGTAACTACTGATCTGACTTAAGTGAGATGTTAAGAATGATCTCCCTCAACAGAAATACCTTTTCAGCATTTGGATTTTAAGCTTTTTTCAACATCTGTAAGCTCCAAACTGTGATTCCAGTTATTTCTTCTACTGTGACATTTTTAGAGCTTCTAGTACATGCAGCTATTTCTTAAGGACTTTATTTTTTAGGTTTCCCCATAAATAAAAATCACAAGGTATAGGGTCAGAGCTGCAAGAGAGCCCCAGTTCAGTACTGATAATTCTGCCCTCAAAAATTTTCTAAAGTATCTCATAAGCAGAGCAAGTTATTGTAGAACATTCTGTTGCACCACTATGAAGCACCAATTCTATGCAGCAAATAAAACGGAAACCCTACCCACCCCTCCAAAAAAATTAACTGTGTGTTTTGCCATATTTGGCTGATGCTATTTCATTCACTATCTAAATAAAATTTTGGTTCAAACATATTTCAAAGTATGAGCTGCCTAACATGCTTAGAAAATAAGTCAAAGTAGTGGAAACATTAGCTTCTAAACCATAATATATTAACAACAAAGAAACAAACATTTCAGATCCTCCATAACATCAAAAGTCCTAAAAACACTTCTTGCGACATTATCTCATTATTTATTTCTGTTAAGCAGATACTCATTTTCTTTTTACATTTTATTGCAAAATATTAATACGCAGGTCTGTTTATAATAAGCTTAGGTTTCTGCCAGTTGTAGTAGTATTACTCTTGGATCCATCAGTTTAGATCTCAAAGGGTTCATCTGAACTTTGCATATGAATTCACAATTAATTGACGGAAATTAATTGTTCTTCCACATTAGCCATATGTAGGCTTAAGTTTGGATAGGTAGAGTCAGACTGAAAAATTCAATGTCACAGCTGGGATTTGAACCACAGATCTCCCGGTGTGTGTCCAGTTGCTCAAGTTTAAATTTAATAAGATACTTCAGTACTGCCTTTGATACAATCCTTAATGCACCATTTGATACCCTGTCATTTATTCTATTCTCAAATATCAATCTGAGAAAAGCAGGGGAACAGAGGAACTGTAGAATCTACAATGGGGACTGATGCCTGGATAAGTTCAGAAACCACAATTAGAGAACGCTAAACATAATAAAAAAAAAAAGCCAGTAAAACTTAAGTATAAGCAAATGCAATTTAACAATATACAATTTCATGATAAAATGTCATTTTTGTCTTAATAGTGATGGATGAAGATATTACTGGACTAGTTGCACTGAATAACTCACTTTGCTGTCCAAATCAAACTAAAACTCTTCTTTGCAAAGTAAAATGTTAAAAGAACTCTTATTCATATGTCTGATTATCTACATTAATGTTCTCATACGTTACTACTACAAAGATATCTATGTGCATTAGCAATCCAAAAGAGCACAATATTGAAGGGCTGATACAGATAGGTAATATGGCATTATTAAGACAATACTCATAATGATCTCATATACTTGAAAACAGTACTGATAGCTGTTACTGAAAACATTCATAACTTTAAATATAAACAAACTATAAATCGGCCGTAGTAGATCATTTTTGGTCATTTAACCATGAAATAAATTCCAAAGTTAAATTATTAAAACAATTAAATGGTCCCATAGATTTAATAGTTTGGGAAAAGATATTTATTTTAAAAAATAAACATCGCATAATGAATTTTGACATACCGGCAATTGATTGTTTTTAGGTTTGTTTCGTCTTCAGATGTTGGTAATGCTGAAAACATAACATAACAAAAGAAAAAACATGGTAACCGAGATTTCCTTGACAACAGAGTTTTTTTTTTTTGATGAACTGAAGACGAATGCTATTTATTTGCCTTTGAAATCGATTTCCATTAGAAAGAAGAAAGAAGTATTAACATCAATTTCTTAAGATAAGTGGAGATTTAGTAATAAATATTTATATTTGTGTAATATTTATTGCTTCACTGTAACTAGCTTCATTTTCTACGTAATCTGGGACTCAAGTACTTACGATAGTAAGTCACCACAAATGGTGTATCTCGAATGCGAGAGCACCTAGTGGTTTACCGGGAAAATATACGAGTCAAATGGAGAATTTAATGTCAGGACGGTACGTTGGCCATGGTAGCTCAATGGGTTGGAGTGACTGGATGGAAACCAGGAGATCCGTGGTTCAAATCCTGGCCATTGCACTGAATTTTTCATGTTGACTCTTTCTACCAAACTAGGGTGTTTTTTTTTTTTATATGCAAATAACTGTAGTAGAAGTTTTACTTAGCATGTATTCGGAAAACCATTTCCAAATTTTCACTCTACTAACTTCAACACTGTAACATGAAAAACATTTTCAATGCTCAAAAATATATAAAATATTACAGCAAAGAAAAAATGTGCAGGAAAGTTCCTGTATACCTGGGCTAAAACTGTGCTGCTATATCTTCCACAAAATAATGTACACTTTAGAAGTATAATTTTGAAATTAATGTGTGCATCAAAACTTGAAAAAACAAGTTAAAAAGGCTGTGCAATATTTTCTTAAAACAGCTGCATATTTATATAAAAATGTTTATAAGAATCAACCTTAACAATATGCTAAATATCCAAAATTGTAATCTGTGATGACTTTTAACCAATATTCACTAACTGGTCTCCTTAATGCTATTACACATGTACAGGGCCTTTTCGTATGTCACTAGTGATTAAGGCAAAGATAAGACAATTTTTCTATAAAACCAGTTCCATAAATTTCATAAGATTTTCATTATTACTTCATATGAAGTATAAGGAATTTTCATTTTTCTTGAAAAAAGTAATAATAAAATACATGCTACCGCATGATATAAAAATAATATAAACAATTTGACATGTTAACTGAACCTTTAACATTACTGAACAGTTTATAATGTACATACTGCAACAACACTTTGGATGATTATACATTTCTTATATTGTTATTGAGTAATATAATAAGATATTAGCTCTACTTAATAGAGTTTTATGAAGCCATATGTACCATTGGCCACTAACTGTAATAGAAAATGATGATTTAAAACTACTTTTCCACTACTTTTACCATTAAAAATGGAAGGAAAGCTTAAGACATAAATTACAATTAGAGCACAAATGAGATGTATTATAAAAATGCTGAAGCAATGTAACTTATAAGGAAATATGTATACGTTGAAACCATAGTTAATATATTTAACAGACACATATGCTAAAGCAGCTATTTTCTGTAAAAACACGAAGCTGCTTGATGTTCTTTAACTTCAATATTTTATTCTGTGGATGGTAATAAATGGGTATTACTGCTCAATGCAAGAGCCCTACATCTGCTAGGATAAGAGACTATGCTGTCATAAACAATTATGTACATTACGTTGTGATGACCTGATACATATACAGATTCATTTATAAGAAATGAATTAATATTTCTAAATCTAGACTTTGTTGAACACTGATTAATGAATGGTTGAAATTACCAAATCCAAAGATTTTTCAATCTTACTCAAAAAATAAGTATAACATGCTGGCCATGCTATCAAATACCAATGGAGAGTACAATGGGCAGAATCAAACAGGTTGAAAACTCAAAAGGTTTAAGTGCTCCCCTCAATTTTAGTGCATGGCTATCATTTGCATTGCTCTTGGTCCTTCTTTTATCACATGAAACTTAAAATAAATGTGTACAAAGAATATAACGGACATAAAAATAATTTTAGAACAATTAGAAACTGCAGATAATGTGCGAGATACATTCCTAGCCATGACAGTGGTTGTAGAAAATTGGTTAAAATTGCTATGAAGAAATTAAGTTTTCTTTAGTTAAAGGCCCATATTATTTTGGATATATTTTAAGACTACAGACCTGAATGATGGGTCCTTTTCAAATATAAAATATATAAAATGGTAGTTTTAATGTTTGTATAAATGAGATAATCATAAAAACATCTTTTTACACCATAATGAAAAACTATTAAAAATATCCAATTTGAATGCTGGCAGTAGAATAAGTCTGCATTGTCAGAATTATTGGATCATATTTGATATGTGAGCAAAATATTATTAAAAATAGTGGCAAACTAGTTTAGCAAGAATGTGATTGCTGCAAGATACAGCATTTACAATGAATAACAGATTGATTCAGTTTCATTTTGTGCAGGTTTACACCAAGTTCAAGTAAAAATTTATATAATTTTGAGTCGAACTAATACTCAATGCTCCACTTGCTCCACAATGCTCCAATCAGTTCGACTCAAAATTATATTAATTTTGTGCTTCATTGTATCATAGTCCTTACACATTGCAATAAAAATTTGTTGACTCACTTACAAGTTGTTTTTTAACATTTTACAAACATGCTCCATCTGCTGCTTTGAACAGGGAATATTTAAGCCTTTTAAAATGCTTTTTGATATGGAAATATTTCCAGAACATATTACTAAACAAATGAATTCTTATATTAATAGTAAAGGAATGATTTTCACTCTTGAAGTATGTTGACTATCAGTTTGTTGATAATAGCAGCCAATATTATAGAAAAGTAATTGCTGCTCAACACTAAATTTTTTTATTATACCTTTCAAAATTCTGATTCACTTTCTCTGTTTCCTTCTTTCTTTCTTTCTGACTTCACATGGTATGTTCTATACAGATTTACTTATAGTAAAAGTGTGAATGGTTGCAAAATGTACAAATAAATAATTGTTGCTTAGAAAACATCATAATTCGATTATATGTATAATAATTTTGAGACCATTATACAAATAAAATTATTGATTCATAGAAACCTCTCATTTAAAGAGAAAAGCAAAAACAAAATGTTTAGAAAACAAAATTGTATACTTAACGAGCAGTAAATGACAAAAGAATATCTTTATCAATGCACACCAATATGCACATTTAAGTTAATTTCAAAACAGAAATATGTAAAACATTAACTTTAAAGAGAGTCGATTAAAGACACTAAACAACACTTACATTATCTTAAATATAATAAATAATTCATATAGAAAATTTCCTGGTTAACTTATATCAAAAATGAAGGTGAACTTACTTTACTTGACTTGAGATCTGAACAAACATACAAATATGCACAGCTATACTTCCATTATACTGGTTGGAAGAGGATAGATGTCATCCTTCAAAACAGGAATGTCTTGCTAAGTACACTGACAAGGGATACCTTTGACCTCGAATGCTCGGAACCGCATGAAAACATGCTTAGAATAACAATCGATCATAAACAAAACAGTGGTATGTGTGATTTCTATGCAAAACGTTCCATTCTACCTCGTGACATTTTAATAGGAAGAAACAAAGTGACAAGATATCAGTGCCAGAGGAGGGAAATTATACTTAATTCAATGACATCCGTGTATAATTACATTTTCAATCAACGGCGCTAGAAACCTTCTGCTTAAGATACAACAGCACTAAACATACACATACTGCACACCTGATAGTGATTGTATTAGTCTTCAAAGTATAGACACAGGATTTTGATGAAGTGGTTAAAACAAACTGGAACAGAACAATACTTATATCTTACTAAAGCCACGTCATCACTTTCGCATTTATGCAGTCCAATATGATAAGCCGCACTAATTACATTTGTAAATCATGATATAAGTATGTCAATACTATAACCTGCATTTTGTCAACCATATTGCAACAGAGGCTTATAATTTGGTACAGCAAATGATCATAAATCACAGAATGAAGTTTGATGATTGAATATTGATCATGTATCTTCATTTGTAATTTAGCACATTGTAGTCTTACAAAATTAAGAACCCTTTTGATATAGAGCTTATACTTCTTATTGTGCTTATAATAGTGTTGGTTAACAAATGAGTTTCGCATGGAAATGACACAGACCACTGTTGTTTTAATGGTCATTTATTATTCTAAGCACATTTCCGTGCAATTTCAAGCGTTTGAGGTCAAACGTGTCCCTTGTGAGTACTTGAAGAAGCTTATGAATGCTTTTCTTCTATGCTTTCTAGGTTTGTAGAAAAATACTTTGAAAAAAGTAGACATTTGGCAACCATGTACTTTTTATTTCCAAGAGGTGTAATATCTCACTTGTCTCAAAGTGTAATCCAAGATCAGCATCTGCAGCTGGCCAAGATTAGCATTGCGTTGGGTGAAAAACTACATTTTTGGGATCTGTTACACTGTACTGCATGAAATGTTATTTATTTCACAATCAGATTTTTATATTTTCTCCCACATGCTCATATTTTTATGTCACGTTAGCTGATGTTTTTGTAAACTGATTATACTGTACTAGAACATAGGTTATAAATTTATCATTTACTCAGATTCTTAACCTCTAGTTTCCACTACATACTCTGATTTGAATTGATATATTGTGAAAACAGATGCAGAAAGTAGCTATGTACAGTTGGAATGAAGACTATGATAAGATGAAGCTACAGTTAAACAGAAGAATAAAATATTCCTAGAAATAAATCAGCAGTGAAAGCGTCTGTCCTCAAAACTTTTAGAATTTCACTAACATTTTGAGAACACTTGAAGGCTTTCAGCTAAACACAAATTACTAATTTTGGTGATTTAGCATTTTATAGTGGAAATATATGAAATTAGATTGAGGAACCCTGGTCTAGAAAGTCAACATTTCCAGCTGGGGGTGCGTGATGCTGATCACATAACCTCCCCATATCGGTTGGATGATCACCCACGTCAGCAGCTGTTATGCCCTGGAGATAATGTTCATAAATACAATATTTTTTAATACTTTGTCTTAGGTATAAATGAGATGTTTATATTTAAAAATGAAAGCCACAAAAGAAGCACAAAAGTGAATCGAGAAGATATTGACACACTGCTTCTCACACTGTTTTTTCACAGGACATGTTTCATGAGCTTTTGCTCTTATCATCAGCTGGAACAATTCCAGCTGATAAGAGCAAAAGCTCTTGAAACATGTCCTGTGAAAAAACAGTGTGAGTGAAGCAGTGTGTCAATATCCTCTCGATTCACTTTTGTGCTAAGTTATGCTTCACTGTCTCTACGCTTCTTTCAGTTTTATACTTTGACCACAAAAGAATTTTATATTCATGATTCATACATAAATAATACTTCAAAAAAACTAAAATACAATAAGAAACCTGTTACAACTAATTTCCAAATAAAATAGATCCATATTTTAACATTTCCTACATTTAATGTTATGTCATATTTAATTAATATTTTTTAAATTTCAGCAAAATAGTCATATGAACAAGGCTATTTAAATCCACTTTCACAAGCCCAGATTTACAAATACTCCACTTCCAATGAACCTTTACTTTGTATGATTATGAACACACACCCTAAATAATGAAAAACAACTGTCATGATCAACATTTTTACTTATGCTGCAGCTTGCACCTGGCAATCAGACACATACAATCTTTCACTTAAGCTTGATTCCATAAATATTTTACTTTACTGTGTGTACTGAACAAATGTAAATGTGTACCGAGTTCAACATTTTATTTAGAGCTCTAATTTACAGATTAAATAGCTGCAAATTGAAAGGAATTAAATATTTACCAGAAAACAGAAATGCTTTGAGATGTGGAAAATAATCCTGGTATTTCATTGCGAAGAAATAAACTGGCTCCATTCATGCTGACAAGAATTTTGAAGCAAAAGGACACAGTCTCATTTGTGCAAATTTGCAGTGTGGTGTTATAAATACATAAGAATCTTTTCATTTCATTTTTTGTTCAAATGGAAGAAGTTTTAGTTAAATAGTTTTCACAAGAGGAACCAAAATATATCTACTTATGGTAATATTTGAAAGAAGAAGGCTAGGAAGATTCAGTTAAAATGGAGGACTTTACTACTTCCAATGGCACACGTTCAATGATGATGAAAACAGCAGGATTCTTCAATATGCTTCAAAACAAATATTTGAATCAGTAGGAAAATGAATATGAAATTTCTGCAGAAGTGCTCACTATTAACAGAAAATGTATATGAACTGATTATTCATTGTATACTTGATTAGAAATTGCCTCAACTACACCATATTTTAAATGGAAGGTTATAAATGAGCAAAACCCTAAGTGCTCAGAGACTAACATAGTATTGTAATTTTTCATCACTGCACATAGAATCACATTTCTAAAGGGTGGTATCTGTACTTTTTATATCCATAATGCAGAAACAATACAATAACTGTCAGTACCTCATATGAACGTTTACAGATAAAATATTTAAACTACATTAGATCAATTTTAACATTTGTTTTATTAATCATTATTCAAAGCTGTTCAACTTCATAACTGCAGAATTAACATTGAAAGCGTCAAGTTGGGGAACACCCTTACATCTTTGAATAAATAACTGGCATGTTTTCTCCTCTTTGATATTAAACAGAATATAATGTGTTACAGAACCACAGAATGCTCATTTCTTCAACATTTAATATGTTTTGAAACTATGTCTAAAACATATAATAAAAATTATTCCTAGAATTCAAATGAAATTACTATACTACTATGAATTTTTTATCTCAGGAAATACGTATAGATTATAAAATTCATAATCTTAGGAACATCTTGTATAGTTTTTATTCCATTAACACATCAGCCTTTGCTTATGCCTTTTTCAAATATTTCTGTCTCTAAACAATCATATTCTATAAAGGTGGAGTAATTGAAACTAAACTTCAATTCTCAGCCTTTTTCAACCATTATTCCATAGCTGTAGTTCCACAAAAGCATGGTACAGTTGATTTACTGTAATTTTGACTCTCTTAGTGAAAGTAATATATTAAACATATATAAAAAAGAAAAGAGGAAGAAAGGATAATTTCAAATAATTTCACGTAGAAGTGATTCTGAATAGAAATCCTTACCACAAAGCAAATCCAGATAAATAAAATGTTACATTTTTTTACTAATATTAATTTAACCTCTGGTCCTGTGAATTGAGGGAATGCATACACATGCAGTTAAATAATTATGAAAATGCATTGAAAATACACTGAATTAATATTAATGGTGTTAATTTTAAGATAAATGTTTATGTTGCTGCACAAATTTTAGGTATAGTCCCTTTTACATCCCCAGCATATATTTTTCTTTTATGTGGCTATTTTCCTTTGTACAGAAAACATAACAGTATCACACTTCTGTTTCCAGTAAACTTTACATTTCAAACTTTTATCCCAAGGAACATATGTTAACAGAATCTATAATTCTGAAATTTACATATACTTTTATTTTGCTTTAAAACATATTCAACTTAAATCCTATGCCCATTTGTAACTTTTCCATTTTGTCAGCTACAAACACCAATTTGAGAAATGGAGTTGATTTTCTGCTTTGGAATGTAAACAAGTCACAGCAAAATCTTCCTCTCTTGCTGCAATGTAACAAATCTGCAGACTTTCCAACCAAAACCATCAGGAACATATGGTACCAACATGATTAGATTGTGGCTGGCTATTTTCACTGAATTTTCAAATCATAATCTCATCATGGTTAGCATTAAAAGCATAAAGCCTTGAAAGACAAATCAATGCAGCTCATATATAGGTATATACAGTAAAAAGCTTACACAAGTATATAGCAAGCTTCCTGTACAAATGAAATTAATTCTTACAAACTTGCAAGCATTCCATACACGCATCTGTTGGAAAACCACATTCTTGTTGCAGATATTTTTTATTTATCTACAATGAAATGCATCCATTATATTCTTGTGTCCATAAAATGAATTTCAGCTTTCTTCCAAATCAACATAAACTGTAATATGATTCCATAGCACTATCAGCCAATAGTAAACAATTTCTAGTCAAAGATTTTGAAATGCCATATCAAGACTGTCATTATTTGAAATGTGATAAGGAATCAACATTTTCATTTTGTAATCATTCTGTTTTCTAAGCTATCTTAAATTTTCAATTACTTTCTATGTTATTAATAAGGACAACTATTGTTTTGCATCAGATAGTAAACGTTAAATTACTCAGTCTAACAGGAGTCAAGACACCAAGAGGTGTTTGATTTATCTGCATAGTTCTATAAAAAATGAAATCACTTAACAATGTCATCATTTAATAGCTTTAAACTTCACATTTCAAAATTAATGGTATGACATGTTTTACTACCTACACCTGAAACATGCTTATTTCACAAAAAAAAAAAAAAAAAAAAAAAAAAAAAAAAAAAAAAAAAAAAAAAAAAAAAAAAACAAGCATACTTTATTTCTTCATATTTAAACAAAATCTAAGATCAGAGGATGACAAAAATTCATTTCAGCAGCTGCTTAATCTCTTCTTTTTCAGCAGCATCTATATAACTTGTTCCATCTGGTGCACTGCCATTCTTCTGAGCTCCCTAAAAAGGAAAGGTAAAACAAGATTAGTTTAAAATTAGTTTGGCTATTAGGGGGAAGGAGAGAAAAAGAACACAAAGAGCTCCAGTCCCTAAGTGCAAAAAGTGGAAAACACCACCTCTTCTTCTTCAAATTAATCACAACTCAACAAAAGTAGAGTGCAAGCTGTAAAAATCTCTGAATTCCAAATTCATCTTTCATTTAATATAGCAAATAGGAGCGTCCACAAAATAGGAAGACAAGAAAGAAACTGGTCCACCTTATGTCAACATTTTTAGAAGGAATTTAAATAATTTAGGAGCCAAAAGGGAATTTCAGTTTAACTATTTAAGCAATGAATAACCATCTAGCATTTGTTTTACTTTTTTCTTTAATAGATCATAAAACTAGGATGTAGGATGTACTGGGAGAGCAAATTTTGACCACACCACACAACTGGCTGCTTGGAGATCGGGAATACATTTTCCCTTTGCTGGGCAAAGCTTCAATATAAGTTGAAATCATGCACAAGATGCATGTGTTTGTTATGCAATGCAATGCAATACAGTGTATTGAGTGAAAGTTTATAAGTAAAATGAGGCAATACAAGTGTACTATTCATAAAAAATATTCATGTGTGATTCATACGTGCACAAAGAATCAGTGTGTGCTGTAAGGAGATTATTTCAAGAAGAAATTTTCTGACATTCATGTTCCAAATCAGAGTTAGATTCACTTATTAGTAAATAAATTTCACGAAACAGAAAGTATTCTTGACAAGAAGACAACCACATACAGTACCAATAGGAGGAATTCTGGATAATATTAAACATGTTCTGGAAAAAGGTATAATAGAAAATCTTGTCAAAGTCTTTCTCAGATAAAAGGAAGTTCTATGGTTCTGTTCGAATAGCTATGAAGTAACTAAAATTAAAGCTCTATAAAGTTACGTTAGTGTAAGAACTTAAACTGGGCGACCCTGCAAAAAAGTTGCAGTTTTGTGAATCTATTTTGAACACGACGCATGATGGAGAAATTGACGCAAATTAGTATGTTGAGTCATAAAATAGTTTACTAGAGCTCTGAAAAGTCTAAGATAATTCATGAGAAATTGTATGAACAAACAATAGGAGTGTGGTGTGCTATAAGTATTGAGAGAATTATAGACTTTATTTTGTTCCAGAAAATGATTAGCAGTAACCTGTTACCCGCACAGCTGACACAGAAGTCAGGTTTGCCGGTTGAGATTCTTAACAGCATATAAACAGAAAAATGGCAAATGATGTAAACTCAATATTTATTTAAAAAAAATGTTTCATCTATATCAGTAGTGTCTAGCTTATTTTCATTTAAAATTGGAGGTTTTTAAATGCCATCTCTTGGGTGTAAGCATTTTGATGTTAGGCAGTACTCACCGCAGTGCTACAATTTTAATCATTTTTAGGGGGCAGTCATTTGTCACGCAATGCGCAGAAAATTACTGAGTCAAATCAACATATTTAAGAGAGCAAAATTAAAGAAAATGGAGAATAACAACAAAGCAGTAGAGTCTGTTTAGTTAACGTGTGTGCACGTCGGCCGCTGCCTTTGATGAACCCTTATAATCATTTTACAACACAGACCCTCCTTCTCCCAGATCTTTCTGCAAGGTTGCCATCTTTCTCGATACGTCATGGGTATCGTATGAGGTTCAGTCTAAATAAATTATCTTATGTCCATTACTGCAAAACTTCCTCAGTTTTGACAAATATATATATATATATATATATATATATAGCCCAGCTACAATTCTACTGGATTCCACGCACGCACGCACACACACGTGTTGTGTGTGTGTTCAAAACAAGCGCTTGAATTTGCTTAGAAACAGTTCCCGTTATAACTTTGTTTTGTGAGGCTTTTCCAGTAATATAACTCGGCCCAGTTATTCACACTATTGTCATTACTTTGATTATGTTCACTTGACTGAAAGTTATCTACTACTTCATTTGCATTTACCACTGCATTTCCCTCCCACGGTCTCCACATCGTGACACACAATGAATTTCTGCACGTAATGAAACAGATCAACTGGAAGTTGGAACTTTGGCAACTGAGACTCCACGTGGAGTAGACATGCGACTGTTACTTAGAGAAAATCAGGGTTGCTATTGGTCCTCAATGACAGTGTTCCATTTCTGAAGTGTGGAGATAGATTTATGACGGTCATTAGTGGGCAGGAGGGTAGTTTCCTTTGAGGGGCCAACTGCACTCGCATTCACTAGACAGACTTTAGTATCAGTACGGTTTTCGGCAGCTCTAATTTTGCCATTCCTACTTATTATGTTGAGCACAGCTCAATCCAATGTGGCCAAGTTTGATCCCACCTCTGCAGGGTGCAGATTTTAAGTCACAGGTATAGGACCAGTGCCACTCAGCATTGTAAGCAAAGTGAGGAGCTATGCTAGGTAGCAGCCCTGGTTGCATAAGCCAACTTTCCAGCTGGAGGTGCCGAGATGCTGACCATATCTCCATCCCATATTGATTGGATGATCATCCACCTCTACCTTGTGTATGTGGGCATGAGGACAGCAAATAGGTTGGCAGGCTTTGGTCCACTATGGCTGTTATGCTGTCGGATTGTTTTGTTTTCACTTTTTGGAGCTCAACCCAAGACTATAGATGGAGGCCATAATGCCAATATTAAAAGGTATTACAGAAGATATGATACTAATGAAGTAAGTGGAATGAAAAATAGATGAAAGATTGGTTAGGAATATGAAAGAAATTGGGAAATTTTGAAGGAAAAATAAGTGAGAAGGTTTCTGATTTGAATCAAAGAATGACATACCTAGAAAAGACAGAACAAGATAATAAATCAAGGATACCAAGAGAAACAAATTGAGGAGCATTTTTTCAACACTCGATAGATGCACAAAATCCATTTCTGAGAAAAACGGATTTTTCTATTTATTGGCAATACTAATTGATTAGCACACCAACTATATTAATCATCCAATTCTCCTTCCTGAAACTGTCTCATTGAATGCGAAAATAAACAAATAGTATAGCTTAACTAGTGCAAATTTAAGGTTTGAAAATGCAGAGTTTTTTCAAAATCCGATATATGCTGATTAACTTTTCTGAATGAACAAGAAATTAATCCATGAAGTTTTGTTATTTTTGTCATTTACTGTTATTGTTACTTTTTATTTATGTATTTATTATTTTTTATTTATTTTCACCTTCTCATAATACATAATGTATTATACAACCAACATATTAATGTTTATAAGGATTATTTTATTTGGTATAAACTTCGAAACTAAGTACAGCTACATTCACAATAACAATATATATATATATTGCTGGACCCGTAGCTCAGTTGGTAGAGCACCTGCCTGCCGTGCTAGGGGTCCCAGGTTCAATTCCCGGCTGGAAGTGGGGATTTTTCTCCAATCAAGATGATTCCCCATCTTCCCCAGAGTCTGAAAGTATAAATGAGAGTGCGAATGTGTGCGTGATCTAATGATACAACCCAACAATTATGAGTTAACATCATTGATATGTTTCAAAAGAGAACGGCCATGATATGACCACTGCAGTTAAAGGCAGGGAACAAATGGAACAAAAAATAATATTTTGTTTCATTTATATAACAAACATACTGGATACATACAAAGAAATTTCTAACAGTATGAATATGCAAGCTTTAACCTTTATTAGTATCTTCTAGTACACCTTTATAAAATCCTTTTGCAGTTTCTGGAATTTCAAACAATTTAGCTAGATTTCAAACATCCTTTTTCTTTTCTTTGCTTACTCTATTTTGGGAACATTTTGAGATCAAAGCAGAAATTTGCTGCAGGACTTGCTGCACAGTTTCATCACATCCACCTCCACAGGCAAAGCAGAATGTGTATTTTGAACTTCTACACATACTTTATGGTCTTCCTTTGATTGTTTGGAATATGTTATGATTCGCTGGGTATTCATTTTGAATTAAAGATTTGACTTCTCAGTGTTTGTTTTGCACTTTCTTTCAAGTCCTTAATTTTCCAGGCTTTGAACAACACTTTCACAGAGCCGTGATTTTGTAATATCTGATGGTAATCATTAAGACTTAAGATATTCTCTTTTTTTACTTAACTCTTTTTTTATTCTGCTGAAAACTCTATCAGGAGACATATAGCTGTGTCCACATATTGGGTAGATACGTGAAATGCGGGAAAATGTTTTACTCTTCTCTAGAAAGGCAATAAGCATGAACATCATTACACTATTCCTGTTCTGACTAGAGCAGTAGTCTGAAAATAAACGAATGGTAGAAGGAGCGCTGCTGGACATCCTTTCTTCCAGTTCCAACAAGAAGTGGTGTAAAGCTGAGGCAACCTGGTTGCAGCCTTTAGCAGATTCAGTTTCCAAAAATGTATACAAGGAAATGTCATCTTTGTTCTGGCTTTTAGATGGAATCATTATGCATAGATTATATAGCCACACTGCTTTGTGTAGAATACCTCGCTAACAGATAGTTCAGGCAGTGGTTGATTCTGCTGCATATCAAAACAAATAGTGATTGCCTCGGTGTTTTCCTCTTTCAATAGCTGATAAAACCATTTTGAATGCAGCTTGTGCAATCTGTACATGGTTTTTAGTTCGTTTTTCTTTTCCACATCTGCCTCTGTCTTAATCTTCATCAGTCCCATTTTGCAGGTTCAGCACGTGTCAGTGTGTGGTGTACGGAATGAAAGATTGAAGTTGTAAAATATGTTATTTATATTTTGACAATGAGGACACTGGTGAATTTCTTAATCTTCTGTTGGTAAACACTTTTCTGATATTAAGTTCTGGAGGTAAATATCTTCTCCTTGATTTATAGTGGCTATCTCTACATCTGTACTTCCTAATGTCTTGCTTTATAGCAGCAGAAATGCCCTTCTGTAATTTTCCTGTTCTCTCACCTCTGGTTTCCTTTGGCGCATTCCCAGATAAATGAAATTTTCTAGCCAGAAGAGATAATCTATCTTTTGACACCCCTGCTCTTTCTTGGAAGCTTGCAGCTCATACTGACAACACTCGGCCATCATTAGTTCTCACAATCTCACCACTCTGCGATTAGTAGATGTATACTCATGTATTTTATAAGGAATTTATCTTGATCTATTTTGTTGAGCATGGAAAGATGTTGATGAAATCCACTTATATCATCATAAGTCAAATCAGCTACATCACAGTTCTTATGCCCATTACTTTGAGGATTTCAAAACCATGTAAACATGAAATCGCTGGAGTAGGAGCTTTCCTTGACTTGCATTTTGTTTTCCTTTCCTTGTTTTTGCAATTTGTACCTCCCGCGCATTCTACGACTGGTGCAGTTTCACATTCTGAGCTCCTGTCCATTGTACATAGTACAGTGCAGTGTCTCAACTAAGAATAAAAATGTCATGTAAGTATAACAAAGTTATCGAAATGAATGTGAAATTCAAGCGCACAACCTGAGTTCACAGTTATTGCCAAAGGTGCAGCAGTGTAGAAAACTTGAAGAAATGATTCAGAATTCCAAGAATCTCAACAGTGAGATGGCAGTCAATGCCAATATGCATTTCATAGAATTGAGGTTGTTACATGCTGGATCATAAAATCATAAAATTGCTTCTATCGAATTTTGCTTTAAATGAGCAAGTGCATCTATCGAGGTTTGAAAAAACTGATAATATTCCCTACCTTCTACACAGAACATGAATAGAATTTTGCAAAATCTGATTTCACAGAACAATGCAGAAGGTAAAAATTATGCCAATACTATATATAACTCAATTTCATAATATTTTGCATCTATCAAGTTTTGAAAAAATGCTCCTCAATGTTTCATTCATAATAGGAAGAAGGGGGCCAAATTCAAGACCCACAATAGTAAAGTTTGCATAAGTGAACTTAAAATGGATAATCTTAAGCAAAACTTCAAAGCTACAAGGGAAAATTTTTTTTCTAAGAGCATGACTATGGCAATAAAGAGAGATTATTTAGAAATACCTTAATACAAGAAATGAAACTGGCACAGGTTCAAGGAAAGAAAGAGGCCCATCACTATGGATTGATGGTGTTAGGCAGGATATGTCAATGGTTTCTTACATAAGAGTCTATGTACAGGAAACATTACAGGGAAGTACTAGAACCAGGTGGAAGGGAGGGAGGAAGGAAGGAATGAATGTAAATGGTCAAAAAGTGGGAGGTGACTTAAAAAGAGGAATGATGCATGGAGAGATGTCAGAAGAGAGAAACGGAAGCATACGAACATGCACAGCTGATGGAATCCGCAAAAGCACATGTTTCCATTAAAACAGTTGAGAGATGACACCAAACGGCTAGCACTAGAGGCAGAAGACATTAGATATTTGGCACCTTTGGTAATCTTAGTGTTATTAAATGCCAAATGGCAGTACAATACAAGTACAAGTTGTGGTAGGAGGTGAAAAAGAAGAAACAATGACGCCTAGCCTGCTAGGTTAAACAAATTTTGTTTTGAAAGGAAAGGTTCAGTATAAAACAATTCCGGTGTGAGCAAAGAGGTAGTGGCATTATGCATGTTAACAGGGATGGGTGAAAAGAAAAATAGAAGTATAAGAGAATTCTTATATAAGTTAAGAGAAAAGTGGATTACAGTAAAAGAAGCAAAGGTCAAGAAGAACTGACACCAAGCTCAAAGTATAAACTTGACAGAAGCGTAGGGACAGTGAAGCACAAATTAGCACAAAAGTGAATCGAGAAAACATTGACACTTGTCAATCGAGTACCAGCTGATAAGAGCAAAAGCTCTGGAAACATGTCCCGTAAATAAACAGTGTGAGTGAAGCAATGTGTCAATATCTTCTCGATTCACTTTTGTGCTGACACCAAGCTGCTCAGGAAAACCAAAGATTTATGACCAGGGGATCTGAGTCAGCGAGTAGATCTTAGGGTCAGCAATTTCATGTATTTGTACAGGATGTATAACAAGTGCATATACGATGTTAAAGTCATTGTAGTGAAACTGTAATGGAAACTGTACAAATAAATATGAAATAAATATCAATATCAAATAGAACAATTCCTTGGTGGTGACATTTTGGAATGTTGAGGGTCTATAAGATCAAGAATGGTGAAATTATCAATTATTAACAGCTGTGAATATTTTTTGCAGTAGTAGAAAATGTGATTATGGAAAAAAGTGATAACTGATATAGAGGGTTATGATTATTTAAGCCAAGTGGGAAACAGAAATGAACAGAAACGAAGTACATCAGGTGGAATAGGCATCTTTATAAAAAGAGAAGTTTTCGGGTTAAAGTAATAGAGGAGACAGATAACATGAAGGTGCAGCGGATATTAACAACATAACTGGCAGAGAAAACAAGTGGCATTAAACACTGTATATAACCCACTAAATTCATCAGAATTTTATGACTAAATTATATGGCAAATTACATCAAGATGTTGATTTACTATATAATAATCGAGAGACAAAAGTTATCTTGATTGGTGATTTTAATGCTAGAATAAGGTGTGAGCAACTACAGATAGGCTTAGATGAAAACAAAAAGATATGGTGAGAAATCAAGCATAGACAAAGCAGGGATAGAGCTGTAAATAAAGAAGGCAGAAATCTATGACTATCCTGTGAAGAAAATGACATGTATGCTTGCAATGGGTTATAAGATGGGGAATTACACTTTTAGAAATAACAATGGACAAAGTGTAATTGATTACTTTCTTTACTCGCCAGATTTTGAGGATGCTGTTTAATAGCTTTCATGTGATATTTGTATTATTAAAACTTACTACAAATAATTCCTTTCTTGGAAGTGTTGAAAACAGTGTTGTTATAATAAATTAAATTTAAAGGGAGTCGATTTATGACACTAAAAATTAATGACAAAAAAAAAAAAAAAAAAAAGAGTAAGTGTTGTTTAGTGTCATTAATCAACTCCCTTTAAATTTAATTGAGTACAAATAGTTTTATGAATACTGAGACCATTTTAGGAATTAAGAATGATACAGATGACCATAAACCTGTTAGATTAGGAAAGAAAATGGATGTATTTAAGTGGAGAAGGAAAGAGGAGGAACTATATTTAGAAAGATTAAATTTAATTATAGATGAGGATGCCAAGGATAACATAAATGAACTGCTGCAAAGGATGAGAACAGATGATGCAACTACTAAACTACAGAGAGTAGTGAAAAAAGCAAGGTTTAGAATGAAACAAAATAACTATAAAATTATAAGAAAGGGATGGTTTGATGAGGAGTGTAACAGGGGTAAGAGAAATGTAGAACCGTAAAGATGGAAGCTAAAGGGGATCAAGAAACAAGAATAAATTTCGTAACCGTGAAATGGGGATGCATAATACAGTATGGCTACTAATTAGGGGAATGTACAAAAATACAAGAAAAGAAAATGTTATAAAGCCAGAAATATAGTATAACTACAGAAATAAAAATATTTAGTAAATATTCTCCACTTAACTTAAGAAGCCGATGACAATACTTCTATTATGCTTTTGCGAAATTAATTTTGTGGACATTTGCCCACATCTTCAGTCAAACACAATTCGTTGTCAAACACACTTCATTGTCAAGGATACTATGTATTTACATATTACCAACATCTGAAGACGAAACAAATCTAAAAACAGAATCAATTGTCGGTATGTCAAAATTCAATACACGATTTTTATTTTTTAGAATAAATACTTTTTCCCAAACCATTAAATCTATGGGAACATTTAATTGTTTTAATAATTTAACTTCAGGATTTATTTCATGGTTAAATGACCAAAAATGATCTGCAACAGCCGATTTATCAATTTGTTTATTAAACACATAAATGTTATTATAATTCATAGTAACCTAAAAGTGAAAACAATGAAAAAATCAGCTGTGGCAGATCATTTCTGGTCATTTAACCATGAAATAAATCCCGAAGTTAGATTATTAAAACAATTAAATGTTCCCATAGATTTAATGGTTTGGTAAAAAATATTTATTCTAAAAAATAAAAATTGTGTAATGAATTTTGACATACCGGCAATTGATTCTGGTTTTAGGTTTGTTTCGTCTTCAGATGTTGGTAATACGTAAATACATAGTATCCTTGACAACGAAGTGTGTTTGACAACGAATTGTGTTTGACTGAAGATGTGGGCAAATGTCCACGAAATTAATTTCGCAAAAACATAATAGAAGTGTTGTCATCGGCTTCTTAAGTTAAGTGGAGAATATTTACTAAATATTTTTATTTGTGTAGTGTTTGTTACTCCACTGTAAATAGCTTCATTTTCTGTGTAATATAGAATAACTACTTAAAAGGCCCTTTAGGTATGGGAACCAAAGCAAAAAATTTGAGTCTCATGACTTTAGATATAGGTTATATAGATATTTTATACAAGAAAACAACAGAAATAGAAGTTTGGAAGGAAATAAGACCATTAAAGAATAACTAAGTAGGAGGAACAGACAGGTTTCCAGTGGAATTCTGGAAAAATGGATAAAGGAGAGAGCTGTTGGTTAATCTGATAAGTAACACATTTAAAGGAGGCAAGATTCTATAAAGTTGGAGGACAGGTATGCTTGTACCCATCTATAAAGGAAAAGTAAAGATTAAAGACTTAACCCGCTAAAGGAGTATAAGTTTGCTGTCAGTCCTTGGAAAAGTTTATACAGGAATTTTAGCAAGAAAACTTGAAGGCTGGGCTGAGATAGAAAACAGACTGCCAGCATATCAGGGAGGATTTAGAAAACAAAAGATAACAATAGATAATTTGTCGTAAAATCATTTATAGATAAACACATTATAAAAGCAGAGTATATGCATTCATTGAATTTGAGAAAGTATTTCATAATATAAGATAATGGAAATTAATTGTTCTTTCACACTAGCCATGTGTAGGACCCACTATGAAAGGGTAGAGCCAGACTGAAAAATTCAATGCCATAGCCGGGATTTGAACCATGGATCTTCTGGTTTCCGTCCAGCTGCTCTAACCATTTGAGCTACTATGGCCAACGTGCCAACATGACATTAAATTCTCCAACTGACTCGTGTTTCTCCTGATAAACCACTAGGAGTTCTCATAAATACATGAGACAACTACATTAAAGGCAACTTACTATGCTGTAAGTACCTTAAGGCCCGGGCTTTATAGTTCGGACCACTATTAGGTACAATTAATGGAAATTACTTTCCATTAATTTCTACAGAAAATTCCTGAAATGCACATTACTTGGTTAGAAAGAGTATATAAAATGGTAGCAGAAGCAAAAGTGATCTATGGATCAGAGATTTGGGGAGATGATGAAGGATGGTACATGGTAAATAAATAAGATACGCATTTTGCAAACAGATCTTGGGTTTATGCGTGACTGGAGGAATTTAGTAACAGTGACGTCGACATTAACTGAAAAATCTATTTTTAGTCAGTTTTTAACAGTTCGTCGCTTACATTTTTTATTATTGAGGGACTAGTTACAGAAGCCGTTGCATCCATTTTCGGCCTCAAAAGTCCAACTATATTCTGTTGTCGTTTGCTCTCTTCTCTCTAGTGGTGGCACTATGGATGTCACATTAAAGAACGCCTACAAAAATAGGTCATGATGTACATCCAAACTGCATTGTTTCTTGAGAGTGATGAATCAGAGGTTAATTGTTTCTCTAGTTGTGAAGCTTTAGCTCACTACAGGCTCAGGAAGGTCATGGGTTCAAACCCAATGGAGGGCAATGGATTTTTTTCTGGTATAAAAATTATTAGCATGGCTTCTTTCAGAAGGGAAATAAAGCTGATTGTCCAGTGTCATACAACATCAGGTAAAATTCAAGACTGATACATCATCAAGACTGATAAAGTGGCCTCTGAGCAAAATTAAGTGGTATTTCATGCCCAATATAGAATGGGACATTGAGAACCACAGCAGTTAAAGAGTGTCCATAAATAAAAACTCAATTTAAATTGTTACTATCACCCATACCTGCCAGATTGTACCTGGAACTTCAAATTCATTGCAACAATTAAGGAACCACTTAGTGGGATTTGCTTCCAGACAGATGACAGTCTTCAGGCAATACATCATTATGTTTATATCAAGAGATAGTCAGTACCAATGGCACCCAACAGCTTCCACTTTATTGTAAGAATATGCAACACTACATTTAAGGCTTGTAAAACTTATACACATTTATACATGCTATTATCTACAAAATACATAGCTGCTACTACTAAAAGATCTACCCATGCAATTTTCTTTCTTAGGACAAGATTTCAACTATACTCATTTATATAAAAGTTACTGGAATCCTGAGTTAAAAGTAATTGCTCACTTCCTTTGTTAATGATATGCAAGGATAATTAGAATCATTACTAAAGATCCCAGAAAAGCCCAATTCTCTTTCCTTCTGTGCACTGAAACGCATGAGTTACTAATATGTATCAATGAAAAATACTCACTTGTTCCAGAAGTAGTTTCACACAATCTGTGTGTCCTTCCCATACGGCAGCCAGAAGAGCACTGATTCCATGCTTATCCTTTGCCTGTAACAGGAATTGTTTTCTTTTCAAAGTATGACTGTCATTTTTTATTGTTAGTTGTGCAATTTAATTGATAAAATACTGCTGTGTCAATGTTTCTTGAGCTGGAAGCATAAATTAAAAAAAAAAAAAAAAAAAATACAACCATATAACGAATGCCTATGGAGGATTATGTTGTACACATTGAAATTGTAAGTCAGGCTTTACGAGGGTCCTTCAATAAATAACCGAACTAATTTTTTAATTAACACATAATGGCTTTATTTCACTAACATTTGCCTACACACTTTCAAAGTATTCTCCCTCTGATGAAATACAATTATTCCAACGATTTACCCACTGTTAGTAACATTCATTGAACCCATTTTTGGATAGTCTGTTCAGGATACCCATGACAACATTGTTCAACTCCTTATCATTTTGAAAATGGCAACCACGAAGCTCCTATTTCACATTAGGGAAGAGATGAAAATCGCATGGTGCGAGATCTGGAGAATAAGGTGGATGAGGCATGATCTCAGTGCCCATTTCTGCAATGACATCTTGAGTTGCACGAGCTCGATGAGTAGGGGCATTATCCTGATGCAAGTTCCATCCTTTCCTTGTGAGATCTGGACGCTTTTCGGTGATTCTTTTTTTCAGTGGCCTCTTCAGTACGTCACAATAGTAGGCAGCAGTTACTGTGCATTGATTAGTTACAACATGATCATACAGAATGCCTTGTTTGTCAAAGAATACCAGATGCATGACCTTTCCTGCACTTTTCTGAACTTTTGCTTTCTTAGAAACTCTCCTGTTTTGTTAACGGGTCGTAAAGTTGGAACCAACTCTCGTCACAAGTGATGACCCTATTCAGAAAATCTGGCTCTTGTCGTAACCTTCCGAGCCATTCTAGACACGTCATGACACAGTGAGCCTTCTGTTTGTCCTTCAGCACATGCGGTGACCATTTTGCTGCAACTTTTCGATAGCCAAGATCATTGCGAATTATGTCGTCTACAGTTTCAACAGACAAACGTATTATGTCTTCAACTTTTGAAATTGTTATGCGACGATCTTCTCGCACAATTGCATCAATTGTGTTAATGTTGACTTCCGTTTTTGCTGTTACGGGTCTTCCAGGGCGCGGAGATCCTTAAAGATCTTCATGACCCCCTTTGAAATGTTTATACCACTCAAAGATTTGTGTTTTGCCTAAAGCTTGGTCCTTGTATGCTTGCTGCACCATTTCAAAGGTTTCTGTAGGAGTTTTGTCTAACAGAACACAAAACTATTGATGCACTTAATAGAGTCAACATGAAAAATTCAATGCCATGGCCGAGATTTGA
Organism: Mantis religiosa; assembly: GCA_030765055.1. Classification (NCBI taxonomy): domain Eukaryota; kingdom Metazoa; phylum Arthropoda; class Insecta; order Mantodea; family Mantidae; genus Mantis; species Mantis religiosa. Next base: position 55,698,237 of record CM060948.1, on the reverse strand, counting down.
ACCACGGATCTCCTGGTTTCTGTCCAGTCGCTCTTAACCTTTGAGCTACTATGGCCAACATGCCGTGCTGACATTAAATTCTCCATTTGACTCATATATTTCCCCAGTAGACCACTAGGGGCTCTCGCATCCGAGATACACCGTTTGTGGCAACTTACTATCATAAGTACTTAAGTCCCAGGCTTCATCATTTAACTCTTATTAATTTAGTTAATTGATGGAAATTAATCATTTCTCCACACTAGCCGTATATAGGCTTAAGTTCTTAATAGAGTCAACATGAAAAATTCAATGCCATGGAAAATTCAATGGTTCTAATAAGAACCTTAGCCTATATACCGCTAGTGTGGATAAATTATTAATTTCCATCAATTAACTAAACTATTGATGCACGTTGCTGCAATTTCAGTTCCATGTGGGTGCAGTAAACACAACCTCACATATTGGGCGCTAACTCCCAACTGATTGACTCTGATGACTAGCACTCACAGCACTGCTAGAGGAAGGATTCACCTTTCCACTAGTAGCAGCCATGGCACTCCAGGGCGGTTTATTTAAATACAATTAAATTAGTTCGGTTATTTATTGAAGGACCTTTGTAACAGAAAATCATAAGTCATTGCTTAAAATGAAATGTAGTAAAATCTTACAAGATTTAAATGAAAACCACCCTAAAGGAAATTACAATTAACAGATTATTAAACCATTAAAAGAAAAATATGTAATATTCACTAAAGTCGATAAAGGGAACAAAATTGTAATATTAGACAAATTGGATTACATTAACAGAGTGGAACTTTTAATGCAGGCAGAAGATTATATAAGAATTTGAATGACCCTTTAAAATTGTGCATTGTAAATGTAAAAAACTTGATGAGGTAAAAATCATACCAAAAAAAAAAAAGAAAGCATATGAGAGGCACTATTTATATTTTGAGCCTAATAATTAAAACAAAGTAATTTCTAATTGAAAACTGCTTTATTTTTTTCTCAAAATAATTTCCTTTATGATCAATACACTTTTGCATCCATTTGAATGATCTGTCAAAGCATTTATTCCAGTCTTCTTGAGACACCTCCAAAACATGGCTTTTGAAGGCATCAATGGCTTCCTCTGCCAATGAAAATCATTGTCCATGCAATTTATTCGTGATGTTCGGGAACCAAAAGAAGTCAGTGGGTGCCAAATCAGGACTGTATGGTGGATAATCCATCAATTCAATTTTTTGAGCCTTCAAATGCTCTGCCATTAGACAAGACGTGTGTGCGCTCATATTGTCTTGATGAAGAACGATCCTACGGTTCTTGTTGGTTTTCATTACTTCACTGAAGACTTCCAGCAAACAAATGGTTAGGTACCATTCGACATTGACCATTTCATGTTTCTCTAAAGGCACTGTTGCCATATGGCCAGTTTTGCTGAACAGGCAGGCAACTATTTGCTTCAAAGTGCTTCAAGTGTGAACAACTTTTGTTGGATTTGCTTCATCTTGAAACACCCATACATTCGACTACTGTTTATGGCTCATATGCATAGATCCACAATGCATCACCTGTTACAATCTTATATACGTCTTTTAAGGCACCGCCATTGTACTTTTTGAGCATTTTTATACATCAATTATCATGAGCATCATTTTGAGATTGTGTCAAATTAGCAAACTTGGCTCTTCTTTCTAATATGTGACGTGGCGATTTTTTTTCTAATTCCTTCACACTTTTTATGTTTATATATACAACCATAATTTTTAATATAATTGCTTTACTTTTTAGTGCAATTTCGTGTTGGAGGGCATTCTTTTAACATTATTAATTGCTTGTTTATTTACTTACTGCATAATGTAGCCATATTGAAGAATTCAGTGCAGCCAAACTATGCTTGCTTCTCCACTGAATGCAATGCTGCCAACAGTCTTACTTGTCCCGAAATTACACTATATCGCCCAGTCAAATTTTGTTACTCATGCACTGCTTTGCACATAAACAATCCTACGACACGACAATAATGGAGTGCTCCATAGGAAATACAAGTATGAGTTCGCAGACTGTATCGGACTGGTTCGGCTACTGCCACGAAGTGTGCATGATGTCAAATGACACCAAGTATACTGCTAGGGGAAAAACTGGCGGTCCTGGTCACGTCGCTCAAATCGACGAATGCAAAATAGGACAACGCAAGTTTCATCGTGGGCGCTGCAATTAGACTGTAGAGTGTATTTGCATCCCTCCAGTTGTTGGGGCATATCGTCATCCGCACCTCATTCGTTTCCATGTCGATCATTCCCAAAATCCAGTTGCCCGTTACAATGCGCCCACGATGAAACTTGCATCATCATAGAAAATTTCGTGAAACTTGCTAATCTGTTGGATAGAGTCAAAATAAAAAATTCAATGCCATGGCCGGGATTTGAGCCACGGATCTCCTGGTTTCCGTCCAGTCGCTCTAACCCATTGAGCTACCATGGTCAACGTGCCGTCCTGCCACTAAATTCTCCATTTGACTCATATATTTGACTGGACGGAAACCAGGAGATCCGTGGTTCAAATCCCAGCCATGGCATTGAATTTTTAATGTTGACTCTATCATCAAAAACCTTAGCCTATATACGGCTAGGGTGAAGAAATGATTAATTCCATCAATTAACTAAAATTGCTAATCTGTGTTTGGACCAAAATTGTTTCAATTTCAATGGAAAATTTTTTCAACAAATTTCGGCAGTAGCTATGGGTAGTCAGTCCTCTTTCAAGTTTTCTTGCTGATCTTTTTATGAAAAGCATTCCCAATAAAGTTTAAAGCATCATATAGATACATGGATGACATTTTTACTTTAGTTCGTGAAAGACATGGATGGTGCTTTAAAACTTCTAAATTTGCAGGATAAAGCTACAAATTTCACATTAGAAATTGAAAATAAAGGTTGTCTCCCCTTTCTGGATCTAAAGATAATAAAAAATAACTAATAAACTTCAGTATTTATAGGAAATCAATTCACACTGATAATTATATAACAAATAAAAGTTTTACCCCTTTTTCACATAAAATTGCTGTTTTTAATAGCTTGATTTACTGGTTTATAAATGTACCCCTAAATAAGGAGGAATCTAATACTGAATATAAATGCACTGCTTTAATTAATGGTTTTATAAAGATTTTATACACAAAAGGATAGAAAAATGTAAATATCAAACAAATGTAAATGATATATCCACCTTTAAAAAAGTAAACATGATTCTAATTTTAAAAAATGCAATTATCATCCCTGAGTAAATACAAAATTTCAACATTTTTTTAATGAAGTTGGTACAATAACGGTACCTCAAAATAAATAGAGAATAAAAAATCTACTACATTTTTCTAAAAAAGACAACCATACAGATAAATCTGGCATTTAACAAGTACTGTTTAGAGTGCAATCAAATTTACATCAGTAGGACCAAATGTAATTTCGAAACCAGAGCAAAGGAACACTTCAGATATATTAAATATAAACAAATGGATATGTCAGCAGTGATGATTATTTTTGGTCATCTAAACATGAAATAAATCCAGAAGTTAAATTATTAAAAACAATGGAATGGACTGATAGGCTTAATGGTTTGGGAGAAAATATTTATTTTGAAAAATAAAGATTGCATGATAATTCTGAAATCCCATCAAAGTTAGTGTTGTCCCCAGTAGATGGCAGTACGACAGCAAGCTATCCCGCAACTTCCGAAACTAACCAGAAGGCTATTCAGTCTACCGACTAAGGATGTAACGGGTATGTTACGAAACCTGTCCCAGAGGACTTTACAAACAGATAAGTGATTAGTAAAGTGTGTTTCTTAGTGTTGCAGTTTATTCATAGTAACAATCTAACTTTGTTTCCAAACAGCTCGTGAACACAATTATTTTCTTGTTATTTCTTTTACATTTAAGAATTTATTCCCAAACACAAAGTATCAACATAATTTGTAAATCGTATTTCAGTATCTCCATCATCTACAACCTGATATTACAGATACAATGCAAGTACCTTCTATTTAATTTAAAAGTTTCAAATTAAACACCACAACCATAAGTTATATTACCAAATTAATAAAATAATGGTCACAGGAAAAAGTTTCAACATGAATTAGTGTTAGGCATCTAGCCATAAATGAAAACAATGAATATAAAGCTAACAAAGATACTACATTGCATAACAATTAAATAATTGAGCCAGATTATGTTGTGCACTAAATATCTTAAGGAGTAGATAGAGTTAACTGAGGTTCTGAGAAGCTTGCACTTTCATATTTTCATAGTATGAGATATGGAATTATATTTTGGAGAAAACATCACATGACTATTTAAATAAACCTACACCTGTATCATAGCTGCTATTATGTAAGTTAACCTTAAATTTCCCAGATTCCATATTTAACACATTTTCCTAACTTCAAAATGTTCCACAGGATGCAGTTTTCTATTAATCTATATGAAATTCTAAACATGCCTGTAAGGGCAACTGCATATTAAGTGTACCTATTTACATTTGTTGTGTTTTGTTATTTGTATTGAAAAGGATTATAATGCTTATTACTGAAAACAATCACAAAAATAAAAATTGTTGAATAGGTATGATTATTTTTATCCTTCGTTGATTTGGTGAATACAAATATTTCACATAAGTACAGGTCATTAATAGGTTAAAATGGGTGCAGAAACTTAAACCCCAAGCATTAATTTTTAAAATTATAATATGTGGGAAATTTTGAAAATCGCCTGTAATTTAGACTTAAAATGTTAATTTCTCAGAAACTATTGTAACTAGAAAGCTGAAACTTGGTATTATTTCATTCTTGATCGTTCACAAAAATAAATGGTATAAATTTGAAACAAATCTAACAAAAGCTTCAGATATTTCAATTTTCACCCTTAGGACCCCCCCCTCCTCCACCCAAAACCCATGTTTTTGTTTTTGACATAGTTAATTACTTCACACCTTTCTGCATATTATGGTTCTTACTTAGTGAAGTGGATTTACATGTATTTTTATTATATGACAATATCTGTTATTTTAAAATGCTGTGGAGCCATTTATGAAATTGAGAATAAATGTAGAACTATTTCGCCCAGGGAACTGCAAAATAGTATGTGTTTAGCAAATTTGTTGCAGCATATGTCGCAATGATTGTCATTTTGTTATAGTGCATTTATAGTGCATTTTAAGAGCCATTTTACTAAAATTGTGTACTTCTAAGTATTTACTTAGCAAATTTTGAGTGCCTATTTTGACCATTTTTAGTGCCTTTTTGCCTGCCTATTTCACACATTTTTAGTGCCTATAAATCCGCTCCCTACTCATATCAGATGATATGTGTGTGTAAATCAAGGTGTTAGGGGTATGAATGCACAAACTTCATACCAATTTCTCACGTTAAGCTGAAACGTAAGTTCCTGTAACATTTTTCTCTAAACTGCATGGTTGCATAAATAAAAAGTAGAATTTAACTAAGTTTTTATTGTGAATATGTCTTAACACCTTTATAATTTACTTTTGCAATTAGGATAATGAGGTAGAGCTAGGAAAGACGAATTATTTGGTCTTTACCATATGTTGCTAAAATGATTCATTTAGCCACAAAATGATATGGAAGGAGTAGATTCCTGCATGTTTATTGCAATTAAGTCAAGGACTTATATTTGATAATCCCGCAACATTGGACTACATTTGGAGAGGAAGGTCAGGGATGTAAACAGTAAACCTACCAGCTACAACACATGGTCCAACAGCAGGTTCCGTCAGTGTTTCAGATGTGTGTAATGCATTCAGAGCTATGGCACTCTTTACAAATCAAGAGTATGCTTTTTGCTTATGGCAAAGCCAACTGGAGCATTCATGAAGTGCAGCACTAGGGATAAGCTTCCCAATAGGAGAATTCTAAACACAAGAGTCAAAGCAGAGTCCAATGGCACACATTTTGAGCATTTACTGTAATTAGACATCTTGTTGATGTTGCAGTCCTTGACCATTAATAAAGTTTCTGTTTAGCAAATATGTAGCTTTGATTTAATTTTACAGGATACAGTTCAATGAAATATTTCTATAATTAATAGTGTTGTTTGCTATCTTTGGTCTTCACTTCATCTGACTATATCTTACGTGCAGCTTTTGCTTGCTTTTAGTTTAAAGCTCTAAACACAACTGAACAGCTTAAAACAAAAGCAACCCACACCTCATTACCAGCTAATGAAAGTTCCTATTACCATCCAGCTCAAAGATCATGTAAACCAGTAACTGATAAACACAGACACGTGGTGAACTGGCCTTCAAGTGCTGGCCTTGTTTAGACTTTCACTCATTGCACGTGTCAATGCATGCCTGGCTGCAAACCAAAACAATAAAAAACTCTGAAATCCTACTTTGTTGCCAGACTGCGCAGATAATATATTCAGTAATGTTCAATTATCTCCTTTAATTTTTCAAAATAGATCAAAATGTTATGGGACTTTATGTGTGTGTGTGTGTGTGTGTGTGTGTGTGTGTGTGTGTGTGTGTGTGTGTGTGTGTGTGTGCAGGATGTTTCAGAATTCGACCGAACAGCTTTCAGCGATGTAGAGGGGCGAGGGGTGCTGGGGGAATAATTTGAGTTAGCACACTTACGGTCCCAGAGCACAGAGTTTTGTGCAATAAATTTCAGGCAGTACACAACTGATACCGCCTTAATTATATATTTAAGCATCTGCTGCACTGTTAATATATGTATGTGTGTGGCTCAGTGGTACCATAAGGAGTTCTCAAGTCACCAATACCACATTCCAAGTTCAAGTCTCACTTTACTCCTTTCTTTTCTAATTTTTTTTATTTTCATTATTCAAATTATTGATTGTGAAGAATATGAAATACTGCACTGGACCATTTGTTATTAAATGGTTAAACATAATTATGCAAATCAAACGAGTAGATTTTGAACAGGAATGTACAACAGGCAATACCATGAACTGACAATAAGCTATTGTGCTTATGAACTCAAAGAATGCACTATTACAGTCTGTGAGGTTTAAGTTGGCATATTCTCTACTATCCTTGTCTAACACAGAATGCTGTCCTTGTCTAACAGACGTGGGCAGTTCAGCAACCCTGCTTTGTTGTGATTCGTGGAAAGGAGACGCCACAACCCCCACTCTGTTGTGTGTTGATTAAAGGTTGTCAGTGGCGTATGAGCGATAGAACTGTGAATTTGTTTAGTGGATTTACATGTTTTCATTGTTGCAACATATGGATATAATGTTGAATTATTTTTTTGTAGTTTTAGTTGTGTTTGTGTTGTTTCAAGTTGGATCTCCAGGGAAAGTTCTAAAATCAGATTCTAGGGAAATTGTAGTCAAAGTTCACAGTTTCTTCAGTGATGAATGGGAAGCTTTTAAATGTGGAAAGCCGACTATTTCAGTGACGAGTATCGTTAAAAGAACTGCTGCTGCTACAGCTATTTCTTCTGGTTCTGTCCAATGAATTTAAAATAACACAAAAATGCAGAAGCTAGCGGCAGTAGACTGCAAACACCAGGCAAAAAGCGCCCTAATAGAAGACAGCGAAAAACAGAAATTGATTCATTCACCGCTGCTGCTATTAAGCGAGCAATCTATTCGCAGTATTGTAAGTACTTTCTGCCTAGTTTGCTGGACATATATGAGGCTTCAAAAGCTAAAGACTTACTTAAAGGAAGCGTGTGGTCCTTAAGAAAAATTCTTAAAAATCTTAATTTCAGTTACAGTAAAAATTCACAAGGAAGACAGCTTTTAATGGAACGAATGGATATTGTTTCTAAAAGATTTAAATTTTTAATACAAATGAATGAACTGAGATCTGCAGGTAGGCCTATAGTGTACTTTGACGAAACGTGGGTAAATATAAACCATGTGAGAAATACGGTGCGAAAGTGAATTGCTGATGACAATATAAGTGATTTCCCTCTTAAAACACCAATCGGCAAAGGATAGCGATTTATAGTTGAACATGCTGGATATTCAGCACAATTTATTCCTAATGCCCTGCTAACTTTTAAGTCAAATTCAACCAAAGACTACCATGAAGAAATGGATAATAACATTTTCAAGGATTGGTTTGTTCATACATTACTGCCTAACATCCCGTCTAATAGTGTCATCATTATGGACAATGCCCCTTATCATTCCATGGAAATTAATAAAGCACCCACTACATCTTCACTCAAATCCCATATGCAGGAATGGCTTCGTTATAGGAATTGCAGACAGATTAGTTATAAATTTAGAAGACTTGGAATCGGAAGAAGAAAACGAAGATTTGTTTGAAATTTCTGACTGAATCGGGGGATGAGCAACAATCGGACGGAGTGGAGAAGGGGCGCTCCGCCACTGATGCATGTTTGGCTGGAGTGTCTGTTTTACCTGCTACGTCATAGAGTGAGCGGTGAGTATTCCTTTCTCTTTCTAAAAGGCATACGACTAGTTAAACCTCACAGACTGTAGGTCTGAACAAGAAATAAATAACATTCAAGTCAAATCACAGTCACATTCCCCCCAAGGCATTACCATTTGAACTCTAAATTTTCTGAAATATTTTCCTTTTGGGAAGCATCAGTGCACCTTGAGATAGCAAGGGTCAACTTGTATGAATTTTTCCTTTCATGGAAGTGCTGTAAACAGTGTTGTTGCATTAATTACATTTAAGGATGAGTCGATTAACGATACTAAACACTTACTGGTTAGTGTTGTTTATTGTCATTAATCGACTCATCCTTAAATTTAATTGTATAAATGTCTTGAAATTTAGTAAACCATCTTAAAACACTGATTATATATATAACAGTAGCATGGTGGAAAGAAAAGTTTAAAATACACCTGTACAAACTGATTGTCTCTGACGACCAAACTCAACTTTTAACGCTTGACCAAAGACACCACTTCAGACCTGAATTTTAATTAAGCCACTATAGCTAAACTTATTAATTTTGTTAGTAGGTCTACACTCCACAGTGAATACAACTTAATATTTTAATTTACCAGAAAGATTGTATACCACAGCTACTTTCACTCCATAATGGCATATGGCATTATACTATGGGGAGCAGCGACAGGTTGGGATAAGATATTTAAAATACAAAAGAAAATTATCCGTATTATGACCCGTGTCAGTCCCAAATTTTCCTGCAGAAGTTTATTTAAAAAACTAAACATACTCACCCTGCCCTCTCAATATATCTATGAATTAGTTAAGCACATGTATGAAAATTTCGACAAATACTACCTAAATCAGAATGTACATAATCATGGGACTGGAACACAAAATTGCCTTAAAGTACCAGCTCATAGACTTGCCCTATTTGAAAAGAGCCCATTCTATGCTGGTATAAAGATTTATAATGAACTGCCACAAAAGTATCGAGAAATTAAAAACAAAAATGTGTTTCTTAGTACACTTATAAAGGTCCTCACTGGCAAAGCTTATTATTCAGTAAAGGAATATATGAAAGACAAGTCTCTAGGGCCACATATATTATACTAAGCTGTATAAAAGATATGTATAGTACAAATATTTAAACACAGGGAAATATGTAAAAATATTGCATATAAAATATTTGTAAATACCTGTAAATATGTTGGCAAATCTGTAATATTTGACGAGTCTCCAGTTTACTGGGGCTTTGCCCAAATATGTAAATGTGCGGGATGAATAAAGTATCTTATCTTATTTGTATTAACATTCTTAAAAGTGTTTCAATTAAATTACATTCAAAATTGTTTACAAACATATATGGTTGCAACATTTCACAATAAATTCCATTTAAACAAATATAAGGTTCACTATAATGTACACTGAGAGTATTTAAACATAAATTTGCACCGAGTATCACATACTTATTCTTAACAGTTCAATGTGACATATTGCCCGCCTCGGTAGCATGGTGGTAGCATGTCTGCCTCACGTTCAAGAGGTCCCGAGTTTGAATCTTGGTCAGGGTGAGTTACCTGGATAAGGTTTTTTCCGGGGGTTTCCCTTATCTTAAAAGACGAATGTCGGGTAAGTCTAAGCTCCATGGACCCTGGGCTCATTTGAGCATCATTAACCCTTTCCATTCATTGTCCGATATGACAATGTTGGAGGACGTAAATTAAAAAAAAAAGTGACATATTAAATTTCCTTGTTGCAACTAAATGATTGCAGTTTGATATCATGTTTGAACTGGTCATTCTTAATATGGCCTGAACTGACATTTCATAAAGATGAACCTTATTTTAAACTTCATAACAGAAAATGCGAGTTCACAAGTGTGTGTGTTCCCAAAAGTATAAAACATACTTGGTAAGCATTATCCAACAAACTTTTAAATTTATCCTCATCCAGAATAGAGTAAAACTCCTGTAAATTACTCTCCCCATGTTTCACCTGATAGTTTTCAGAATAATGGAGATCAATAACTTATATCTGGAGTTTGACAGATAGATCTCATGCATTCACAGAAGATGGAGTCTGAAACAATCTAATGTGGACTTCATTTTCATTACTCAAAGGTATTCTTTTTAAAATTCCTAATTTAGAAGTGGTATGTGCTTCTTGTGTTTTACATCCATTATGTAATGATATTCTGATGGAATATTCTGTTTGAAACACAGGAGTGTGACATCTTTAGCAAGTTGATTTTCAAAAAACCTTAATTTCATTTTGTGTACCTTTATATGAAAAATTAACTGAAAAACAGATTTATTTTTTCCTTGAAGCTGATAACAATATCTTCAAACCATGTGCATTGCTAAACATCCCTAGTACTGCAGGGGCAAGTCTGTTATTAAGTATTGCATCCAGTAACTACTTGTAATACATGCTTATAATTTATTATAAACAAGCACCTATTTTTCATTTCATTATTAGGGATATACAGTGAGTCTCAGTTAAGGTTGACAATATGATGTAGCCCATCAGTCTGTGGGATTGCTGTAGTAGCTCCCAGTCTCACGTGCTGTGGGCATGCAGTGTAAATTGTACACAAGATATTCAAAAACAGTATGCATTATTCACCCTTTGTCTTATACAAATTTTATATCGTCTGATGAAATTATCATTCACATAATTTAGTTCTTCTATAACAGCCACAGCCAACTCGCTTGCCACGGTGCATGTGCTGGGCTATAAGCACTGTGCTGCCTCAGTTCGTGCTTCGTAGTAGTGATGGTCAGTTTGTCTTCCGTAGTAGTGGCGGTCCATACTTCAGTGTCAGTTTGATATGGAAGGGCACACATGACGACACATTATTTCAATCCCAAATGGGAAGCTGAGTACTTCTTAATGGAATGTAGCCATGGTGCTATTTGTTTAATTTGCCAGAAAAAATTGCAAGTGCTGAACAGATTTAATCTTCAGCGACATTTTAATACATTGCATGCTAATGATTATTTGGCCCTAGAAAAAGAACGCACTGCAGAGATACAAAAGCTCAGAGAAAAGATCATATCACAGGAAGAAGTGGATGGCGGAATGGCAGAAACCTCAGTTTATGTGAGTTACGAAATAGCACTAGAAATTGCCAGATCTTCTAGTAGTTTTTCTGATGGTCCACTTATTAAATAATATATGCTTATAGCTGCAAGTAAATTCACCCTTGTCAGTGTTCACCAGTTCGAGTGTCATTCTGTCACCTCATACTATTTCATGCAGAATTCAAGATCTGGCGGACAACATCCATGCACAACTTATTGAAAGAGCAAGAGAATTAGTTGCATTCTCTATTGCCACTGATAAGAGTACTGACTTATCAAGCATGGCTCAATTATGTATTTTTATCTGTGGAGTAAATGAAAATTTGGAAGTTGTGGTGATCTGGTGCCAATAAAAGGCACAAAAACAGGATCAGACATTCTGAATTGTGTGGTGTAAGTTCTTGAAAAATGCAGGAATTCCATGGGATACAGTCATATAAGTAGCCACTGATGGTGCCCCAGCTATGGTTGGTTCACACAACGGATTTGTGACCCTCCTGAAAAATAAATTAGCAAAAGAAATAACAGCAGTTCATTGCATAGTTCATCAGGAAAACTTATGTGCCAAAAACACTAAATGTAAACAATGTAATGAGTCTGATTGTAAAGATTGTAAACAAAATGAGGTCCCACGGTCTAAAAAAGAGACAATTTAAAAGCTTCGTAGAAGATTTGGAACATGAGTGGAGATATACCGTATCATACACAGTTAGGTGGCTCAGTCAAAGCAAGGTTTTAAGCAGATTCTTTGAATTATTGGATGAGATACGTTTGTTCATGGAAATGTGTGGAAAACCTATTGAATAGCTCACAAATGTTAAGTGGAAATGTGATCTTGCATTTATGGTCGATATAAGTGAACATTTGAATACTTTGAATGTTTCACTTCAAGGGAAAAACAAATTAATCACAGATATGTTCTGTAGCATTGAAGCTTTTAAAAATATTCTCTCATTATTGGAACGTCAACTGTCAAATAGTGATCCTTGACATTTTCCCAGTTTGGAAAGTGTGATCCGTGATTGTGATTCCCTAGAAGTGGGACATTATGTTGAAAATCTGCACATGCTTTCCTGTGTGTTTGATGAAAGATTTCACAATCTCATGGGCTTAAAAATAGATTTTGATTTATTTGCTACACCATTTAGAATAAATATTGATGATACTCCCAAAGATGTTCAACTGGAGCTTATCACCTTGAAATGTGACATTGAGTTAGCTGACAGTTACAGAAACAGAGGAAGTTTGCTAGATTTCTAAAGGAGATTTGCTAAATCAAGATTCCCTCGATTACACAGGTGTGTGTCACCTATGATTGCAATGTTTGGTTCAAGCTATGTATGTGAATCCTTATTTTCAGCTATGAAATGTATTAAAAACCCTCAGAGAGCCAACATCAGTGATCATAACTTGAAGTGTTGTGTTTCTTTGTCTCCAAATGTGGCAAATATTGTGAAAACCAAAAGATATCAGAAGGCAAGAGTGTCTACTGAAAACTGAATGCATAAAATTCTTAATTGAAACATGTCTATTCATTTAATATGAAGTAGTCTGTGTAGTATTATCACTGTATAGTAAATATTATTTTGTATTTTTAAATTGTTCCAGGATCAAAATTGTGCTAATTTCCACAAAGTACGGTTTCATTCTTATAGTTAAAAATATTGCTTTTATATGCCCTCATTTGGTTGTATAGGATTAAAGGCTATAACAATCTTATTAGTATTGGGTTGTTTTATCTATAATGCAATAACAAGTACCAGAGACATATTAAAAGAAAGAACACTTCAGGCACTTAAGATACAAAAATATTGATAAGTCCGCAATAGCAGCTCATTTCTGGTCTGAAAATCATGAAATTGAAGATAGCACAGAATTACTAAAATACGTAGAAAAACATAGTGAACTTGTCATATGGGAGAGGATATACATAGAAAAACATAAAAACCAACTAATGAACTTTGAAATCCCGCTAGAAGAGAATCCCACATTTAAGTTCATCACTAAATCAACAGATGGCAGCAACAACCCCAGAATTACCCACACCGCTGGATCTAGCTTCAGTCTCATAAGAGCTGTAGATGCAAACGATGATTTGCGAAACATGTCCTCAAAATAGGTACGAAAGTGAAGCAGATGTGTAAAAAATACGACTCATCTAAAATTTAATAGTTTCTGAATTGTTCCTTCACTACTTTCCTGTCCTTAATTATTTAATGGTAACACAAGTGCAGACTGGTAATGCTACTGCGCGAGGTAGTGATTGGCATATCTCCCTAGTTCTTGCCAGCAATGACCAGGCACACTGGCACCTTGCGAATTGTATAGGCACACCTTGCATGTCAGTTGGTGGAGCCGGTTCTATAATAATGGACCTAACTTGTGTCATAATATTCTGTTGAAGTTCCTCAAGCTTATGAGGAATAATGGCGTAAACCTTAGTTTTCAGTGTTCCCCAGAAATAAAACGTTAGATCTGGAGATTGAGAAGCCTACAAACCCTTGGTTATAAACTTTAGGCCAAATATACAGCATAATTTTCTCATTGATTCATTAGAAGCATGGTCTGTGGCATCCCGCTGAAAATTTACACGTTTCTTGTATATTAGTTCACATAAGGGTTCCAAAATTAAAGCCTGCAATCTATCACTGTTGTTTTTTTAAAAGAAAACAGGACCAATAATACAAATTCTTTGTAATGAAAAATGTTTTAACATGTACACATGCACACATAGTGAATATGAAAACACACTATAATATGAACATATGTAAATAAAACCACTCACTACAAGGTCTATTCTCTCACTGAGTGTGTCTGCGTGTGCCTTATAGCAGAAGCAGCTGGAATTGCATGATAACTGAGTGCTCACAGCATACAAAACCGAGATTTGTCACGCCAGGCCCTCAACCAGTAGCTGGCAGCTGTCCCATCAATGTTACCTGAGACTAACTGTAGACAATGTGTGTTTATAGATCAGCCAAACCACTACAAAGTGGTCTTGGACTGGGTGATATGTTACACGCATGCTGGCAAGAGTAGCACTATAGCTACCACTGGTACATCAGTTGAGTTGGATTTGCCTTGAGGGAAAGGAGTCTGTGCACATGTTTAGAGTAAAATTATGCATCTCTTGGTGTTAATTTGTCTGTTAATAATGCCTGAATACACTTTAGAACAATATATTTTTTTTTGTATGATGCGTATGTAAAATACTCCTCTACAAGAAGGTGTCATAAAGAATTTCAAAATTGGTTTTCAGCTGTTTTGAGTTCCTAGCAGATCAATATTTATAACCTTGTCAATCAAGTCAGGCATACAAGAAACATGTTCAACAATACCATATACAGAAGAGAAATCTGATGAAGTAGGGGTGCAGTTAGAGCACTCAAAATCACCGAGACATTTAGCACAAAAAGTTAATTCCAAAATGTCAGCTTTTGAGACAAAGAAACTTCTAAAAGTTAAGGCATACAAGGCAATTGTGTGCATGCTCTACAACCATAAGATCCTATAGGTAGGGTTAATTACTGCAATTAATATTTGCAGTCAATTCATAATGGAGATATGGACTAAATTTTGACGTTCTTCACTGATAAAGCACAGTTTTATGTTGAAGGTCATGTTTCTACTCAGAACAGTAATACTCAGCTGTCAAAAATCCCCATATTAACCATGAAGTTTCTCACCAGCTGCATAATTTGGGGTTTGGTACTCAATGAGTGTGCATAAAATTATTGGTCCTATATCATACAGCACAACAGTTGATTCACACATTTATATAAATTCTTAAAAAGGAAATGATTATCCGGTCTTGTGGGCCGTGGCCCAAAAGCTCTTCAAGACAATTCGTCTGAAACATTGTTGAACTTTTCAGTGGTGTGGCCATAGTCTACTCTTGCAGGTCTCACCGATAACTGATATGAAGGCCAGTCAATGCAACAGGGTAACAATCAGGAAAGGGCAGACCAATCTGAAGTTAACTCTGCTCATACAAAATATGTATGTAGAGCCAGTGAAAGCCACAGATTGCATTCACATCACTATCCAGTGCTACCTGAGGTTAACACCTGGGTTGCCAGTTACGACGTTTCTGCTCAACAGCAGGACGTAGACTGTGACTGCGTTAAGGTTTGCCGCAATGACTCCATCCCCCAAAAACCAAACATCACTGACCTCCCAATCCTTGTCAATGCGGTTTCATCTTTACCTCCACCATGGTGACAACTGTCCATAACCTAACTGTGCGCACCCCAGTGCCTCCCCATCCAGAAGTCTTTCCTCTTGAACTCCTGCTTATCAGCTGCTCTTGGCCAGCTTACAGATTCTACCAGTGCTGCCATACACCGCATAATCAAGCGGTTCTTGGGCAATTGCGTCGCAAGCATACAATGTGCGCTTGAGAGATGGTGTTCGAAGACAGTGACGTGTGAGGGTCCCAAATGTCCCCGGACCAAAAATCTCTCCCTCAAACCCCAAGTTAAAGCCGGTGTGTTTGTGGAATATTTTGTGAAGTTGTGTTAAATGTTAAGGCATTATAATTTTGGCAACAGATGAGTATATTTTGGCTTGGGGTAAGATGACATGAAGTATGATAATTAGCAATGGCTGGTCTTCAGACAAATTCAGGGTAGTAGTTCAGATAGTTTTATGAGTGAAAGGGAAGGTTGCTATGCAAGATTGTCACATTAGGTATGGCAGACTTGTTTGGAATTCTAGGAATGCAAGGTAGGATTTCTTAGAAATTTATAGTTGGACTCTTGAGTTCTAAAAGAGCAAATATCACAAAAGAAATGAGGTGGCAACATCAGATAATAAGCTATTAGTGGGAGTCATGATCTTTACCACAGGGGAGGTCATTATGAGAATTTGAAGCTTAATAGCACATCTTGGGCAAAATCTAAGACACTTCTGGTCTGATAGCTGGTGGGACAACACATAGCTGGTAGATGGATTAGGTGTCATTCTTGCCTTAATGGTAGAAATGCATGTTATCGCCTGGTAGAGGAATCAAATACTTAAACACTGGACATTCATATGGTATAGAGTCAAACTGAAAAATTCAATGCCATGGCCGGGATTTGAACCACGGATCTCCTGGTTTCCATCTAGTCGCTCTTACCCACTGAGCTACCATAGCCAATGTGCCATCATGACATTAAATTGTCTAATTGACTTGTATGTTTTCCCAGTAAAACATTAGGGGCTCTCGTATTTGAGATACACCATTTTGTGGTGACTTACTACTGTTAAGTACCGGAGTCCCAGGCTTCATCATTAAACTCTTATTATTTAAGTTAATTGAAAGAAATTAATCGTTTTTTCACATTAGCCGTGTATAGGCTAAGGTTTTGGATAGATAGAGTCAAACTGAAAAATTCAATGCCATGGCCGGCACTTAACTTATATAATAAGTGTTTAACAATGAAGCCTGGGACTCAAGTACTTCAATAGTAAGTCGCCACAAAACAATGTATCTCAAATACAAGAGCCTCTAGTAGTTTACTGGAAAAACATATGAGTCAATTGGATAACTTAATATCATGACGGCACATTGGCCATGGTAGCTCAATGGGTAAGAGTGACTGGAAGGAAACCAGGAGATCCGTGATCTTAGACAAAATTTACAAAACTCTTTCTGAATGAAGAGGATTTCACAGACTATTCACAGAAAATTCAAGATATACATTTTATTTGTCATGCAATTATCTTAAATGTAGATACTTTAAAAGCAGAAAGTTAAGAGGAATGCTAATTATACTAACAAGGATCTATCATACAAACAGGAAGCAAGGACATAAGATGCTGGAGCAGAAGAGAGGGGAAGCCAGAACAGTGCTAATCAAAGAAGAAAAGGGAAAACTCAGAAACATTGGTCAGTGGAATGAAGAAAAAAATAAGGAAGTCTACGTGGAAAATGTTTAGTGGAAATAGTAAGAGCCTGGAAGAAGCACAAGAGGTATTCAAGAAAATAGGGCAAACAGTAATTGTAATATGGCAACTACAGAGTGAAACAATTGTGGGAACACAGCGGTTTAGAAAAGAGCAGAATGAAACAAGTGTGGGAAAAAGGAATTAGAAAAGAAATGAGAAGTAGGCAGGGAAAGTGAGAACTAGGGACATATTGCCAAGAGTGATGAGGCAAAGTTGACTAGGCAAATTACAGAAAGGGTAGCGAGAGGTAGAGAAGAAGATATGAGCAAGTGACATGAAAAAATAGGTAATCGAAAGAAGAAATGAAAAAGGCAGCAAGTGAAGTTTAATAATTGTAATAGGCAAGAAAAGGGGAGATATATAAATCAGAAATATTAAAAAAAAAAGAGGTTAATAAAAACCAGGCCAAGTGAAATGATTGAGATTGTTTATTCACCGATTGTAATTGTTTTACAAGGTTTCGTCATGTGAAGTATACATAAAGATAGTTACTAGAGGTACTACTATCTATATTTACAATTTTGACTCTACAGTTTTAACCATTATTTTAACCATTATTTGTTCTTGCAATTTTTATATTCTTCTATCGTGTAGAAAGCATTCTTAATCAGATAAGATTTTATTTTCAGAAACTATTTGTAGTTGGTTTATTGATACTCGTCACAATAAACCAACTACAAATAGTTTCTGAGATTAATTTTGACATCACTGTTATTAAATTCCTCCAAACACATATAAGATTTTATTTGTTCTTTCCCTATTTCTTTAATCCAGTGAGGTAAATGATTGTATAAATCTTTTGCCTTACTTTCAATACATTTATTTTGTAATGAGCCTCTTAGTCTATTTCTAAAGTAATTTTCTTTTGTTCATGTGTTATGTTCATGGATATTTGTATTTTTGTCTTCTTTATGGGAAGCTACAATGTATTTTAGACATATATATATATATATATATATATATATATATATATATATATAATTTTGGAAGGTTTGGGCACTCGAAGAAACTAGGAGGAAAATAGTGATAAAGTTATTAAATTTTAGATGAGTCGCAATTTTTACACATCTGTAAAAATTGCGACTCATCTAAAATTTAATAATTTTTCGCTTCACTGTGGTGTTCCAATATAGTTGAATCTCGATATAGTGATAAAGTTATTCAATAAAATAATGGAAGAAAAGAAAATTCCTAGGAAATGGAGGAAAAGCATGGTATTGCCAATTTACAAGGGAAAGGGAGATAAAATAACCCAGCTAACTACAGAGGGATTAGTTTATTGTCTATTCTAGGGAAGATTTTCACTGGAATTCTAGCAAATAGGTTGCAAAATTGGGTTGAGAAGGAGAATAAACTATCGGAGTTCCAAGCAGGTTTTAGACCGGGCAGGAGAACATCGGACAACATCTTTATTATTAAAACAATTGTACACAAATATCTGAGCAATAAAAGGGGAAGGGTATATATGATATTTATTGATCTAGAAAAGGCATTTGATTCTATTAATAGAGATGCATTGTGGATAAAATTAAGCAGTAAGGGGATAAGTCAGGCATTTATAGAAGTAATTAAAATGATATACCAAGAGAATGAGTTGTGTATAAAACTACCAGGCAACAAAGTAACTAAATCTATATCGAGCAAGGCAGGAGTACGGCAGGGATGTAAACTTAGTCCAGTATTATTTAATCTTTATATCGATGGAATTTTAGAGGAGATATCAAGTTGTAGGGTACATTCACCAGTTATTATTAATAAAGAAATACCGGGGCTACTGTTTGCAGATGACCTAGTAGTTGGGTCCATATCAAGTGGAGGGCTGAGAAGAGCAATCGAGGCAGCCAATTCTTATTGCAATAAATGGGGTTTGAAAATGAATGAACACAAAACAAAGATTATGGTCTTCAAAAAAGGATACAGGTTGCGTAAAGATGAGAAATGGGAGGTTAATAGAAGAGAAATAGAGGTAGTAAGGAGATTTGATTATTTGGGTACAAGGTTGAGTTCAGATGGCAGCTGGAAAGAACAAAAAAAGATGTCTGTGGCAAAAGGTAAAATGGCCATGAGAGTGATAAGATCATGCTACAGTAAACTGCCAGATATAAATGTCAAATGGTTGGAGAGGATTTATTCGGCAGTAGTAGAAAATAGAATGTTACATGGATCAGAGGTTTGGGGAATAGATGAGGCTTGGAGAGAGACTGATAGAGTGCATAGATCCTTTTGTAAATACATATTGGGATTACCAATAGCATCACCTAATGGGGCAGCACAATTAGAACTAGGCAGGCATTCTACTAAAATTAAAATCTTGTCAAGGGCAATGAAATATTTATACAGAATCACTAACTTGGAAGATGGCAATATAATTAAAGAATGTTTTCATATTCAAAAGAGAAGTAGCTGGGGTGGGTCTTGGGCACATAAAATGTATGACTTGTTGAAGCAGATAGGTATGGGTCATTCTTGGATAAATGCAGAGTATGGGTATAGAGGCTTCTGGAAAGAAGTTAAGCTAAGATTAGAAGATATTGACAGACAAGACATTTTTGCAAATACAAGTGACAAAAGCTCACTGAGATTATATAGAGAAATAAAAACAACCTGGGGGAGGGAAGGATATATAGATATATGTAGTAAGTTAGGGCAAGAAGGTTTTGCTTGGGCGAGAACAGGAGTGAGAAACTTGAAAGGTATAGGTCAAGAGAGGGAGCTAGATAAATGTCCATTGTGTGGAGAAGAGAATGCAGATTTCAATTGTATATTAAATTGTAGTCAAACAAAGATATGGAGAGAGCAGGCTTGGCTACATAAATGGGACAGTTTGGGGAATGAAGTAGTAATTAGAAAAATGTTGTCAGTAAAAGGAGAAATATAGGGAATTATTTAGGGAAAGTTAAAGAGAGATGGCTAAGAACAATTAAGAGAAAAATGTAGAGTGGGATAGGTGAAATGGCAAAAAGTGTAAAAATGAGCAGAGGGCCTCCAATACACAAAAACCTAGGGTTAGGTGTATGGGGACTGAATTACTATTCAATGGTGGGCAACATGATAACATGATAGGATTTTCAGGATTTAGGAATATATGGCATATTTCAGTATGGATGTTATAATTGTAATCTTGATTTTGTATTTCCATTTATTGATGTAAAAGGAAATAAATTACTATTACTATATATATATATATATATATATATATATATATATATATATATATAGACAAGGCAGCGTTAGTATACATAATTTCTTAAATGCCGTTCTGCAGGTGTTTCTTTTTTTGATATTTTTAAGAACTCTTATCGCTCTTTTCTGTAGTCTAAATATTTTTTTATGTGTTTCCTTCCTGCTGATCCCCATAAAATAATCCCATAGCTCAAATGTGAGTGCATAAATGCATAATATACTTGTGTTGTACTATCTTCATCCATGATTTGTTTAACCTGTTTTAGAATATATATACCCCTATTGAGTTTTCTAGGGAGTTTTTCTAAATGTCTGTTCCATTTCAGATTGTTATCTATTACTAGTCCTAAAAAATTTATTTCACCAGCTTGCCTGATTTGCTCGCTTTTTATTTCCAAGGAGATACTCGCCTGCATTTTGTTACTTATACTAATCTGCATCCATTCTGTTTTCTTTGTATTTAGTGCCATTCCTAATTCTTCCAGGTAAGTACTAAGATGATAGTAATAAGAAGTGGAAAACAGGTTAATAATAGACAAGGAAAAAAACACATATGGCAAATAGCAAAAGAAAAAGAAAACTTATGAAAAACAGATAAGTAAAAGAAGACGATAATAATTAGTAGGGGAAACAGTATCACTTGGAAAGGCAGATGAAGTTAAAATTAGTATAAGGAGGAAACACATACCAAGTATGTAAATATACTGATAGGCTGCCAGAGCAAACAGATCAGGGCTCGACTCAGTGGTGAGCCCAAAATATATTCTCTTTAGTACTCAATAACCCTATGATATGGTATTTTAAAGCCACTGAAAAAGACAAAAGGTATTAAATACTTTTCTATGTAAAGGGTAGATTAACACAGGAAACAATCCATTCAATCATACAGCAAATATGAGAAGAAGAAAATTAACACATGACTGGAAGATAAGTGTTACAGTATCAATATATACAAACTAAGGAGAGAAACTGCAATGCAAAAACAATCACATATTTTCCTATTACAATAATATATGATACGTTACAAACTTCACTTATCTTTTCAAGAAATTATATATTCCTCAAAGTAATGAAGACTAGTTTCACAAATATATTATTTGCATCTTCAGCAAAGATGTTTGTTTCTGTTGTCATTGTTACCACTGCTAAGTGACTGATTATTTTTGTATTAATTACCAACCTCTGAAAGTTAAATTTATTGACAGAATTCACTGGTGGTACTTCAAAATTCTTCACGCGATTTCTATTTTTTAAGATACACATTCTCTCCCAAACCATTAAATCTATTAGTCTGTTTCATGGTTAAATGACCAAAAATCATCTGCCAATGCCGATTTATCAATCTGTTTATACTTAATATTTCTAAAACGTTCCTTCATTCTGGTTTCCAAATTACGTTTGGTCACTCCAATATAAACCCAGTCGCCATCTAAACAGTTCAACTGGTAAATGCCAGATTATTTTATTATTGGAAATTTTTTATTTTTTAGAAACATTTAGTAAAATTGTTATATTTAAGAACCAAAATTATACAAAATTATTTTTAAAATTATGATATTTTACTTTCTTAAGAGTAGCAATATTATTTACTTTTTTTATGTTTAAATGTTTAAATCGTTCTATGTATAAAATCTATATTACAACCATTAACTAAAGCAGTATTAATTAGGTTTTTATATCCTCTATTAATTCCTTTTATTTAAGGATATATTTATTAATCTGTAAATTAAACTGTTAAAAACAGCACATTTATGCTACAAAGGGTTTAACTTTTATTTTTTATGTAATTATCAATATAAGTTGATTTCCTATGAATGCCAAAGTTTAGTTCGCTGTTAAAATACAGTAGGTATTTTCCTACTCTGTACTAAATATAAAATTTTAACTAATGTAATTAATCAGACTCAAGTCATATGCAGAAGATATCAATGAAGAATGCCAGGCAGACTACAGAACAGGAAGATACATAATAGATTAAATGCTCACTCTAGAGCATTTATAAAAAATCCTGGAGAAAACTTGGAAATATGATATAGAAATGTATACTCTTTTTTGCCCATTATGCATACAGTTGTATAAATAGTGAGAAACTGTTCAAAATCCCAAAATAAGAGTAATGCATGAAAATACAGCCCCACATGTGAAAATTGGTAACAGTTTAACAGATATCATTAAAATTAATAACAAGGTTAAACAAGGAGACAGTTGATACTACATAGTATCATATAACACTGAAAATAAGACAACTTGTGGATATTAATTTTGTATTTTAGTGTATATTCAATGGTTATTCATTAAAGGATGGATGTCATATGTGTTGTTTTGTCAATTTCAGGACTTTGAAGTGTATAAAATATTAACCCAAATGTCATTCTTCTAGTTCTAAAAAGTATTCCTTGCCTATAGTTTGTGGCTTGGGGCCCTCAATTCCTCAGCTACACTTTGCAACTTTGAGCTCCAAAGCTATTTTAGTAAGCATTATTTACACTCTAATTCTTAAATTCTTAGCACAGATCACAGACCCAAAAGTTTACTTGAAACAAAATATGTTTACTTAGTACGCAGATTTAAATGAACTACTGTGAGAAAACACTGAGAAATGTCTCCCACATAAAAAACTGCTATATGGTAAATTCTACACCAGCAGATATACTACAGAAGTATGGATAATCATCTTTATAAACTAATCATAATGACATTTGAAATTTGTTCAAACTCTCAAAAATCTTTGATAATACATATGACTGAACTTTTGCTCCATTTTATTGAGAATTACAATACTGGTAAAGTGTGTGTTTAAAGCACAGTGGTAGAATATCTGTAAAAACACTAACATATGGCCCCATAGTTCATAATAATTAATGTCCCAGCTCCAGCTCCAAAACAAATCAATTCATCCTTTGTTGAATGCAAATCTCAAACAAGCTATTCCCTAATTATCCAATTACTACATACAATTTAAATCAGTCTTCCACGTGCGCCAAACAATGTTGACAGTGTACCTATAAAGATACAAACTTGTCATTTCTTCTACTATAAATCTGACAACTTTAAAATACCAGTCAAACATATAAATTCGTATGTTTTAATACTTTTAAGAAGAAAAAGACGTCTAGCAATCAATTACGTAATTAATTATATTATTAAAATAGTCTTACATTCACATCGGCTCCTTTAGATATAAGATACTTGATAACATCTCCCTGACCGTAATCTGCCGCATAATGTAGAGGTGGTCTTCCATCAATTTCTTTGTTAACATCTATATCCTAAAAATGAATATGACAGATTAATGTGGATTTGCGAACTTATGAAGTTCAAGATCACATTAAAACGTTGTTAACTCAATTTACCTTCTTGTCAACGATGTCTTTTACTTGATCCAAATCACCGTTTTTAATGCCCCACACTAGTTCACTCATTATGTTCTAAAAAAAAATTAAAGTATTTGAAAATACAGCACAATAACCTCTATAACCATTAACACACACACTTCTGCTCTTAGTACCCATCCATCATTAACGTGACAGCACAACAGCCAACATGCGCATGCAAAACACAAGGTAACCAACCTTAAACAATTAGAAAATCCAACATGTTTATAAAAATGTACGTATTTGTGAACTGAAAACCAAATGTCCCGATTTCTAACAAAATACCTGAAAATGTACATATATCACATAATTTGAATTATACAGAGAGAAATGGAAGCTTTAGAAATTAAAACAAAATACTAAGATAAAATCAACGTCTAACAAAATAGTACAGCTTGTATATAAAGTGTCAATAAATATCTATATAATTTCAGTCACCATAATTTATTCCTCAAAAGTGAAAGATTCTTCAGCACAGTACCCTCGCTGATCAGCAAACACACACCCACTTTCTTTAAATGCAGCTGCTTGTAATCAGCTACAGTAGTCAGCTGAGACGTTACTGTATCACAAAAAGTAGGAAAGGATATAAAGCTGTGGGTATGACTAATGCAAAAGAAATGTAACTCAGCGATAAAAATGACAATATTAAGTGTGGTGATAGCACAGCCGTAAAATTCATATCCGTGGAGCAAAAGATTAGCAGGGATAACCAAGGAATAATGGCTGTCCAAACCGTATACAGTATACTGAATATCAATTTACAAAATAATTTGACTTATATATTAGGGTCGTATTCCTGCGTACGGTTCAGTGCTCCAAATGCATACCGTACAAATACTACCAATGAATGAAACAGTTCTACTTGTTCTAGCCATGTTTGTGAATGTCACCTGGTTCGCCTTCCATGTATGGAGAAAGCGAGAGGTTTTTTTTTTATCCGAGTGGAGGAAAAATCCATTTATGGACCCCCACTATGACGGAGGGCACAGCTTTTGCTTTTTGTTTTCTTAAATTTACGTCCTCTAACGTTAAGTCATATCGGACGATGAATGGGATGGGTGAAATGATGCTCAGATGAGCCCGGGGCCCTTAGAGCGCAGAGTTACCCAACATTCATCTTTCAGGATAAGGGAAAACCTCGGGAAAAAAACTTATCCAGGTAACGTACCCTGACCGAGATTTGAACTCGGGACCTCTTGAACGTGAGGCAGACACGCTACCATCTACGCTACCAAAGGGGAGGGCACAGTGGGGAGTGTGGGCCTCGCCGGTCCATGGCATTACCCACTAAAATACCTTCACCAGATGATGACGGGAATTAAGTTGAGGAATTGCGTTGTTTATTGCCCTCCCGCGTGGCACCGACGTTAGTATATGTGATCTGAAAGGCTGGTGCCAATTGGACACGAGCTGGTGAAGGTATATTACTAGGCTATAGCCATGGAACCTTACTGCAGCTTACGGGATAAAGGTGACATAAGTTAAGGACACGTTCGGTATAAAAATGTAGGGAATGTAGCCTCCTGCTTCCAGCGACGAGCCTTCATCTCCGGCGTATCTGCTGCTGTAGTTTAAATGTGGTGGTTGTTGCCGTCCAGGTTGTTATAGTGTTGGTGTCGCCTGGGTGTTGCTGAGGGCGCAGACCTGGCTTCTGATAAGAACTCTCAGCGTCTCTTCAAAGCTGCCCAGTTTCTGGTGTATCGACTGGTGATCCATTGGATAGTGTGCTGCTTGAAGTGCTGTTGTTTGAAACACTCCTTAGAGTTCCTCCAGGGCTGTCAGTTTGGCCGCAATAATGACGAACTGCAAGTTTGGAGATCCCGGACGCCTTCGCCTAGGCCCAGGACTTCCTCATCCAGTTGCTCCCTCAAGATCACTGTGACTGGTGCTGCTTGCTGGTGTTATTGCTGCTGTTGTTAGGACTGTTGTTGTGGAGGACTCGGCTGCTGCTGAGGTGATGATGGCGTTAGCGGTGCAGGTGATGCCTACCTGCACGATGTAAGAAAGAAATGTGTATCGAAATGCGAGCCCCCTCCACAGGTGGCGCAGTAGCGGCGAAGGCGACGTAGGTCCTGTTCCTTGCATGCCGAGGTGAGGCTGAAAGCACCACCGTAGTGGCACTTCGGCTCGGCTGCACACAAATCCGCTGTGTGCCAGTGGTGGCATGGACCTAGACTGTCTTGTCGGTTTACCTCAATATGCAGCACCCCCCTAATAAAAGCAGGCCCGTAACTAAGGCACCTCCCACTCCGTAAAGCTGGCTAGTTCCACGCTGATGAGTTAGTGCCGACTGAGATGATACCCTCATTGCTAAGGGTCATTGCTGCTGTGCTGAGACAAGCACGAATCGTGCTTGCAGATGCCGGATATTCCCGTCACCACGATGCAGATGCGGCGCTGCAGTGGCAGCTGGCTGACAGCGACTATTGACTGGCCTGTTCCCAGCTGACAGAAAGGGTTAGGCTCTGGCTGTGGTGTTGGCGGTGGCTGTTCCTCGATGGTTGCTACCTTGGCTGCAGTGACAGTTTGCTTCTTCGT
Source organism: Mantis religiosa (assembly GCA_030765055.1). Classification (NCBI taxonomy): domain Eukaryota; kingdom Metazoa; phylum Arthropoda; class Insecta; order Mantodea; family Mantidae; genus Mantis; species Mantis religiosa. The sequence continues at coordinate 55,671,726 of CM060948.1, read as the reverse complement.
TGCCTGCTTAGCAGGTTCCATGATGCTGCGGTGTCTACTTGCAGAATCCTGCCTAAAAGCGAGCCGTCGTTTGCTAGCTCCACCGCCAGAGCGGACGGCCCCATCAGGGAGTCACATAATGAATAATATAGTTTCATATGCTTTAAAATATCATAAATAATATAGTTTCATATGCTTTAAAACATCATAATGCGACTGTTTCTTGTCGATATATATATATAGCCTTTTCTACATATATAGAAAAACTAGCAACGGTGTTACAACGCCCACCTCGGTAGCGTAGATGGTAGCGTGTCTGCCTCACGTTAAAGAGGTCTCGATTTCGAATCTCGGTTAGGGTGAGTTACCTGGATTAGGTTTTTTCCGGGATTTTCCCATATCCTGAAAGACGAATATCGGGTACCTCTAAGCTCCATGGACCCCGGACTCATTTTAGCATCATTTCACCCATTCCATTCATCGTCCGATATGACTTAACGTTGAAGGACGTAAATTGCAAAGAAGAAGAAGAAGAAGAAGAAGAAGAAGAAGAAGAAGAAGAAGAAGAAGAAGAAGAAGAAGAAGAAGAAGAAGATGAAGAAGAAGAAGAAGAAGAAGAAGAAGAAGAAGAAGAAGAAGAAGAAGAAGAAGAAGAAGAAGAAGAAGAAGAAGAAGAAGAAGAAGAAGAAGAAGAAGAAGAAGAAGAAGAAAGTCTTACAGCGGAACTGAGCTATGCCGCCAACATTTTACACACAAGTAGAAGTGACACATTATTATCATTTAACATTAAAATGGCAAATAAGTAGATTGAATCTACTACCTGGAGGAGAGATAACAAATCTTAGCAAAGCGGTGATACAGAAATTATGGATCAGTTGAATAAATGAATACTTATAGTAAAATGAAATGTGAATATTTTGTGTATTTGTGTTAAATGCTAAAACAATTTAGGTTTGGCAATAGATTATGAGTACACTTTTCCTCGGGGTAAGAGGACATTACGGCTAAGAGGATAGTTATCTGGTAAGAGGATAGCGTCGGCTCGTTTTCAGGCAAATTCGTAAAATTGGTTCGTTAGGTTACGTAGACGAGAGGGCAGGTAACTATCCAAAGTTGCCAGATTACGAATGACAGGCAATTTTGGAATTCGTGGAACATGTGAGAGCATTCCTTAGAAATTTAGAGAGCGATTTTAGTATGGAAAGAAGCAAATTTCAGAAATGTAGAAAAGAAGTGGCAACGTGGTATTAGAAGCTAGTAGTGTGGGTCTGAGAGTCATTAGCAAAAGGAGAGGTTATTAGGAGAATATTGAAGCGAGTAAGACATTCTGGGAATAATCTTGGACACTTTTGGTCCAATCTCTAGTGGAACAAGACGTAGCAGTATTAGTCGTATTCTTGTTTCAAGGACAGAACAGCATGTTGTCGCGTGGTATAAGATTTAAAAATACTTTAACTCCAAATAATAGTGTATTAGTTTCTATTGGTCGGCAACTTCTCGGTTAAACTGAATACTGTTCATTAAACGTTTCAAAGTTGGAGCTGGTGTCATCCTTTCTTTTAAAATATACCCACGCATACCCTAGATAGGTTTCTCTGGAGTATCATCGAACCAGAATCATTCTGCTACAGATTGGAACAGCATCAAGACGCTAACGGCTTCAGTGTTTAGGCTGCCGTTCTAAGTCGGCGTGTGTAGAGTTCGTTCAGATGCAAACACGTCTTCTAGACAATAACGTTCATACATCGGAAGGCACGAGAATTAATATACAGGCTGTTTCAGAATACGAGCGAAAATCTTTAACGGGTTATAATAGTGTGATGCGGGATCACAGAGAATGGTCCCAAGACGCATAATTTTGTGAAGTGAATTTGAACCAGTACGCCCTTAATACCACCTCTACGTTATATGCAAGCATTTGCAAAACGCGTATTGTGTGAGCCAGTGGTAGTATCGAACGAAATTCTCAAGCCAAAGGTGCAACAATATATATTAAAATTGTTGATTGCATTGCGGAATACTGCACTGCTACATTTGTTATCGCTGCTGTCAAATGTACGTACATTAAAATTACCATTGTACTTCGCTTATGCATGACTCTTTCATGCTAAACACAAAAATAAAAATTGAGTTTATTTTACGTAAGGATTTGAACACAGCACTATTACATTTTAGTCAACAAGGTTAACACGCAGCAATCGGGGCAACAGACACGTGCGCATTCATAGGTTTAATTTGTCCATTTCCAAATATATAGGAATGTTATCTTAACCTCCACTGGCGTCTCCCAAAAGGAAAATATTTCAGAAAATCAGAGTTTAAATGGCAATGCAAGGAGGAGTGTGAACGTGATTTTGTTTAACTATTTGTTACATCTTTTTCTAAGTTAATAGTGCTTCTCCTCAGTTCATAAACACTGTAGCTTCATACTTTCACAATTAACAGTTTGAAATACGCAAATAAAAAGGGTTAACAAGAAAAAGGAAAGCAGGACTTGAACTTGAAATATGATATCTCTGTCTTGAAAAGTCTTACGTTATCACTGATCCACAATCTACAGTTGTTAATGTGCAGCAAATGCTTTTATATATATATATATATATATATCCATCAAATTCTGAAACATTTGTATAACGTGATTAGATATTGTGACAAGCGAAAGAAGAGGGAATCAAAATTCCTTTGTGTACTGCGAGGCACGATAAATCATTTATCGCACAATACTATCCAACTATGCAAACGACAGCTCTATTTAATTCGTAAAGACTTTTGCTCTCGCTCTAGTATATACTCTACCTCCATGGTCCCAACGTGATTATTTTGTGACGCTACTGCCAAACACGAGGTTGAGCTACTACGTAGTGAGCATTTTTCTTGGTGACCAGATGTGAAGATAATTGCAATGAAAGTAGAAGTGGGGTTTATATCTTTTAAAACAAGCCAACTTTAACTGTACTGCCCAAAATTCTGAACAGCAGAAACATGGGAAAACATTATACATTTTTAGACATCAGGTAGGAAAGTAATAATGAACGATAAAATGGAACACATCGAGTAGCTGTGTTACTTGTACAAGAGCTGAACACGTCAATTCTTCTCGGCGGCAAATATTTCAAACACTCAGTTTGAGCAGTTAGGAGTTTCACCAATTTTGTTTCTGTGAATGGAAAAATGAGCCAGGGAATTAAGACTATCTGGGTCGATACTGATAATACGGAAAGACAATTCTTTTAAATGTACTGATACTTATTTGCATCGACCATTGAAACCCAAGTTGTTAGAACAATTTGCAGCGTTTTGTGTATTTCAGAAAACGCTTTCTCAAAGGAGTGTTGTATGAATAAAACTAAGTGTTCGCTCCTTGAAGAGATATCTTTGAATATATCATGATGAATCACTGACAATTCATTGTTTAACTTTTCGTTGATCATGGGACTGTAATTTGATGCAAATTTTCTCTGACTGTAATATATTTCTTTGGATTAATAAACCCAAAATATTGAATATATGAGGCTGTTGAAATCGTCCTTTTATTTGGTTGACCACTATGTAACGCACTTCTTTGGCATCTGAATTCAGGTTCACTTGAGAACCGTAATTTGGTCGCCTTCCTGAGGGAATATCCTATTGTTCTCCTGAATTTCATACACAGCTGATTTAAAATATTGTAACACACGGTTTCTTAGTAAACTAACTTTTACACAAAATCCTCTGTTTTTATGTATTTATTTACTTTAATAATAACAATAATAATAATAATAATAATAATAATAATAATAATAATAATAATAATAATAATAATAATAATAATAATAATAATAATAATAATAATAATAATAATAATAATAATAATAATAATAATAATAATAATAATAATAATAATAATAATAATATTATTATTATTATTATTATTATTATTATTATTATTATTATTATTATTATTATTATTATTATTATTATTATAATATTATTATTATTATTATAATATTATTATTATTATTATAATATTATTATACATTAGGCATCATTCTTTTAAAAAAGCTGTTCTATTTTGTGACTCTACTGCTGCTATACAAGCAATTTCAAATGTTAAAGACTCCTTGGACTCCAATATTGTACAAATTAAAGATCTGTTACGAAAATTTGCCGAAATTGGGAAAATAATTATTGTACAATGGATCCCATCGCATGTTGGAATAATGGGAAATGAACAAGCTGATTATCTTGCAAAAAAGGGAACTGAAATTCTTAATTGTTGGACAACACCAGTATCATTCCATTCAGCGAAACTTCACATTAAGACATCATTCAAGGCAGAAAGGTTAAAATATATTACCGACATAACAAAAGATAAAAACTGGAAGAAATTAGTCACCGACAGAACACTAATACCAGATCTACCTCGATATGAAACAGTTGCTGCATTTCGAAATATTACACAACATAATTGTCTAGCAGAACATCTCCATCGCATGGGACTCATGCCGACTCCAAATTGTATGCTGTGCACTGGGAACTCCATTATGAACTGGGAACATCTTAGAAAATGCCCTGCACTTCAGACACATTGGACAAAATCAGACGGAACATTATATTGGGAAGCCAGAAGACAAATGGAATTTTTCCAACATGTCTAGAGCATTTGTTTAAATAAATAAATAAATAATATTATTATTATTATTATAATATTATTATTATTATTATTATTATAATATTATTATTATTATTATTATTATTATTATTATTATTATTATTATTATTATTATTATTATTATTATTATTGCCATCTTGTTCCGTAAATATAAACTTATTCGGTTGGTGTGCACCTAACCGTTTTTCAAGTTTTTCCTTCTACCTTTAATGAACGAAAGGGACTTTTATTGATAAATAACCCATCCTATTCATTTTGAAACAATACTACGTTGTCCACTAAACAATTAAAATTCCAACAACAATCACACGAATGCTAAAGTTAATGCAATGGGCCCCAAGACGTTGTTAAATGCACTAATATGAAGAGGAGAGTAGGGTAGTGAAGGTGATATTCTGACTAGCGAAGTGTATAGAAGGGTGAGGGGTGGCCGCGGGGCCGTATAATATGGCCTTCGTGACAAGGAGCCTGGTGAAGATTGTTGTGCACAACACTGCGGGTTGAAAGCTTTCGTAACCACTAATAATCGTGGTACAATAAATTATTGTTTGCAATGAATATTACAGAACAAAATATTTTTTTCTTCAAATTAAAACGTGCCAATAAGTTGCGTGATATTATCATCGGTGGGGTCCGCACCTGCTGCGTTCAGTAACAAACGTGAATTCCGATACTAACATACGTTGGAGTTTCGAAGTCACCAATAAAATGGACTTGCAAATTATAAAACTCAGATTTAGTATAAAAGGAGTCCATATATGCCAGCCAGAATGTATGGAAATCACTCACGGAAAGTGTCCACGTCGATCGTTAGGTAATCTAAAAGTCTGTAGTCGCTATCCTATAATAGGGAGGTCGAACCGGTGTGGTATAAATGTTACAGCATACTAACTCGCCACAAAAAGGAGCGGGTCTCATAGCATATGAGAACCCGCAGTGGTCTACCGGGAAGCATACGAGTCAGTTGGAGAATTTAATGTCATATCATGTCATACTAGCTCAGTGGTTTAGAGCAACCGCACCGAGAGCGTGAGATCCGTGGTTCAAATCCCGGCTATGGCATTGAATTTTTCAATCTGGCTCTACTCATTCAAACCTTAGCCTACACACGGCTAGTGTGAAAGAAATGGTTATTTCTGTGGTATAAATCGTTTGCACAGTCTGTAAAGTAGTACATATTGTCGCAGACCGCAGTGTTGCGACTGGCGCGGCCGGTAGTGCAACGCGGAGATAAAAGCCTGCCGAAACAAATCAAGATAGATGACTGGAAGGTTCGTCTTTCTAGTGCCGTCTTGATTGTTAGAGAATATTCCGCAAATTTTTAGGACGAGTGGAGCTATAAAAGAAGCCGCGGATCGTCAGTTGTTAGTCGTAATCGGAACTTGATATCGTGCGCATGCAGCTGTGTTTTGAAAGTGAACTCTTTTGTTTGTGGTCGACGACCTTAAAGATTGTATTTGTGTATGTTACGTAAATCTGCTACTGTAAGGGTTGACCAAAGTGTTTCTACGGAAATAAAGAGCATTTTGAAATTTCTGCAAACTGGACTTTTAATTATACGAACCCACAAAGTCACAATATGTTCTTGAAGTGAAGTATCGAGTATAACCACTTCGCCCATCCAAAGAGCCTTTCGGAGATCGAAATAAATGCTGTAGTTTTGGTAACAGCACATTACGGATGTGAGTGTATCCATAATGTGGACATTAGTATGGCTGTTCATATTACAATTAAAAAAATTATAATCATAAATGTTTATTAGTTAAAAAACAGTCACATTCCCTCTGCTCTTGTTAACAAATGTGCAGCAAAAATGTATTCAATACATACAACTGCCTCGCCCAACATGTCTACTGAATTTTACTATAGCAGCAATGATTGGAAATCTACATTATGCTAAAATCACACACAATATATACTAACATTGCATAAACATAACATACTAAATAAATCAATACATTTTGTTCATGAGGAGCAGAAAACTGTGATGCATTAATGAGAAAACATAAAATATAGAATTGAGCTAAATATATCTAAAACTTAGTACCTAAAATGTTAGTGTATAACTATGGAAAGCATGAAGTGAATGGCATGCCAATCATGTTCAAATGCATGAAGAAACTCAAGAAACTATGGATGCCTTATTTCACATAGATCTAAAGGATATCAATGTTCAGAAAACCAGCAATTAAATGCTGACTTTAAGAATTTATGATTTCTTTGTGGTAGTGATTTTAATGTATGCCCTCCAATGTTAAGTTATTTTGAACATCTTTGTGGTAGTGGTTTAAAATTGTTTCCCCAAGACCTGTTTAGCAGAACATTTTGTTAGCGGTGATAAATGTGTTTGCATTTTCATGTGTAAAGTCAAAATGCATGATAAATTTTAAATCAGTACCTAGCAAAAGTAAGGTGGTAACTTTTGAGCTCTTTTCTGTTTAAGGGGAGGCATCTGTGAAAAATGATAAAATCCAGAGTTTACATCAGAACTGCTTGAAATTTTGTCAAAATTTTTCTTAATTTTTTTAAAATTTTGAGATTTAAAAATCAATAATAAATAAACTATTTAATTTAAGTAAACAAAAATACCAACTTTTATTAAACATTTATTTAGGAATATGTATGCAAAGTTTAATACAAATTCGTTGAGAATTGCAGAAGTTGGAGTATTTTGAAGATACAAAAATGTTCAAAAATTGAAAGTGGAGAAAAATGAATTTAAAGATTTAGATTGAAATTGCACTACTTTCTTTACTTTGAAAACTCCATGCATCATATGCAGGCCCTACAGCTATCTTATTAACTTATTTCTCTTTAATTTGGTTACCTTTGGCCCTTTTTTATAATTTTTCTATCTACAATAGTTTTTACCAAAAAAAATAATAATTTAATTTTTTGCTGCGATTTCTTTACATTGGGAAACATATTATATTCTCTACAATTTTTGTTATAAATGATTGGAACTTTGGATTGTGGTTCCTTTAGATACTAGTTACAAAACTATATATTTATATACTCATTTGCCCAAGTCTAATGGTTCTGGAGGAGAAAATTTAAGGAATATGATAGAATTTTCTTGAATTTTTTTTCAATTTTCTTTTTTCAATACCAATCATTATTAATTTTTTCATATACAGCCATAATGATATCAATTTTTATTGAAATCTTATCTAGGAATATACATATATGCAAAATTTAAAGAAATTCATTGAAAACTTTAGTGTCTGGACTATAAGAAGTATTAAAAATGCTAAAAGTTGGACATGAAGAAAAATATATTTAGAAGCTCTAAATATAAACAATATTTTTTTCTGTTTCAAAACCATCCTGCACTATATGAAGACCACTCAGCTAGTTTACTATCCTCTTCTTCTTTTAATTTAGTCACCTTTAACTGCTGCTTGGCAGATTTATATTTGCTCAGTGAACTTTGATCACTTTGTTTTAGCTTTCACCTATGCCTAATACTGCTAATTTTGTTGCTAACAAGACTTACTTTGCTTGCTGCAACTTTTGCCTTAACTTTAAGTCTATCTTTATAACCCATATTAAATTCACTAACAGCTGCAATCACTGCAAATTGCAATTTCTTTCTTAATACAAAAACTTCTTTGTGACATTTACTCCATGGAAACTTTCATTAGCATTCTGTGCTTCTCCTTTAATGCAACTTTCCCAAATAATAGTGCTAACTAATCTCTTTATTTTTGTCTATGAGATGGAAATTGTAAGCAGAATAGTTCATGCCATTCATACCCATGGTCATACAAAACTTCTGCATAGAAATATGACCCTTACCAATGCCCAGAAATACATCAACCATTCTTCTATTTACATCAAAAGGTGACCCACTAGAATCACTGTTAACTCTTGGGCTATAATATGTTTTCACTTAACATTTATCTCAAGCATAGCATTCTAGTATCATTACTTACTATTATGGCTAGAACACCTTAAAGTTTCAGTATATTATGCTTTGAAATAGCCACAGTACTCCTAACCTTATCTGGTATGAATCATATACCTACTGTTGCAACAAGAAAGCAATACAATGTTAAATCAGGCTTTATTCCTATTCTAAACAATAATAATTTAATATAAGTTGCTATCCACAGCTTTCACTTGCATGTAAACCATATTTCACAAACACTACATGTCACTGGAAATGTTTGTTTACTTTCAAAAGTAGTAAGTGGGAAATATATATAAAAATGGTAGCGGAAAGGTCCAGTAGCTTCCACAAACATCCAGAAGATGTCTCTGCACATTACCACAGTTACAGAATCAAACCGCGTAGTTTAAACGAGAGAATTCCATCAATTTCTTTGCAACACACTGGAAAAAGCAATATAAATGGCCAGGCCCACCTGCACATGGGCATTTAAATAATGAAGTAGCTGCTCCTTAAATGGCGCTAGGGCCTAACTGACGGCATATTCTAAAACTACAATGTTTAAACATAATTTTAATGCAAAAAATGGAAAATGTCGTTTTTTGTCATTTTTGACGAAATTTCACCAATGCCTCCCCTTAACCTGTATAAATATAGGACATCACTTTATATAGGCATTGTTTTAATAATCACATTCTCATATTGAGTAAAGAAAAATCCAGTGTTATTTGAAATACTAATCAATGTTGGCTTTTAATGGTATGCAAACACCTCTTTTTAAGTAAGATTTTGGAATGGAAGGTATAGGGACTTTGAAAGTTGTTTGAATATTGTAACAAAAAATATTCACAATTTTCAAAGCTTTTACTTGGATATATGCACTAAAGTGTAATAGTTAAGCAACCTGTGCTAAGGTAGACTAGTGTAATTTCAAAGTGCATCAGTCATTCAGATAAGTACATGTCTATATTTGTTGGTGCTTGTTAGGACATCCCTACTGATGAGTATTGTCATGAGCCCATTGTTGATCGAGGCGGTGCGGCAAGGCATTCAAAGGGACGGGAAGTGCAATGCAGAGATGAAAGCTCGCTGAAACAGTGGGGGGAAGGAGACGGATTTCTCGAGAGTTTGCCTTTGTTCTTGACTGTTTGAGAAATTTCCGGAATGTTAGTAATCTATAAAAAGGGAGCCCACCGCCAAAGGGAGTCAGTCGGTGGTTGAAGTCGCGTGCATGATCAGCTGAATTGTGGTAATTGACCTTGCAAGTTGTATTGTGATGTGACGTAATCCTGCGACTAAAAATTTGACAAAGTGTGTTTCTACGGAAATAAAGTGCAATTTTTGGTGTTTGTAAACTGGACATTTAATTTCACGAACCCACAAAGTCACAGTATTATTGACATGAAATCCTTCATTCTAAATCAGCCAATAAGAGCATCTCAAATTGTGATCCTGAGAGAAAAACGAATATCGCTTACCTCACTACTCAACAAATGATAACTCTAATGAGTGCACTTCAAGACCTTAGTACATCATGAATTTATACTTCCAAGGTGTACACGCGCGCATCCACGCATGCATGCACACAGTGTACTGGTGGTGACCACACCCAGGTTGAAAGAACTCAAAGAGCTCCAATTTTTTTAGGAGTCTTTCTTCACTCCTGAAAGGACCATTGTAATATATTTTTGTCTCTATTGCTTTTTGTTCTACCAGTTTTTCACAGGTTCTGAAAACTGTGAAGCTGAAAACCAGCTACGATCTAAATATTTCCAAGGTGAATCTAGTACAAACTGCTTTAACATTATATTAAGACATCAATATTCATCATTATTACTCATGTTATGTACTTGCACAGGGTGTTTCAAGTTAGTGCAGAATGGGTTATGTCTGTGAAAATACATTATCAAATTATTTCAAAAGCAATAAATATATCAATATTAACAAATTGTTAGTTATTAATGCATTAAACATTTCTAAATATTATAATAATTTATTAAGCAATGTTAGAAAATGTCAAGTTAAAAAAGAAATCCCTCAAAAAGTCATTATTTTAACAGCTGTTTTCCCATCTATCTAGGCTTGCTGAAAAATAGGAGTGTATAGTTTCAGGTTGTGCACTGCACATGAATGCTGTTAAATACTGGATAGGTTTTCAATGTATATAGAAAATGATTTATTATATAAATGTAAATTCTTTATTTTTACCAAAAGAAATATATAAAACATTACAGTATATAATAAAAGGACGGATAATAATCTCTTGAACTAATGAACTTACATATTTAACATAATAAAAGTTTACATGAACATTAAACATGTATGCACTGTAATTCTGTAAACTAATACTTAGTGCATTTACATTTTATTTGCATTTAACTTGTACACCGTGTTCCATTTATGCCATTATTTCTTTGATTTCATCATCCTATGACGGGAATCTAAAACAAAGCTTTGGTGTGATATACATGTATGCAGTTCAAGAAAACAAAACAGAATTATTACTAAATGATCACTTCAAAAGCTGTTAACACAATCTGTTTGCTTTGGAAGGACATTAATGGAAACTAGAGTACAGGTCAATACTAAACAGTAGGAAACTCAGGTCTAAAAACCATTACAGGAAATGCTAGTAGTCCTGGAATTGCAGTACTCTGGAATATGTGCATCAGCTGAGTAGAAAGCAAAAAATATTAGATATCCAGGTGTGCATTTATTGATTTTTAAGTGTTGATTACCTTTACAGACTGGAAAATCTATATAGTATTTTAATTTTAGAACTACAGTTAACAAAGAAATATTTCACTCTTGTGTAATCAAACAATTTATATTTTGTCTTAAATAATATACCAGTTACGATATGTAGTGGAAATCATATAAAGGCATTGATATTTATGGGCAAATTAACATTTTCTTTTGAAATAGTTGTGGACAGTGTATGTGCAATAGCACGAGTTCCAGCATACATGTGGTTTCACATTTGATGTCAGCAACACAGTTTGTAACAAGACGATTCAAGTGACAGAGGGTGGAACTTGGTATAACACCAATCAGCTCTGTGTGGTGTTAGTCTTTGCATACTTACTTGCCTTTATTGCATATAGAAAACAGGCATCATTAGTGACAGTGCTTGTTGAGTAGACAAATCACCATTTTGACATTGCCAGGCAGATAACAGTTATTGTGATAAAAATCAAAACTTGGTGCACACAAGGAAATGGGAGCCCACCTCGGTAGTGTAGATGGTAGCATGTCTGCCTCACGTTCAAGAGGTCCTGAGTTTGAATCCTGGTCAGGCTGAGTTACCTGGATAAGGTTTTTTCTGGCATTTTCCCTTATCCTGAAAGACGAATGTCAGGTAACTCTAAACTCTGTGGACCCTGGGCTCATTTCACCCATTCCATGCATAGTCCGATATGACTTAATGTTGGAGGACATAAATTACAAAAAGGGGAAATAGGACTTTCTAATTGTCAAACTGATAAGAAGTTGAACTGTTCAAGTTCAGTGATTGACAATTTCATTAGATTGGGTGCAAATAGGGACAGAATGGAAAATATGGGTAAAGTAGAAAATCAGATTTAAGTTAATTGAAAGAAATTAATCATTTCTTCTCACTAGCCATATATAGGCTAAGATTTTTAAGAGAATGAATGGGTAAGAGCAACTGGACGGAAACCAGGAGATTCGTGGTTCAATTCCAGGCCATGGCACTACTGAATTTTTCAGGTTGACTCTATAGAAAATCAAAGTTTTCAAAACCATTACTTTTATGCAAAGTAGGAGTCACAAACCATTATTCTTCGCAATTAGTTGCTGATTTACAGTTGTCAGTGACTGCCAGATGTGCACAACAAATTTTGTCAAATGACAAACCTCTTGCATTGAAAAAATAACCGCATAAACCAGCTCTAACACTTAAACACACACAAGCTGGACTGGAGCATTTTGGAGGGAGGGGGGGGGGGGGGAGGATGAACTTCAAAATGGGATAAAGTAAGCTTCAGTAGTGAGAATAAGTTTAATTTAGAATCATCAAAAGGGCCTCATTATTGGCATCATCTGCAAACACAGCAGCAGAAGAGAATGAGCAGAAAGTTTGGCGGCAGAAGTGTAATGATTTGGGTAGTCTTCTACAGGTATATCACGTATTGCTTGGCTGAACACTAGAATGAACTATTAACATGTACACTGAGATGCTAGAGACAGAACTGATTAGTATGTACGGAGATCTGGAGGATGAAAGTCTTATTTTTCAAGATAATATACTGTATTTACGCGAATCTAATGCACACCTTTTTTAACCAAATGTAGTACTCAAAATCGTGTTGCACATTAGATTTGAGTGAAAATCCGTATTGTAGAATGCCGGTAACTTCATTGTTTTTTCGTTTATTACATTACAATGAAATGCTGGACTTCATATGGGTCGACTTCCTGAAGTTGATGAAAAAGTGTTGGAATTCATGCGGGAAAGGAGGAAGCAACAAGAGTTTAAGACTAGCCGTGGATGGGTGGATCGTTTCATGAAGTGGACTGGTTTATCTTTATGATGCAGTACAACAATGTGCCAGAAGCTTACTGCAGATTTTGAGGACTATCTAGAAACATTTCAGTATAATGCTTTGGATGGCAGTGAGGATGATGTGCTCTGGAATGACAAGGATGATGGGGAGAGAGGACATGAACCTGTTTATGATATGGACTTGTTCACTTCTGAGGATTCCAGTGATGAAAGCATCAGTGAATAATGGTGATTCATGCTTGTAATTTAGGTATTGTATTAACCTTAATTAATTTTGAATGTCTACTTTCCTTATTTCATATTCACAAATTTTCTGCTTTAACAATGTGCCACCTAACAATAGGACACTTTCAATTCTATAATCTGATGGTTTATATATACAATAAATTCATTGTTGCATAAAATAGTTTTACATAAAATACCCAATATTCTGTCACTGATGCGCATTACATTAGATACAAACCCTTTTTACATAATTTTAAGTTTCAAATATGTGTGCATTAGATTCGCATAAATACAGTATATGGGCATTGTTCTGCTACAACCAAAAAGTGGTTCGAAGATACTGATGTCTTGCCTTGGCCTGTATATAGCCCAGATTTGAACCTCATTGAAAACCTTTGGGGAATACTTTTAAGGCATGTTTAATGCACTGGAAGGAAATTTGACGCCATATGTAAACTGAAAATAGCAATAAGGGAAGAGTGGGTAACAATTTCACTGCAAGAACGGCAAACCCTAACAAAATCAATGCCTATGAGAATTTAAGTGATTAGGAAGAATGGAGGTTCAACAAAGTACTAACAATACAATAACACAACAGAAAATGCAAATGCCTCATTTTGTTACTAGTGATGAAAGAACTGTCATGATTTTAGTCTCATATCTACTATTTTCATGATACATTAGATACCTATTAGCAATTGTGCCTATTGCTTTCAATAGGAAAAGTAGTGTCTTTATACTGATTTCCATTGTCTTCAGCCTTTCGGCAAAGGTCAACTAAATCTGTACTTGAAATATAAGGCTCACATCCTTGTTTGTGATCTGTATTGAAAAGATGCATAAATGACATATTTATTCCCCTTTTAATAAAAATTATTATGTGTGTCACAGCATCAATGCTATTTCATTACACCAACTAATGCACGTACTCCAGACTGCTGTGCTATACAGATATACTGTTGCATGCAGTGGGACATTACCATGTTAAAAGTCATCCAAGTTTCCTGTACTGTTAATGTGTAGCATTTGGTAAGCTACATAACTGCATTAAATATGTACCTATAACAAGCCAAATTAAAAATGTTGACATTCATGAATATAATATTAGGGATTAAAATAATGTTTTCCAAACCGCATTAGGGAGTTTAACAATAAGAGCATACCATATTATATAATCATTTATCAGAAAATATTACAAACATTAAAAATGATACTCTTAAACTAAAACAAGTTAGCATTATTTACTTGAGACTGCTCCACACTGAATTAAAGTACATAAAATACATTCACACAAATATAAACACGGTGGAAATATATCTATATACTGTATATTGTGAAAATAATGTAATAAGTATCTGAATTTTGTAAAATATTTTTAGAAAACTGTTCAACATTTTATGTATTTGCATGACCATAACATCTGAAGTTTCTTATTTTGAGCAAATAAAGAAATTGAATTCCACAGACTGGGCATACAGGGCTTCAGGATATTTGAATGTTTAGTATTACATAACTTACAAAGTACAATTATATTAATTATAAAATCAAAGAATATGTAACTGGAATGTGGTATACACTGCCAGTCAGGTGCAGTGAATTATTTTTTCATTATTGGAATGTAGGTTGCAAAACCCAGATTCTTGTATGAGTGAATATCTAGCATGTTTGCTCAGTAACAAAATCTGGGATATTAGTGAGTGCTGACATTATCTAAGCAGCACATGTTTGAATCTTTAAAATGTGCTTTAAATTACATAAACTGGACACACTACCTGAACCCAAAAACCTGAGAAGAGTAGCTATAATCTTATTACATACATATAATTTATTTTAAACCTGCAAATATTCTTCTATAACTCTCTAGATAAAAGAATAATTAGAATGCACATCAATTTATCATTTTGAAGTGCATGAAGCCTTAATAGGCATTGCTGTTGAGAGAAAAATAAAACTAAAGTTAAGATGCATTTCAAAAAAGTAAACAAAGAATTTCAGCAATAGGATTACAGTACAGGGGAGAGGGAAACATACTTCTTCAAAAATAGCAAGGAGATTTTACTTTCTGCTTTTCAATCAGACACCATGAATTTTAGCTAACATATTTTTGGATGGCTGGTACAAATGATTTGTGGATAGCTTCAGTAACAAGCTACATGTAGTACACAAGATTGCCAGAACTTTGGGTGCTCCAATGTTTTTTCACTTACACAATCACAAATTATGGAAAGGATTTACTATTATATGTATATGGAATTTTGCTTATAATATGTAAAAGCAAACCAGATATTTTAAAACAGATAAACTTGATGAAAAACTCAAATATTTTATCTCACCCCAATCTTGAAATATTATATGTATGAAACCAAGTAAAATCTGGAATTATGGAATGTGGATTAAGTAGTACAGGATTTAATTTGATTTACATTAAGAACACACATCCTTTAACAACTTATATTCATGTAAGCAAATATTACGTTTTAAGAATATTATAGTGCTCTGAGGTATAGAATCTTTTGAAAAACTTATATTTATATAAATATATATATATATATATATACTTATAGTTATATAAATATATATATATATATATTTTTTTTAAGAACACCATAATGCTCTGATATGTGGGCCAACAGTTGTAAATAATATAACTTTGAGTCGAACGAGTACTCTATGCCTCATACATTGCTAGTGTTTACCTAGAACATGTTTTGTTAGGACCTTCCTAATGATATTACGCTGGCCAATGCTTAAGTGCAGAGCTGTTGCCAAGCGTGGTGGGTGTACCAGCAGAGGTTCTGTACATAGCACATTTTACATGCCAGAAGAAAGGCTCTGCCTGTTTTCCACCATAATTAAACAACACATCAAATATTCCTAAAACATTAAAATCTTACCTTGAAACATCACAGCAGTGGAACAGCAAGCACAGTTTCCAATTCAGTAACTTGATTTCCAAATTCGTGGGTCTTTCCTGGAGATTGACATACAGGTACACTCTCTTTTTCTAAGCATGAAGCTGCTTCACTACAAATTTGTGACATTGTATGTGCACAACCTACACCACAAGTTCCTGCAATTAGATGCTGCATTTTTGAAAAATCTACACTTGCCCTATATTCTGGATATGAGAGCTTTCATAAAAGCTTGTTCATATTAAATATAACTTTTCTGCCCTGAGGATGAATCACTTCACATTTGTTGATTGAAAAATCACTTGTCCCAGCTTTGAGGGACATGTTCACACATTCAGATCACAAACACTGGAGAAAATATGTGTATAATAATTTAATGTAATATTAGCAATATTTCAGCTTCAATTGGACTCATGACTAACGATGCCATGCACTGTAACAAGATAACAAACCCTTCTCTGAAAACGAAGTGAACATTAACTCGGTCTGTTTCAAACTGCGTGCAGTAGGTGAACTATTTATGTATGAGAAAAGTATTTTCAGGAAGGAATGTTGTTATTTTTCAGGCTTATCTGTGTTGAATGAATGGATGTTGGGTAACCATTTTTTTTTTTTTTTTTTTTTTTTTGTAATTTACGTCCTCCAACATTCAGTCATAACGGACGATGAATGAAATGGGTGAAATGATGCTCAATGCGTCCGGGGTCCATGGAGTTTAGAGCTACCCCACATTCGTCTTTCAGGATAAGGGAAAACCCCAGAAAAACCTTATCCAGGTAACTCACCCTGACCGAGATTTGAACTTGGGACCTCTTGAGCGTGAGGCAGACATGCTACCATCTACGCTACCGAGGCGGGCTGGGTAACCATAATCATATGAAAGATAAAACGTGCTTCGCTCGCATTCTAAGTACTGCAGAGATTGGATTTTTGTACAATCATGAACAGAAAATAAAATTCTTTCTTATTATGAGATCGGCATCTGTCATTTTAAAATATTAATATCCAAGCGTAATTAATGAGATAATGTTCTCAGTTCAGGCGCGTGAGATGCATGTACCACATTTGGCAGCGCTGGTAGGAGGAGCAAGCTTAGGATTTGCTGGAGCCTGCAGTAGGGCCCACTTCCATATGCCTTTAACTTTCGCAAAGATTATAGCTGAGGATGTTAGGAAGATCCCAATATGTGTTCTAGGTAAACACAAGTAATATATGGAGCACAGAATACTAGTTTGACTCAAAATTATATTAATTTTTTGCTTCATTATATCATAATTCTTACTCATTAAGAAAGTTGTAAATATCCCTGAATATATTTTTTTTTAAGAATCTGTGAATTCTTAAATCCTGAAACTCTTTTGGACAGCCAACAAAAATTTCAAAGCAATATGTGCAAAATTAACAGCTACAAAGTCATATACATCAAATAACTGCATTAAAACTGTCACCTCTAAAATTTAAAAAGACAATAAACAACTGGCATCTTATGTTTGATCAAAGTTACAGTTCAATTGATATAACATAGTTAATACATAATTTTGAGAAATGCTTTAGTGAAATATCTTGTATCTCATCATATGGGATTGAGAAGTTTGCTGCGCCATTTTTCTTGCAGTGAGATTTTATACATTTTAAATTTTTTTTTTTTTTTACTTTTTTGTGAAATAAAAATTGACAAATTTTATGCACAAGGATGCCGAAAAAATTCAATTATAACAGGCACTGTGCAATATTATCCTTAAAGTGTTCAACAAAATGCCAAATATTTCAATATATATGCACATTTACTTTAAAATAAGGAAAATAATGAACATGTAATAAATTACACACTCTACAAAAGTTTTATAATTTAAGTTAATAAACATGCGGCTGGAAAACCTATTCTGACTACCAATAGAGAAAATTATGACTGAAATATACATTCTCTCTCTCTCTCTTGCACACACACGCATGCACACACATAAAAGTCATTTGTACATGTCTTCTGTTTTGGAAAACCAGATGAGTTTTTTCTTTTTAAGTTGGCATGGTTTTCCTTAGGCACCTGTATTTTCACAAATAATCATATAAAGTGCCAAAGAAAAGGCCTTTTGAGATTTCTCAATAAATCAACTAAGTTAGCTAAGCTATTTACTTTTCTAGCATTTAGAATTTACTTTTCTGGCAACAGCATTACTTTTCTAAAAGGATTGTTCACCTTAACTCATGCTATATATTACTGCTTAATAATTGCTGAATTTTATCAAATAAAATCATCACAAAAATACATAATTATTAGTGTTTATCTCTGATGTTCTATTGTACAAGGCTTCAAATTATTATGAACTGCCGTAATACCAAAATGTAATTCTTATGTTCTCTGAATATACACACAGCAGTTCAGGATTATCACAAAATTATCCGAACTAACAACATTAAACTCATAGCAACAATGCTACCTTCAATTGCTCCAGCCCCAGCCAGACGACACTGGAACATGTCATACCTGAAATAAGATGAGAGTATAGAATTTATATACATATTTGGTTCATTGAAATCATGAGAGGGGAGGATGAAAGCAAAGGAATATATGTATGTTTAAGGGCACACAACTGCAATGTCATACAAAATGAATATGCTTGGTATCAAAAATACAGGTTTCTGCTATTGCAAGTGTTGTTTTGTTCACTAGAAGTGAAATATTAGATTATATGCATTTTTATTTTTAATCTCATCAGTCCTATAGCATCAGTCCTACCATCTATGATGCCGTACATAGTTGAGTTTAGAAATGAACAATGTATCTCATCAATAGGGTCCAAATATTTAGGCATTTATAAAAATTAAAATAGACAAAAAAGGTGCGATATACAAGGAGCATTGAAAAAGATACTGAACTTTTGAAATAGCGCGCCAACCAGCAGGGAGAGCACGCTGCAGCTCTGAGCACACCTAATGGCAGATTTAGACAACAAACTGCTGTTTGCAGCACTTTGCTTGGACAATTAACACACGAACCACAGCTGCTGAAGTAAGCATGTGTACAACCTGCTCGTCAGGTTAGTGACAAAGTATAATATATATAATAATATATAATATACTTTATTGTCTATAGACCTGTTTACAAGTTTCAGACATTGTCAAATTGAAATATTTACATTTACAAACAGTAAAACATATTTACAATTCATCCAGAGAATACAGACATTTTTAATCAAATAATTCTTTAAGCTAGTTTTAAAGTTAGATTTTCTTACAGTTTTGATTTCTATAGATAATTTATTATACAAAATTGTTCCTATAACATTTATATCCTTAAATACAATTTGCTTATTACACTTATATTGATGGTAATTAATGCCACCTCTTGTATTATACCCATGAATATCATTATTTTTAGTAGGATTCTTATTCTGTATATATAGTACAGTCCTATATACGTATAAAGAATAAATTGTTAGCATGTTGTGTTCCTTAAAAGCATTTCTACAAAATTCCCCAAATTCCCCAAGTAACAATGAAGGAGCTTGAAGAAAGTGTATGGGAAATTTTGCTACAAACTTGGCAAAACTTTCACAGAGACATTACAAATGCTTAGCCAAGCATACAGGGAGGACTGTATGAGTCACATGCAGTGCTATTAGTGGTTTAAATGTTTTCAACAGGACAGAATGTTGGTCTGTGACAATTTCAAGTCTGAACATCTTTCCACATAAACAGATGATGGCCATGTTCCCACATTAAATTCTCCAACTGATTCGTATGTCATGCTGGCCATGATAGCTCAATGGTTAAGAGCAACCGGATGGAGACTGGGAGATATATGGTTCAAATCCTGGCTATGGCATTACATTTTTCAGTCTATCTATCCAAATCTTAGCCTACACATGGCTAGTGTGGAAGAACAATTAATTTCCATCAAGGATTAGTCTTATTCAAATATGTAGGTTCTGATAAAGTATTGGGGAAAACACTGCAAATAAGTAACTTGCCCAAAAATAAACCAAGCCTGAGCCATAAAAATGTGAATGCATAACTGGATGGTGTTGTGCATCAATCAGCTATATGCCAGTTTTAAGTTTAGTGCTGTATGTTAAACATTTTTGGAACATTTTCAGTTCTTGAATAAAAGTTTAGGGTCTAATGAGCTTGATAATATGTATTTAACAATATTTTATTTTGTGTTTCATAAAAACACATTAGATATATTTTAATGTTGTGTTGCTATGACAGATATTTCATAACACTTAGCCAAAATGTGAATAATAAAGTAGGAGTTGCGTCTCACTTGGTCAAGAGCTGAATGAAGAAATTTATATGCTTTGTTCACATTACTTTTTCATATTTTGATTCATAAAGCATCTAACTGCCATCAGTACATTAAAACCTACATTTTTGCTATTATGGATATATTATTCATTAAACATTAATCAATATAATAAAATTAATTATATCCGGGCTGTTTTGCCGTGGTCTGTTGGTGTAAGAACATCCAAACGTTTCGTCCACAACTGCAGTAGACATCATCAGTGGCGCAGTCAAAGTTTCCTTGCAGAGAGTTTCGCTGCGTCTGAAGGGTTCAGTGCCTGAGTCGCACTATTTGTACTGGTTGTTGGGGAGCGGAGCCTGTGTAGTCCGGCAATAGTGTCCTCTGATTGGTCCGCGTCATTTTTGGTAGTTAAATGACGTTTCTTGTTTTCGATAACAGGAGTTTAAAACTCAATAGGAACTGGCATCCTGTTAAAACAAGGTGACCAATATCACAAATGCATTATTGTGAATGGTTTATTTTTTTTAGTAAATGATGGTTTAATTGAACCACAGCTTCTGTTCTTTTCCGATGAGGTGTTATTCCATCTCAGTGATTGTGTCAACACTCTTAGCAGTCGGTACTGAATCTCTGATAATCCACATTGCACTCAAGAAATTCCTCATCTTAATTGGAAAGTTTCAGTTTGACTTGCTGTTAACACTAGTCACATTAATCATACCAATATTCTAAGACCACACTGTAAATACAGAGAGGTACGGAAATGAAATGTTGATGCCCATTTTATCATGAATTGACAGAAAATGAGAAATTATATGGATAGTTTCAACAAGATTCTGCTACTGCCCATACAGTAGAGGAGTCCATGAATAAAATTAGGGAAGTGTTTGATGATAGTGATTAGTGCTGGTGTATGATCCTTTCGCTCCCCCAATCAGTATGCGATTTTTGCTTGTGGAGTAACCTAAACACAAAGTGTACGAGACAAATCCTCATACTTTGGATGAACTAAAACAAAATACTAGAAATGAAATCGGAAACATTACTGTGGCCCAACTTAATCATGTGAATCAAAATGTATTCTCCCAATATGTTTGTTTAGCCAAGGGCGGACATTACCATCTTCTATAAGGTAAGAGTGTCTTCCAGGGCCTGTTAACTCAGATAGGAAACCAGGAGACACATTAAGGTTTGCGAAACACCCAGGGTCTACAGATAAATTTTGAGCGCTGCATGCGCCGGATTCAATGCCGCCAATATAATTATTTTGGCTGCCGTGTTGCATACTAACTATTATATAAAATAACTTCTGCTTAGTTCAAAATTTAATAGTTATTGTATTATTTTACTACTTATGAAGTAATTTTCGTAGTATTATTGGCCTATTATCAACCTTATATGAGCTCAATGTACGATATGAATAAGACACTACATTGGCTAACCTGTAAATATTTGAATTAAAGCTTTAACGGCAAGGAGGCCAAGCCAAATTAAGTTCTGAATACAATTTTCATCGATTTGTGAAATTGTAAAAATTTGAAAGAACTACGAGGACGTATAGGCAGCAGGAAGAACGAGAATAGATTTTCACAAAGACCTATTGGTAAGTAAGATTTAGCATGTAGCTAAATACCGACAATTAATATGACATAACCTGAAATGTGCCTTAATACATATTCATGCATAGTTAAATTCTCTAGATTAATGTAGCACCTTATAATGGAAAAAGTGTGTTGTTTTACATACAAAAGCATTAGTTTCATTAACCTTGTTACTTTATTACTGCAATAATGGGATTTTCTGTTTTTTGTCTTTCAGGGGTCATCCATCATCTCAGGCTACCAGGAATACGATGGCAGAAATCAGAGTGCAGGATTATTGGATATTGTGTATGTTTCTTGTTTTGGTGATGTGCAGTGATCTTCAGGAACTTTAGTAATGTAGCACAAAGCATTCTTTCCCGCGTATACAGCAATTTAATGTGGCATATCAAATATTTCTGAAAGTTTGAGTTTCATTTCATATCAGTGGAAAATTTAACAAAAACTTTGACGAATACTGTGGCCAACAAGGAAAAGTGAAAAGTGAAGTTATTTTAGACAGTTGATTGGGTGTATTAGTTTTTGTGTTTGTACTTGTAGTTTTAAATTTAAAATATATAAGTCATATATAAGTCAATGTACGGTAAGTAACAGGCAGTTTAAATTACTGAAAAAATAGCTGTGAATTTTCAGATATACCAAAATTAGCATCATCTGTGTTTACGTATAATCTAGGTGGCTTAAATTAAAAAATTTGGGCGAGATGCTTGATATGAATTTTATAAACTTTTTCTTTAAATTGCAATGATAAGTATTTTGAAGAATTATGTTCTCTTAACCTTACTCATCAGTGTATATCGACATCATTGATCAAGAATGTCACAGCTTTTAACAGCAATTATAAGTATGATCTGAGATTCCACAAACCTATTTGTTCTATATTGTTTAATGCAGTAGTCACTATGCAATATTATTGTACACACTACACTAAATTATTTACCTGAATAACCATCTTTGAAGAGATCTGATGGGATTAGAATTTATTTGAAAAAGCTTTACAAGTTTTTAGGTGTAATTGTGCATTGCAAGAAATGATTAAAATGTCATTGTGTCATCATCATTATATGCCACTTTTAATTTTATTTCTAATATTCCAGTTATTCTTAAAACATGCACAATGTCAGCTAGCTAGGACCTAAACACAGTGTGGCTTGATCTCAAATTAGTAAAACTTCACAATAAATAATAGGTTATAAATCCTCTTCCTTGTTAACACACACACACGCACGCACGCACGCGCACACACACACACACACACACACACACACACACACACACACACAAATGGGTTCAGAAAAATAACAAGTTAAAGTGATATTTGCACAGCATTTATGTATTCTGTGGTACATCTGTTCTCAACATGTACTTGCCACCATTTATGAGTAATATTGGTACACAATTTCTGTAATGCTAACCATTTTAAGGGTGATATAACATTTCTAGCGTGACCCACAGAAATGTTACATGTCACATGAAACTACACTGTTAAACATCCTCTCATTGTTCTAAGTTGGAATGAAAATCTCAATCTTTGGCATGAGAAAAAGATGTTTAACCTAATATATGAGCCATTCGTTACATGCAGTGATGCGAAGTCACATAATAATTTTGAAAAGTAGATAAAACTGCACATTATTTTGCCATATAATGCACTTCTTGTTTCTTTGTAGTGAACACATAAGGGAATTATGGACTGTCAAAAGAAATAATGGTTAGATGTGTGAGCAAATAAATTACATTACTAAATTATTTTCTATTAACTACTCAAACATACGGTTCCATCACTTTCACTTCTTAAGTAAAACTACAAACAGCATTAATAGTTCATAGTGTAATCTTTCATTGAGTTATTTATTTGACACACATTCAGTTGTATGTCATGGACTGAGAGGTTTACACTATGCAGAGGGCTCCATTTGCCATCTTAGTCATAAAGTACATTGCTTAAAGTCTTATCAAGTTAAAGCAAGCCATTTATCCAAACAATTGCTCTGCATATTAAGCAAATTATACTTCACAGTCAGATAACTACATGAAATAATCTCTTATTGGAAGATACACTGTGCATTAAATTTTATTTTTAAAACTGCACATTTTCTTCTTCAGCATTCACTACTGTGCATATGCATGCCATTGAAGCATTTAAAAATTCAATGCTGTAATATTCTTGTGTTGTGAAGACAGAGTTAAGCTTAGGACAATTTTAAATGAATGATACAGCTTTAATGTAATTATTATTTTTCATAATTTATTCTGCACTTGCGAATGTTAATTCAACCAAAGTGATTAGAAGTATATAAAATAGTGCCATTTATGAAATTTATGTCACCAGTTGCTAATACTGACTTCTGTACTAATTTGACATTATTAATCTTATATGAATCGATCACAAATTTCAAGTTTTTCTCTGAATATACTTTAGTATACTTGTGCTGAAAATAATGTATGTACTATTGAGCTTTTAAAATTCTTATTAAATATAACCACTAACAGAGCTGCTTTGTTGTCATTTTAAAGAAATAGTGCTATTTTTTTGTACATAGTTGTTATCATTTCAAACTTATATACATATTTCTTTAGGTTTTTTTTTTCTCACTGTTATTCCAGGGAATGTTTCAACATTCTGTGTACAAAGAAATTGCATTACATATAACGTTATGGTATCCTTACCTGCTTTCCTGTATCTACAGAATCATTATTTTAGTGTTAAATTATGTTTATTTTAAGTATTACACTAAGAAGCTTGAGGGAAAGGGTATACAGATGTCTTGTATAATCTCAACAGCATCTTAAGTGATCTCACTCTCTCGTTTTTAAAATTTTAATTGTTTTTAAAGACAAAATTATCAATTTGCAACAGGAATAAAGATATAATGCTTTGTGGAAGTCAATTATTCATATTTAACAGGAAAAGTTCAAGTGGATTCTTCCAATTTTTTTCACAAATTGGACAACTTCTTTCGAAGTCACATTTCGCACACTGATGAATAGTTTATCGCACATTTTCTCAGCGTATTTGACGCGTATTATCCTAATATGAAATAGTTGATATGTGCCGTAAACTATTCATGTGTGACGAGAAGCGATTTCGAAAGAAGTTGGATTCCATCAGTCAGTAAAAATGGGAGCCGAAGGGAAGGGGAAGTGAATGCATCATAGCTTGGTCACAATAGAAGCTTACTACATTACCGGCCTCACCGGCCGTAGTTTCCAAGGTCGCCGGGTTCTAAAGATTTAGGAAAGAGCGCCCTATGCGTCTTCAGTTTTTAACACGGAGTTGAGCATCTGGTATTAATCTGTGGTGTCTTCATACTTTATGTGCAGAGTTTATGTAGGAGCTAAGCCGGCTGTGGCACACCCAATTGCACACAGGAAATATGCTGAGCACCTATTAGGTTTTAAGTGACGAACCCTGTATTATACAAAGTAATTAATAATAGAAGATTGTTACATTAATTTCCTCTTAACACCAAGTTATTAATTTCCTCGTTAACATCAAGATATACCCTGTTACTTTTGTTTGCTAGGTCTCTTTAATAAGAAAATGACTGGAGTAACAGACTATGGAAAAATAAATAAAATGACAAGAAATGGAGAGAATTGTACACTTGTTTATAATCTGCAGTAATGGGACTTAATTTGGGAAATTGTTTATGATTCATTTGTTTACAATTTTAATATCACCAAATTTAATCGGAAAAACTATTTGTAGCTGGTTTATTGACACTTTGTCAATTACATTTTTATATTATCGAGGGACTAGTTTCGGAAGCCATCGCTTCCATTTTCAACCACTCTCCAACTAGCGCCTGTAGTCATTTGCTCTCTTCCCTCTGGCAGTGGAACTATGAACTTCTTTGTCGAATTATCTACTGGTGGGATTTCAAAGTTCATTACTCAGACCTTATTTTTCCATATGAAACCAGGTAATGGCCGAGTAATGAACTTTGAGTAACGAAACTGGACCGAGTAATGAACTTTTGAATCCCATCAATAGATAATTTGACAAAGAAGTTCATAGTTCCACTGCCAGAGGCAAGAGAACAGACGACAAACGCTAGTTGGAGAGAGGATGAAAATGGAAGTGATGGCTTCCAAAACTAGTACCTCGATAATATAAAAGTATAAGTGACGAAGTGTCAATAAACTAACTACAAATAGTTTTTCTGATTAATTTTGATGTCACTGTTACTAAATTCCTCCAATCATGCATCACCAAATTTGTTAAAAGCTGCAGCATTTCCTTTATAATCCCGTATTTTCTGTAACTAATTGGACTTCTTTAGATAACCATCAACTCTAACTCTTGAAGTTCTCCAGAGTTTGAGTAAAATACTGTTTATTCACCTTAACTACTAGAAAATAATATACCCCTGTGGAATGCCTTCTACTTTTGCCAATTTACTTTTCCATCATTTTATTTTACTAACTTTAACTTTACTGGCAATGAACACTACTTTACCATTATAAGATGGCAAGTTCCAGAAGCTTTCACATTTCTTTCTCTGTTTTCTATGTTTGGTTTTATGTTGAATTTAGCCTTACAATGAAAATCTCTTTAATTCCCTCAGATGTACAACTATATCTCACTGATCAACATAAGTCATTTGATTGATATTTGTTTCTTTCATCTCTATTCTGACCTGGCTTTTTTTCTTTTTTGGCTATTCTTAGGCCTTTCTAACAAATCAGTGCTTTGATAAGTGAAATTTTCATCTATCTCCATATGTTGTGTAGGCAATACAGATACCACTGATAGCAAAACTGCATTTGCTTTATCTCTGTCACTTTATTTGTGAGAGCCAAGATAATGTCTTCAGGTGCGTAGCCTTCACTTCCTAATGACTCAACATTTAGCATATTGTCCTGCTCAGCTGAAAATATGCAATCAAGTACTAAATAACAAGTGTTTATCTCTACATTCTTGAGTTAGGACCTAGAAAGTCCACATCACTATATTATTGAGTATTGGATTTAAAACCCTGACCACTTTTTAATATAATTACTTGTAAAGGCATAAGCTCAACAGAGTTACTGTTGAAAAAGAATTCAAGGACAACTTCAGAACTAGAGCTTCCACGAGATGATAATGCTACGTTATGTACAGATAGTGTTGATGGTCTCCCTCAAATGGAGATATAGCAAAATCAGATTTGGAATAAAAAAGTTAAAATACATTATTCTCTTCACAAAAACGTAAGTATGTTCACCAACCATGTTTCTCACAAATGCCATAATTTGGTTAAAGAAAATATAATGGTTTAAAGCTTGATACTCATTGTAAACCTAACACTGATGGCTTGTATTAGGGAAGAAAGAAAGAAGAAAAAGGAAAAAAGAAAGTCAATTAGAGAATTAGATGCCATGATGGCAAGTTGGCCATGGTAGCTGAATGGATAAGAGCGACTGGACGGAAACCAGGAGATCCGTGGTTCAGATCCTGGCCATGGCATTGAATTTTCCAAGTTGACTATCTAAAAAAGAAACCTTAACTCCAAAAGAAAATATGAGTAATTTTCCTACGAACACATTTTAATGTTTTTTTTTTGAGTACAGCATTTTCGAAAGAATCTGCAGTTTGCACTTTAAAGAATGTTGCATTGGACTTTGACGAATCAATTGTGAACAAAATATTTTCATTTGTAACCTGCGAATACATGAATGTGGCCCAAGCCTTTAATGGTTGTAAACATTGAACATATCTGCTTAACCATCATACTATTAGGTTAGGATTAAAATTACTACAGAGGGGATTCGGAAACCTGTGGTTTATTGTACCTAAGCCCTAAGTGAGGCGTCCCTGGGAGGAAGGATGAGGCGAGAGGAGACAGAGGGCAGCTGACCCAAGGAGTCACGACAGCGCTGAGACAACTGCTAACACTTTCACCCTAAGGAGACCCCCAGATGAGAGATGATGTGAAATGATAAGATGAAATGGAGGGACAGAAAATTTGGGGGATGTATTAACCTACCCCGCCTTTTGCCTGGTAACCCGAGAAAATCCCCTGAAAAAACCCATGGGTCAGGTAGGTCAGCCATGGGAATCGAATCTGGGCCTCCCGAATGCAGGACACAGACGAAACCGCTTGAGCCATCCTGCTCGGTGAATATTAAGTAAATTACCTGCAATAGGTTGGAAGTTGAAGTCTCATATTATAAACTGCTTAATAACTATGCTTAACATTTTTCAACTCTCCGTATACAGAAACTTGTTAACACTCATAGTTAATATTACTGTAGGAGTCCAAGCTTCAAGTGAATGTAAGGAGTGTGATTATGTTTAAGTTAACCAGGAATAATATCTGAGAGCAGCAAGGAAAGAAGGCTGACATATAACTTGACATATACAAGATTTCAATGAATGCACAGAATACAATTAAACTGACTATATGTGACAGCAATATGCTGGGTACATGTCATAGTTCTTCCCCTCACTGTAGCAACCACACAGTTTGGAATCAACAGTACAATGTTCGTAAATCAATCCAGGCATTCTTTAATTCATAATAAGTCACTGACTGTAAGGCAACAAAAAAATACAATTGTTGAAATATTTTCATTCTTTCTGTTATACATGAGCAATGTAAAAGCGGGGATACATCACACAGCTGGTTGATGAGTAACTAACATCAGCATTTACAACAAATTATGCTCATAGCTGTTTGTTGCAAAACAAAAATGCTCCATTCACTCAATGGTATTTACATTTTTCTCAAATATTACGGTTATTACAAAAGAGACAGTGCCAACATTGTGTTTACACATAGGTTACTGTCACAATGAAATCATAATTTTGCAAAATACTGTCACTTAGCCACTTGATGCATAATGCAGTTCAATCCACTTTTCAAATAAATGAATGAAGACAAAATATACATACCTTGATTCTTTGTCAGCTACAACATTAGAAAATTCTGCTTCCATTAGCTGCCCATCAAAATATGTTATGAGATCTTCAAAAGGGTACTCATAGCCTTGCACACATTCACATTTGTAGCCACCACTTTCAAAACCACGTCCCAAAATTGGTACACACTGGAAGGAGTAAGAGAGACAAAAATATCAAAGTATGACATCTGGGATAATTTGAAGTGTTCCCATGAACAAATTAACTTATTTAAAACTTGTAGGGCTATGACTGCTTTTTATATTATTATTATTATTATTATTATTATTATTATTATTATTATTATTATTACTACTGTTGTTAGATTTTGTTTTATATATTATTGAACATTTTCAGAGGTTTTACTTTTTAATCTTCCTTTAGGTGCTGTATCAGTCACTTCATGTACCCTTCCCCTATAGTGGGCTTTTTACTATTGGTCTCATTTGCTCAACACTAACTTAAGTTTTGTTATTTATCCAGTTCATGTGCTTTGCATCTATCCTCTGTTAACCTGGTATCCATGTTTGGCAGATATTTTGTTGCTCAATGCATTTTACTTCTTTGCACATCCATAAAACCTTTCTTTTTGGTAGAACTGCTAGGAGTGTGTAAAGATTTTAAGATACAAATTATTGGTAAGCTTAATTTATACCATTATAAGACACACTTAAAAGGTATCAAAACTATATATCTTTTAATAGACAGTAAAACCTGGAATTACCTTTGACTTAAAGAGAGTATAGTAAGTATACAATCTTTTAGCCTATGGAACATTAGCATTTAACTCTGCAGTGTTCATTTGCATTTCTGTGACAGAAACTTGTGTGGAGTCTGAGAAATGCAATTTAATTTATTTCTTCTTTCCTGATAATTTTCTGCCATTTTGTGTCTTTTCCTTATTTAGAGAAATTAGGTTTCTTTTAAATTACTGAACATATTGTGCCTATATTAATTAAAAATATTCTAATGTGTAAGGACTATGATACAATGAAGCACAAAATTAATATAATTTTGAGTCGAACTAGTACTCAATGCTCCACTTATTGCCAGTATTTACCTACAACGCGTTTGCTTAGGATCTTCCTAACATCATCAGCTGTTATTGACTAATAGACGTTGTTTTGGTGAACTCCTTGGAGGTGATAGGTGTGTCTCTGTCGGTATCTTCATGAACTTGAAGTTTGGGTTTTCTTCGACACTACCTTTGAAGAAAACCCAAATTCATCACAATACCGACAGAGACGCACCTATAACCTCCAAGGAGTTCACCAAACCAACATCTATTAGTCGACAACAGCTGATGATGTTAGGAAGATCCTAACGAAACGCGTTCTAGGTAAATACTAGCAATAAGTGGAGCATTGAGTACTAGTTCGACTCAAAGTTATATTAATTAAAAATATGTTTATTCTTCATTTTCTTCCATCCCTTATGCCTTTGGTGCACTGGGGCCTTAATAAACATCCTCCAGCTATTTCAGTCCAAACCTAATTTTTTCATTTCTCTTTCCATTTTTCCTCTTTCTTCCACAGCCTACTATTGTCCCCATTCATACTGTTCACTTCTGGCTTTATTTCCAACATTTGCCTAGTTACTATATTATGATACATTTTATTGACATGTGTATACCATCTCAATTAGCTGTGAGTTCTTTCATTAATGGTTCTTGTTGTAAGTCTTCTCTTACTATTGTGTTCCTTTCCTGATCCCTTCCTTTTTTATGTTATTTTCCTAAGAAACCTCATTTATGCTGCAGTTATTTTATTTACTGTTTCTGTTGTAATAGGTCAGCTTTCTGAACCATATGTTCTTCTAGGTGCATACATGATTTTACATATTTCTAATTTAGTTTTTGTATCTATTTCCTTTTTTCCTGTTATTATATTGCCAATTTGGTAGTATATATCTGTTTTATTTATTCTATTTTGCAGTGCATATTTAATTTTATTAAAAATGAACACTTAACTTATGTAATCATACTGAAATCCTATCAAAATTAGTATTAGATAAGTAATTAGATACATAAATAAGTATTAAAGTTATGTATTTTTTTAACTCACAAAAGTTATTGTTTTAGAAATCTATAACAACTTTTGATATTAGTACTAGCCTTGTCTAGCATTTAAAAATTTACTTATATTAACACTTGTATGTGTTCAGCATAATTTACATTTTCACACTTCTATAGTTACATTATGCACAGTCCGAATATATCCCTTGGATATATTCAAAACAAACATACTACCTAACTGACCTAATGTATTTACTATCCCTGTTTTAAAAACAACTATATTTCTGTTAATTCCCATCAATTAACCTAATAGTGGTTTAACTGTGAAGCCTGGTACTAAAGCATAGTAAGTCACACAAACAGTGCATATCTCATTGTATATAAGATCCCCTAGGGGTTTACCAGGGAAAATACAAGTCAGTTGGAGAATTTAATGCCATGCTGGCCATGGTAGCTCAATGGTTAAGAGCAACCGGACAGAGACCACGAAGATCTGTGGTTCAAATCCTGGCTATAGCATTGAATTTTTCAGTCTGATTCTACCTAACTATACTTCTTTTTCTCTTTGTACTCATTGCAGCTTCTTTTGTAAATGCTAAACTGTGAATTTGCATATGTACATATTGTAACGATAATATTTTGTAGATTTATAAAAGGAGTAAGTTTGTAAAAATTATATATTCGGAAGATGTAGGAATAACATTGATACACGCGACATCCTGTCACGTTACTTGCAAGTCATGCTTGGCTGTCATGCATAGGTCGGTACCTTGCTGACTTAACCTGACAAAGTTTCGACTCGGCAGAGATTTAATATTTAAACCCCCAGAATTTGGCCTAAGAGGGAACACTCACACACGTCTAGATGAATCTGCGTCGCTTGTTTTTTTAATGGCCAAATCAACAATCTCAGATAATGGAACTTCTGACGCCAGGTACCTCCGCCAAGGTAAAGCTCACAACTGTCCTATTCTGAGAAATCTTGTTGGTTGTATATAGTTCATTAACTTTTAGTTTATGTAGAATAAACCCACTATAAGTCAGAACATGTCCCCATTTTAAGATAAGTAAATCCTTCACTTTAACCTACACCATTTTAGGGAACACCTCCTTCCTGAGCTTTCCCCCGCCTTAGTGACGTTCACTAAATTAAGTGGAACCCAATGCTACCTCAGATGCTAGTGCAAAGCATGAACGTTACATATGTCATTGGTGCGACATGAACGTTACAATATTACTGGCTTTGAGCACTAGCATTGTGCAACTGGCATTGTTAATATTAGAACATAACCCTTTTAGTACATTTAATGGAAACTTATTAGCCATTTATAAGCCACAATTGGATGGTTCATGTTTACTGCACACCCGCTGAAAGAATGCAAGCTTTTCTTTTTCTTTTATTTTTTATTAATGTGGTGCTATAAATGCATAATTTAAGACCTTCTGGTAAAGAAAACCATGAGAGAACATGCAAGTAATCATCAGCAAGTTCACCAACCAGCTTTTAAGGAAACAACTTTTTTCTCCATGTCATCTTTATTGGTATTGGAATATAATTTGATAACTCATATTTCCATATTCAGCATGCTGTAAAATATAACTGACCACCTGTTTATCTGCGCCTTTTTTTGGACGTGTATGTACTACATAACTGGTATACAGTTTCAATGCCTGACTTTATGGCATTATACTGGGTCTTCAGATTTATTCAGCCTTTAGCACCAGAGGGTTTAAATGAACGTCATCCGTTCAGCGACCCCCTTGTTTCGAAGGGGTAGTGTGGAACGAAACCTTGGACTGCATGTATTTCAGACTTTGTAAACAGGTTGATATGCAAGTGAAAGTTACAAATGTAAATATTGGAAAGGTAAAACACAAGTCCCATTTCACTAAGGTGACCTCAAAACTGTTGACATCCACCGCCCCCACTCACCTTTTGCTAGTCCACTGCAAGAGGCAATGCATGATAAACTCGTTTCCTAATCTTTGTTTCATGTAAGCTTGCCCCGTATCTCTTAACGGTCACGTGACCTTATCACATCTCGTTGGCTGCTGTTGTGGTGCAGACTGTTATGCGGTAAAAATTAGTTTGTTATTTAACATGGTGATATGTCTTTATATGTTGGAAGAGAATTGTCAAATTTATATTTTCGTAACTGTTTCAATGTGTGTAGTGTTTAACGCCCGCTTTTACTACATACGGCACCGCAGGCGGTGACACTGATGATGCATGAGATGAAGATGGAGCACCGGTGGAATGAGATGGCAGGGGAAACCGGAGGTCTCGGAGAAAACCCACCCCAATGCCGTGTTGTCCACCACAAATCTCACTTTGCGGTCGCCTGGGATCAAACCCGGGCCGCGTTGGTGAGAGCCAAGCGGTCTAACCACTGAGCCACGGCGTGGCCTAACTGTTTCAATGAAATATATTACGCATCAGAGTTGATTTATCTAAAATGCATGTTAATTCTTAAACGAAGTAAAGAGGAGGTTGCTTTGCTCTCACGCATGTAGCACGATAGCACGTGCTTTAGCGGTAGTGATGACATATTTGTTTATATGACTTTTATCACTGACCTTGTTTTAAACACCATTTGATGGTGTGCTATGCCAAATGTGAGAGCTAAATTATTTTATTGATTGTTTATTGCGTGTGTACTTATTATATGTATAATGGCAGAGTCTACCGCCAGTATTTCGCTGAAGCATCGCAAGAGAAAACCTTTAGAAAGCGGCGAAAAAAGAATTGTGTTGCATGTGTTTAATGCACTCATAGGGAAGAATCCGTCTTTGTCAGTGAGAGAAGTCGAACAGCTGTGCACTGAAGGTGTGTTAGATGTGTAGGAACATCGCGACATGAAACTGAGACAACAGGAAAACTTACCACTCCAGGGGCGATATTGGTGTGTGGCGAAGACGTTATTTAAGGACAATCAAATTGTCCAAATCGCAAAATATACTACCTTGACGAGACTTGGGTGAATGAAGGACACACGACAAGTATGGCGTTACACGACTTTTAAGACTGAAAGACAAGCATTTTTGCAAGGTATGTGTGCTAGTTTAAAAAAATCCCAGTGGAAAAGGCCGAAGGCCTTTCATTATAAACTTGTTCCAATTTCATTGCTCATTCATTCAGTTTCAACTTGCTCAGTTTCATTATAAACTTCATTACTTTACATGCCTTCATATTCTTATTTCTATCTTCCTGGCAATTATTATGACGTTTACTGCATGTTTCAATGTGACGGGAAGGCACCACCTATGGCATATGGCGCGAAAGCATTAGCCAATTAGGATGAGGGGGGAAGTTAGTTGCACGCGGAGTGATACATGTCAGCGGGGCAAGGTTATATGAAACAGAGATTAGTACGCCATAAGGTCAAAATATTGGCAGCAAAGGCTGAATAAATCTGAAGACCCGGTATAAAAGTTATTAATTCTAGCTTCTTGCTTTCTCCAGTTGCAGTATAAATTTGAACAGCATCATGTTGATTTGCAAAAAAGAATTAGTACAGCTCTATTTAGTTTTGGCTCATAGAAATATAATATACAATTTTCTTGAAACCAAAATAAAGATGAGCCTACATTGAGATTTAGCAGTGATAAATACAGGAGAAATTTGTTCTATTTTTTCTTAGAATTCCAACAACGGTAATGCTGTGTTCATACAAATAATTAGTACTCATGATACAAATTAACTAATTGACCAAATGAGGTGACCACACTAGCAATGTTGAATAAAATCCATAAAATGGTATTAAATGATCGTCTACTGGAAGTGCGCAAGCTAGCAGACATGATACGCATTTCAAAAACTGCTGCATATTGTATAGTGAGTGACAATTAGGACATGAGAAAGTTGTGTGAAAGATGGCTGCCATGTTTCCTCAGCAATGTAAGGGTAAGTAGAGTAAAACTGAAAAATTCAATGTCAAGCTGGGATTTGAGCCACGGATCTCCCAGTTTCTGTCCAGTTGCTTTTAACCATTGAGCTACCTTGGCCAACATACCAGCATGACATTAAATTCTCCAACTGATTTGTACTTTTTTTCCAGTAAGCTACTAGGATTTCTCACATACAATGTGACACACACCGTTTGTGACAACTTACTATGCTGCAAGTACCTAAGTCCCAGGCTTCATAGTTATACTGCATCCGTCTTAAGAAACACACTTTTTGTATTACTTTGGCCCACATGCAAAAGCGTGACAGACAATAGATGTTTGCAGCAATGGCGAGAGGAAGGTCGAGTTAGGAGGGAGGGTCTGGACGACAAAGTAGGAGGGGAGGGAGGACAGTGTGCACAGTGCAGGGAAAACTACTTATTTCTCGTGAAAGGTCTTATTTGTATTTCCAAACAACTGGAACAGTACATCTCACTGTAATGCTACAATTAAATATACTCATTAGCATATTTTACAAGCAATAAAGAAAAGATGGTACTACTTTGAGTCCTTCATTCTCAGATCAATGACAGCATTCATTACGGTCACGCGGTGGAGCTGCTCGCGGAATTGCTAACAAGAAAGGGTGCTTCTTAGTACGGCAGGAGAGTAAACCACTATTATGTTAATTTCCAACAATGTGAGGGTATTTCAATTAAGTGTTTGGCAATGTTTCACAGCAATAAACTGTGAATAAAGCTAATTCATAACCATGGATGAAACATGGTTCTATTATAAGACCTGAAGCTTTCCTGGCGATGAATACGCTCACTTTCTTCTCGGGCAGGCAGCCAGCCAGGTGGAAAAAAAAAAGCTATTTGTAGTCCGTTTTTTTTAAACACTTTGTCACTTACATTTTTATATCATTGAGGGACTAGTATTGAAAGCTGTCGCCTCCATCTTCAACCTCTTTCCAACTGAGGCAACGGCTTCCGAAACTAGTCCCTCAATTATATACAGATGTGACGAAGTGTCAAAAAACCGACTAAAATAGTTTTTTCAATTAATTTTGATGCCACTGTTACTAAATTCCTCCTATCAAGCATAATCCTTGCTTATAATACTGTATAAGAGAATTCGATTGACAAATGCTAGAAAGACTGAATATTAATATCACCTAAATCCTTATAAGCAAAAACAATTACTCTTCTATATTTAAAATAAATACTTACATATGAAGTTTTCTTGTCACATTTGTGAGTATCCTTAAAAGCATTTGGAACGTAATATTTATCAGGACACTGATTAATATTCAACTGAAGTAAATCCATTGTTACTGCAACAACACCCCTGAAAAATAAGATTTAAATAATTCCTTTGCTTTAAACTAAAACTCTCTCTTAGCAAAGGCACACACATCTATAAAAAAGAGATTTTCCAGCATTGTTAACAGGTTCCAAAGTAGTGTTTTAAAATACTTATGAGAAATATAGATACAGCAGAATCTTTATGCATCATTCCTAACATCACCTTTATCATCTTGAACAACTACTTTGCAGATTATCCTCGGCTACCTAAGGCACCTTTTAAAATTTAAATTCCATTACCTAGTGATATACTTGACATTCCAAAGTAACTCCTTTGCATCTTGATATGTTTCAGTGGACTATGATTTGCTAAGGATTGTGCAGTAGCTCTTCTAGGTAAGCTTTAACTTTTGCGTAAGTTATTGTTCTTGGTTCAATCACTCTTTATATGGGAATATCTGATATGAATATGTAAAGGAACAGAAATACGAATTTCAGCTTCTGCATTAAAAGTTGAACCTGGCTGGTAAAATGGAAAGTGAGAACATTGAAGAATAGTTTGTGGTTAACTAGACCAGTAATGAAAAAGAAATTTTGATGCGTGCATGGGGCAAGAAGAATGAAATGAAATGAAGGGCAAAGTCCTACTATCAGATACGGAAAGCTCATGTATGCTAACATGGTGGGCTATTCCACGTTAGACGTTGGACATGCTTAATGTCACTTTTTTCTGATTATGTGGTGTCATTGCCTAGTAATAACCCTATTTGGTGCTTACACTATTTCCTCTTTAGTCACTACTATCCAGTATTTGCACTATTCACTATTTAGCCGTTACTATTAAATTTTGCAGTTTGACAAGGCTCCAGGCTGTGCACTGTTTAGCCAATCTCCTTAAAACTTTCCTTAAATGAATAGAGAATTACCAACACCAACTTGAGAGTTTTAGTTTTTGCCTACTGAGAACATTTAATTTAACATTTTATTTATACAGATAAAAAATGCTAACAATTTGAAAAATAAGTTTTAATATAAAGAAATATTTTTACCATAATTTCAGTATTACTGCATCAATTTGATGGATCTTAAGGAATTTCTTTCACTTTAAAGCAGTCATAGATGATTTTTCTTTCTAATATAGTATTTCATCGTACAGAATACTTTCATTATAATTAGGGTGGTGATTTTTCGCAAATGCAATATAGCGCGAAATTGACTCAAAATGCGATATAAATGCGAAATCGAAGAGTTTCCCAAGTAATTAGTTTTTTCTTCTGGAAACTTTAACTGAAGAGTCTGTAGAGCCTTTGCATGTTTAGAAAGTTATAGTGACCACTCTTTTGGAATGTGGAAAGCAACCCTTCCCGCTAAATTAGCCTATTCTTACACCATTGCCCATATTAGGTATGTTTTGAATTGAGTTCAGTTGTTTTACAAAAGAAATCCCTCTTACCACGCCTTGACTTTCATAAATCTATCTTCACAACCCAGTTAATGGAAAATTTCAATACTTATCTCTGAAAACCAACAGCAATCCTAATTTTAAGGAAGTAATAAACACACGTTAATTCCAATTGGAGTTCACAGTTGCCCAAGTTCCGATTTTCACTGTTCTGTTTTAAGCACAACTTTCATTCATTCTATGCATAAGTCGTGTTAGTAAGTGCAAAGAAGGTGAGAGCGAAAATATCAAACAGCGGCAAGAGAATTATAAACATGAAAGTTGTTATATTAGTGACGGCAAAATTTTAATGTGAAAGTTCTGCAATCAGTGTCTGGATTGGCAAACACATTCGAAGTCGGGGATATGTCAGTGCCAAAGAAAGTTTCAAGAATAAATCACAAGAGAAAAAACCTGGAGTAAAATGGCAAGCCATAATTCAAATGATGCATGAAAAACTGAAGAGTGCAAAATCTGAAAAAAGTGCTTTTGAAGACAAACATCCCTCTTCAGAAAGTGGACCATCCAGCTTTTCAGGAGTACTTATCAAAGTAAGTACCTTTCTTTACAGACATATGCCATGAAATTAACAAGATCATTTTCGTATTTTAACTTCACTAAGCCAAAAAAGTTGTATAACTAAAAAATGTAAACATTTAATTCAATTTAGGGGTGTAAAATTACACAAAAACATATTAAGGGCAGTAATCTTAATTGTGTAGTATGTTGGAGCCTAAAGGACTCGAACTTAAGCCGGTTTAGCTAATTTAAATCACTTATGCGTTCAGATATGCGCCAGGCTTCGGAGATCTGCCAAGGCAAATACATTGCAACGTTTTTTTTTTTTTTTTTGTAATTTTACATCCTCCAACGTTAAGTCATATCAGACGGTGAATGAAATGGGTGAAATGATGCTCAAATGTGTACAGGGTACATGGAGCTTAGAGCACCTGACATTCGTCTTTCAGGATAAGGGAAAACCCCGGAAACAACCTTATCCAGGTAACTCACCCTAACCGAGATTCGAACTCGGTACCTCTTTAACGTCAGGCAGACATGCTACCATCTACGCTACCGAGGCGGGCACATTGTGACATGAGTATGTACCTCGCTGTAGAGAAGCAATGAAGGCTGAAATAAAGAAGTGTCTGCAAGAAAAACCCATTGTTGTAGTTACAGACGAGACTCAGACAGGCAGGGAAGATGTGCTTTCACGGTTTTATTCTGAACAATGTGTGACCAGGCAAACCACGACCTATTTCAAGGTAGTTGTAGCTTTCTTGATAAAGCAAATGGTAACACTTGTAGCAGAGCAATCACTGACACTTTGAAAGAATGACATATCATATGAAAATGTACTGGGGATGGTATCAGATTCAGCTCGTTACATAGGGACATGCTTTGGAGCAGTGCACACTATAATTGGTGACCATCTCATACACTTTCAATGTTATGCACACAAGGTGAACCTAGTTGAAGATTTGATCACAAAAGAAATGTCACAACTAAACCATTTTGTGTCAAAACTGAAAATGGCTTTCTTGCATTCAAGAAAAATGAAAATTGCTTATATGAAATTTTTTGAAGAAAGTTACCCAACTTTTCCAGCTGTAGTATTTCCTTTCCCTGTGCTTACACATTGGAATTTTTGGTTTATATATATAAGTTGTTAAACAGCAGCTCTTCATGCCTACTAAACATTTTCACTGATGAATACAATTTTGAAGTACAGTGTCAGGCTAAATTTGTAGCCGAGGTGTCAGTCTCAATTAGTTAATTAATGACCCAATAGGAGGGCTCTTCCTGACCCTTTGTACATAAGTTGTGGGATGAGTTATAAACTTTATTGTCATTGCTGAAAAGGTGTGCTGGAGGATGGTTAACCACTGATATAATGCAATTCATGGACACCTTTTCAGATGAAAATATAAAAAGAAAAATGAAAAATATATTTAAGGAGTGTATGCTTAAATTGAACAGCCACATGGCGCAAAATGTGACAAATGTCTTTTTCCAAAAGATTGGCAAGCTTTCTAATCCTGTCACTGCTGGCAGAGTAACTTCAATAAAGTACAGCATTTTAAGTGAAAGTAAAAGTAAGATCCTATTTTTTCGTGATATTATAATGGAAAGTTTTGTTGAGGGAAATGAATATTTTCATTCACAACTGATACAAACCATGCAGAATAATAAAGATGTAGACTGCTTGCAAATGCTGTTGACTGTTAAGCTCAAATACCCAGAGTTTGCCCGAGCAGCTCTGCAATGTATTTGTGGTCCTACCAACAGTATAGATGCTGAAAGATATTTCAGTAAATATAATTTGATTTTGAGTGACAGGAGGACTCAAATGACAAAACAGAATGTTCAAATATGTTCACTGCTTTCATTCAACAGCGTTACTGAATCATCAACTGATTAGTTTTGTCATAGGCTAATTTTGTACATTTTCTTTTTATTGTGCTCGTTTTACATCAGTATGGATTTATCTTTTTTGTCTTGTGCAGTACGCTTTAGTCTGTATCAGCTTGTTCTATATTTCTGTGTACTGCTTTAACCTATATTAATGTAAAATAAATTGATACTTTATGCACTTTTAACTCACTGTCATTAATAACCCAGCATAAATGTGTTTTAAATCTCATATAAATAATGTTAATACTCATCATTTAAAACAATTAACTCAAATTAAACTTTTTGTTGTTCAAAATGCTAAATTTCAAATGTATAAATGCTATAAAATGCTAAATTTGCAATTTCAAAATGCTAAATATCACTATCCCTAAATATAATTAATTTTTAGGGTAAAGGTTTACCAAACATTCTAATATTTTAAAAACTAATGGTGAGAGCTGATTGTAAATTTGTATATAACTTGACAAATACCAGAAATAAACATGAAAAATCTCAAAAAGGTTAATGAAGAATTATAGTTTTGAAATTTGAGTATGGGGTTGCCTTAAAATAATTTCACATTAATAACAGTGAGAAACCTAAGCTGGTCTGAATCACTGAAATGCTGATTGGAGGATCGGGAAGCGACGGCCAAGTATGTATCACCTGTGCATGGTGTTTAGACACCATGAACTGCTGATAATCACAGTAAAACACTATTTTCAGACTGTAAACCACTAGGAAAAGACGTAAATTTTAGAAATATACATTCTTTTATAACCTTCAGTTCAGCTTACATTATGGATTCCATACCATCACTTCTACTTAATGCTGCCAAATCTTAAGCTGCTAATTTGTATCTCAAACACAAATTTTTCTCTGTGTCTTGCTCTAATCTTAGAAGTTTTTTCCCTTTCTAATTTTCAGAACGGATCTACATGTATTTTCGAATGCAATGACTTCTGAACATAACAAAATTCCAGGAAAACCTTCAATGAATAGCCTTAGTGACCCTGACTTACAGCTGTCTTTCTACACAGAGAAATCTCTAAAATCTTAATTCTCCTGACAAAGTTGTAACTCAGACTTCTTACATTATGCACTGATTTTAACATATGGGATTCTGATACATATCTTCCCTAGACCATACTAAAGGTGGTCTCATAGTATTATTACTCTCTTTTTAATTAAAGTGAAAAGCTTGTTAAGATAAACTGAAGTGGTTATTGATATTACAAAAGAAATGTGTAAGCAATGTTTGTTCACTAAAATTTAGGGATCCACATAGGAAAGTATTTAAAAATGAAAGAATTCTGTTGTTGCACAATGTATGTATGTTTACAGTGATTCTATTTGTCAGAAGGAAATCAAACAAAGAATGATAGCAATGTAGTTGTTTGAGTATGATTTATGAGTCACTATGTTTACACTCAAACTTCACTTACTTGTTGTATAATTGAAACGTTTGCAATATCATTCGATCTCATCCTCAGCTGTTTGGTGACTAAATGAACATTCCTCTTCATCCACTACTACGGAGCTCTGAACACCAGAGGAACATTAAGTTGAAACAAACAAAAAAATCTGCAGTTTCACAACATTAAACTGTTAAAATCTTTAAGTACACCCATAGAATTGGATATTTGGGAAAAAATATTCATAAACAAAAACCGTGATAAAGTTATAAATTTTGAAATCCAGGCATTAAATGAAGTATTAAAACTTAGTGCCCCAAACACCAGATGGCAGAGTGATCGGAGCTCCGTAGTAGTGGATGAAGAGGAATGTTCATTTAGTCACCAAACAGCTGAGGATGAGATCGAATGATCTTGAAAACGTTTCAATTATAC
Organism: Mantis religiosa; assembly: GCA_030765055.1. Classification (NCBI taxonomy): domain Eukaryota; kingdom Metazoa; phylum Arthropoda; class Insecta; order Mantodea; family Mantidae; genus Mantis; species Mantis religiosa. The sequence goes on along the minus strand of CM060948.1, from coordinate 55,629,912 downwards.
AACAAGTACGTGAAGTTTGAGTGTAAACATAGTGACTCATAAATCAAACTCAAATATGAAGAATACTTCACTGTTAATAATGCTTCTGCTTTTAATATTTAATGTAGTTGTTTTCTAATGCTGAGCCACTGGCAATGAAGCCATTAGCCTTCGAGCTTTCCAATATTTTTCTTCAATAACTGATGGCAGATAGTTTGTTGCAGGTCTAAACGAATATGTTCACAGGCTGCCAGAGCTAATAGGTATAGTGATTGGAAACAAAGAAAAAGGTATTATACAAGAAATTATCAACCACAATTAAGTAAACAATGGGCTCTTAAGTTTATAAAATAAAAAATGACAACTCAATTGTACTTTCTATAATACAGATGAATATCTATAAATATGTGTGATAGTAGAGTATATTTTACATATTTTATTTTATGAATATGTATTGATATAGTTTGCAAAGAATTATAACAAGCATATGTGAATGCTATGATGTATAGTTGTAACATACCTATCTGCAATTACTGACATGCTAGACAGCATTGCAGTCTACCAAATGCAATAAACAAATAAATGAAAAAGTTTATTATTATTATTATTATTATTATTATTATTTGGACGACAGCAATATTTGCACTAATAAATGAAGTCACAGAATACCAAATACTGTCACAGTATCTAGAATTCATTAAATGAACAGTAACAACCATCTTAAATCTATAGAATATCCTTGCATGCATTTATGAATCAAGCAAGAAATATTACTTGATTAATACATGTCATATATGAAGGTATGTATGCAGTATGAAGGAGTGGCTAGAGACAAAGTCAGCCGCCAGCTATAATACAGCTCCTTAGCACCTCAGTAAATATTTTAGTGCACTCACTTGAATTCCAGTTTTACTTTGATGCTGTCCCAGCCGAAGAATGGAGCAGCATATGTAATGACCCACTTCTTGATTTTTCCCTCACAGTCAAAATATGGTGGTGTCCAATATCCATGCTGCAAATTTGCAGCTCTGGAAAGAGGAACAGGACAAAGTTAATTTACTATACCAGCTATAAGAAGCCAATCTTCTAAAAATGTACCGTATATTATAACAAAAATATTTAACTTTAACCTCAGAATTTACCTGTAAAAATTAGGGTAATGTTCATATTTTTTTAAAGACTCTCCAGTTTCATTGAATCGTAGCTTTATCTTCATATAAAATTTCTCAAGAATATCAAAATTTGATGACCATCTTTGTTTCAGAAACTTGAACCATTCTTTATTTGTGTAGACCTCATCTGGAAATAACATAAATCACAAGATAAGTGCTTTTGCCATGAATGATTTTTTTGAAGAGCGCTGATAACCACTGAAGTTGGGCACCCTTATACACATATCATCATCACAAGATAAGAAAGTTCACTTTAAATCAACTGTAAAATATCACCAATACTAGTAAATTACTGCTTTAATATACTGAATCCACCTTTCTGTTTCTATTACCATAGCAGTAAATACTTTGAAGTTACTGAGAAAGGTCAATGTTAACTATCATAAAAGTCCTTCACTGTTCTTTGTAATAGATCTGAAATATATCAGCAATAATATAGCAGTTTACTTAGCATTCAGCACTTATTTTGACTGGAAATTAACCAACAGAAAGAGCAAAGAGTAAAGAACAAAATTTGAAGTAATTAAAAGTATCATAGAAAGTAAAAACTGAAAGCTGAATGACAAAAAGTGCAAGAATAAAGATAACACTGGTCAATGTATAGAAAAACGAAAAAGGAAGAATTAAGTAACAAAGGGGAACAGATCACGTGTGGTCAGACCGCTTGGCTCTCACCAAGGCGGCCCGGGTTCGATCCCAGGCGACTGCAAAGTGAGATTTGTGGTGGACAACACGGCGCTGGGACAGGGTTTCTCCGGGATCTCTGGTTTCCCCCGCCATCTCATTCCACTGGTGCTCCATCTTCATCTCATGTATCATCAGTGTCATCGCCTGCAGTGCCATATGTAGTAAAAGCGGGCATTAAACACTGCACAGATCAGGTGAAGTAGATGATAACCTTGTTACAAGTGATAGAGATCAGTATTAAGGAGTTAAAACTGGCCTAGGAAGAAATTACAATGCTGAAAATCCAAAACAAGAACTTGAAAAGAAAAATGCTAGCGTGAATAAGAAGAAAAGTAGTCATTCACCATAAGTGCAAGAAGACAGATAACATGTTACATAACCATTGAAGCTGAAATCATTGAAGCTGAAATCATTACTGTAAACAGGCTCGACGCATTGGCTGAACTTTTAGAAGGAAATTCTGAAACAACACAGCACAGGATACAACACTGGGTTAAAGAAAGAACCACAAATAAATCAAAACACAAATGGTTAAACCCTAAGTTAAACAATGCAGAGGACAAGGAAGTAAACAGGTGAAGGAACAAAGATACAAAAAGTGCACTTGTGTTTGGTGACTCAAGTACACAGAATGGAACGTTAAACAGGAAAATGTGAAAGTGAATGTACTAAGAGTAATAAGGGCAGAATATCGCACAAATTTTCTTGGTAGGGAAAGATATAAAAGTGAGGTTAAAACAATTGTACCACATGTGGGTGAGAGAAACAAATCACAGAAACCACTCGAGATTACGGTCGAGATATATGGTACAATCAAAGTACAAAGGAGCATTATACACATGCAACCATTACAGTGAACAGAGTAATGAGAAGAGATGTAAGTGAAAACATTATAAAATACATAAACAAAAAATAAAATGGACAGGCTACATTTAAATAGGAAGGACTTGGTACTTCTGAAGCTGCTGCTTAATAAATTAATAAACATATGCATGGAACAGAAAAACGAAAAATAGACTCAAAAGAATGGGAAAACCGAGCATCAAATGAAAAAGGTAACCGATGAAAAAAAAAAAAATGGCATATTAAGAAATGCAGAAGAATACAAAATATATATAAGAAAGGAAAAAAAAAGCATTTTAAACAGAAGAGTTGTGAGGGAATTAAGTTTTTTTCATCAGAATGTTCAAACTATAAGCAATGAAAGGATGTTAATAAAGGGGTCTAAAACCAAATATGATATAGAAAAACACATAGTCATAAAAATGAGGAAATAGCTAATAATTATCAGTGTTATACCTATTCTAGGAACAATATTGCAGGCAGAAAAAGTAACTTAAAATAAAAAAGTCAAATTATTTGGATGAAGTTTCCAATGAATTATTAAAACATTTAATTGCTGAAATTCTGACACATATTACAAACACATCACTACTATAAGGAATTTTTTCAGATTTATTAACCTGGGACAGCTCACATCACTTGTCATGCAATCACTTCTGTGTTAGATTTTATCTAACAGGATGCGTTTCTTAATAATTTCTTTATTTTATATATTATTATTACAATTAACATACGAGTTGCATAGGCAATATTGTAAGTTTGTTTATATGACTAAGAGCCAAAGACATACATATAAATTTATGCACCACAAGGAACATTAAAGGCTGACATTTCTTCAAAATCTGCTTGAGGACAGTTGCGCATAATACGTGAATAGCACCGAGTCATTGTCTTTAATTCATGATTTGTACATACCACAAGGTGAGCATTATCATTATCAAGAAAGAATAATTTCCAACAATCAAGAATTGTCTTTGCATTCTTTGCTAAAACTTTTACATCTGGAAGCTGAGTTATAATATTCTGAAGTGCAATTTCTGTTGGACTGTTCTTGAACTGTTTTGTTCCATCTCTATCCTCATACAGTTCACGAAACTTGTAAGTGGAGAAAAGTATATACAGGTTGACTCATTTGCCTAATTTTGGAAACTATAGCCAGCTACCCCATGCAACTTTACAAAATTAATGAAAGGATTATACGAGGTCTGTTCAAAATGTATCAACAATTTTTAATTTTCGTGGGCTATGTATATTCAATTTTTTATTGTTTATGGTGTTATGTTGGTACTCGTGTCCCTCACTTATGTTGACAAGCTCGGCCATTTTGAATGTTCAGTTAATTGTTGACAGCTATTTTGCTTGGATGTGTTTTGGCTCGTCTTTGATTTTTGTCTATTCCAAAAAAATGGAACAAAGAATCTGTATCAAATTTTATGTGAAAAACAAAATTAAGTGTGCGGATGCAATCCGAATCATCAGTGGTACAAAATGTTCTCAGAGGGTCAAGAAGATGTGAATGATGAAGAGCTGGGTGCCCGAGTTTGTCAACAACAGGCGAAAACATTGAAGAAATGAAGAAAATAGTATTGGCCAATTGTCAAATCACCATTAGAGAACTTGCTGAGGATCTAAACAGATCGACTGGCTTGCACCATTCGATTTTGACCAATGATTTGGGCATGAGATGGGTCACTGTAAAATTCGTACCAAAGTTGATCAATTTTGACCAAAAACACCATTGCATTAACGTTGCTAAGGAGCTGTTGAACTCTGTCTGTAACGACCCAAATTTGCTCCAGAGGGTCATAACTGGTGACGAATCATGGGTTCATGGTTATAACGTGGACTGCCATGAGTCAAGAAAAAAAAAAAGTGCCAAATTCGGTCAAATGTGAAGGTTTTGCTTACAGTTTATTTTTGACTGCAGGAGCGTGGTGCATCATGAGTTCTTGCCACATGGTAGAATAGTCAATAAAGAATGCTACCTGCAAGTTACCTGCAATTTGTGCATAGCAATGTACCAGAAACACCCGGATTTGTGGAAGAACAAAAAACGGCTTTTTCACCATGTTAACGCCCCTGCTCACACATCGTTGCTCACGTGCGAATTTTTGGCCAAAAGCATCACACTTATGATGCCGCAGCCACCGCACTCCCCAGACCTGGCTCTGTGACTTTTTTTGTTACCAAAACTGAAGAGGCCTGTGAAAGGACGACGCTATGCCACGATTGAGAAGATAAAGACAGCATCTAAGGAAGAGCTGAACAAGATCACAAAAAACTATTTTTTTTTAAATGCTTCAAGAATTGGAAAAATGTTGGCACAAGTGTATAATATTTGGTGGGGATTACTTTGAAGGGGACAAAATAGAAATTCATGAATAAATAAATCCTTTTTGAAAAAACTCAAAATTTGCAATACTTTTTAAACAGACCTCATATTCAAAATAACTAGAAAATTAATTAAAGCTTCAGTGGTATAAGCCATGTCAAAGAAATTAAATTCGAGCTTTCGGACATTCTAAGCTACATGGCCTTCTTCAGGAACTGAGGGTGGGGCTTGTGTCATGTCACTGCATAGCAGTCTGTTATTGGTTCCTATAGAAGACCATGGATCTTAGAATGGCCAAAAGCTCGAATTTAATTACTTTGACACAGCTGATCACTTGTGAAGCTTTAATTAATAATGCCTGCCATGAAATTTTAAGTCTTACAACTAGAAAATTGTGTTAAAAAAAACTAAATATATCAGCATGGCAATATGATTTTCAAAAGCATAAATCCACAATGAAAGCAATACAAAATGCTAATAAATAACATACTAGAAGCTCTCAATGTCCATGAATCCATAATAGCTATCTTTATATACTTATCCAGTGCATATGACTGTGAATATAAAAATACTGACAACAAAACTAAAAATACAAAAAATCAGAACCCTGGTGCAATAAAGAAAGATTTTAAAAACATACACCAAGAAGTAAACATAAGCTTTTAGGGCCAGAGTTGGTAGTTCTAGAAGAATTACCTGAACAGATTTGCCATGGTATGCTGGAGTAACATTTTGTTCACAACTGTGGTGAAGATCATCAGTGGCTTGGTTTAAGTCTTCTTCATGAAGGTTCAGGCGCGTCTGAAGCACTGACTGTCTAGGACAAGGTGTTTTATGCTAGGGATCTTCCCTGATTGGCTCAGGACTGACTGAGACAGTATGATGGTGAGAGGAGCCTAGTTGCCTATTGGTAACTACTAGTTTCAGATTGGTTTGTGTTCCGTTGTTTAAGGACTATGATACAATGAAACACAAAATTAATACAATTTTGAGTCGAACTAAAACTCAATGCTCCATTTATTGCTAGTATTTACCTAGAACGCGTTTCGTTAGGATCTTCCTAACATCATCAGCTGTTGTCGACTAATGGATGCCGGTTCAGTGAACTCCTCGGAGGTGATAGGTGCGTCTCTGTCTGTATCTTGATGAACTTGAAATTTGGGTTTTCTTCAAAGGTGGTATCGAAATTAAACAATTTACTTTCATATTTCTTTATAAAGATATTTTCCCACGTGGTTAATGCAGCTGGACCTTGGACACTTTTTAGTAAGTGAATTTCTCGTTCTATGTCATGATTTTCCTTCCAAAAATGGTACGCTACCGCCGATTTATCTATTTCTTTATTCCTGATGTTCCTAAAGTGCTCTTTAAGCCTAATGTTCACGTTCCTTTTTGTTTTTCCAATGTAGAATTTGTCACAGTCCTTGCAATTTATCCGGTACACTCCTGATTTTTTGCCTGTGGGTAACTCCTTTGTATTATGTGATTTCAAAATTTGTTCTGTGGGGCCAAAGTAATATTGTGTTCTTTGAAGACTTTTTGGAAAAGGTGTGTAGCTCTGGGATGATACGTAAATTTTCTGTATGAGATTTCATTGCTAATTGGGGAGAGAGTAGTTACTTGTTTGCATCTTAGTTGTCTTTTGAATTTATCTATTTTCTTGTTGACCAATTCAGCACTGTATCCATTGTATTCTGCAATGTGAATGATATTATTGTACTCTTTGTTATATTCTATCTTGTTTAAAGGTACATTAACCAGCCTGTAAGTTAAACTGTTGCTAACAGCATGCTTGTGTTGTCTTGGGTTATATCCATCTGATTTTATGAAATTTTCTGTGTGTGTTTCCTTTCTGTGTATACCAAATTCAAGTTTATTATGTTTTCTGGTAAGTTTCAAATCTAAGAAAGGGATTTCATTGTTTGTCTCTTTTTCTATGGAGAATTTTATTGCAGGATTTTGTAAATTAAGTAGTTTTAATACATCATCCACTTGTTTCTCATTTATTATTGCCCAAATGTCATCCACATATCTGTGCCAATGCTTAAAAATTAGTGGGAATGCTTGTGTGATGTGCGTTTCCAAAAAGCTCATGAAGAAGGAACATCAGGAATAAAGAAATAGATAAATCGGCGGTAGCGTACCATTTTTGGAAGGAAAATCATGACATAGAACGAGAAATTCACTTACTAAAAAGTGTCCAAGGTCCAGCTGCATTAACCACGTGGGAAAAAATCTTTATAAAGAAATATGAAAGTAAATTGTTTAATTTCGATACTACCTTTGAAGAAAACCCAAATTTCAAGTTCATCAAGATACAGACAGAGACGCACCTATCACCTCCGAGGAGTTCACTGAACCGGCATCCATTAGTCGACAACAGCTGATGATGTTAGGAAGATCCTAACGAAACGCGTTCTAGGTAAATACTAGCAATAAATGGAGCATTGAGTATTAGTTCGACTCAAAATTGTATTAATTTAGTTTGTGTTGTTTACCTGCGTGGATTGTCATTTGATGTCATCAATGATGGGATGCCAAGTTCTGTTGAACTTAAGGGCTTCTTCCTGTTAAAGTTGTTGGGGTGCTTATAAATTTTGATGGCTTATACATTGTAGTTGAGTATAGTAATGTATGATGTTGCCATCTAGGACAATTAGAGAGGTCTTTAAGTTAAGCGTTAAAATAAACGTGATTTGAGAAGATATTGACACATTGCTTCACTCACACTGTTTTTCACAGGCCATGTTTCAAGAGCTGTTGCTCCCATCTTCAGCTGAGTCTTGAAACCACTACAATTTGCACTAGTCTTAGACAGAAGTCTAAGAGCATCTTATGAGTTTTTGCAATAGTACCTAAAAAAAAAAAAATTAATACAAGATGCTCTTACACTTTGGAATATTCAGATTCCAGCTATAAAATTTACATTGGAAACAGAAAAGGTGGCAAAAAAGTATTGGGAATTAACAGTTTGGGAAAATATACACATTTTGAAGAACAAAAAGAGAGCAATGAACTTCGAAATTCCAGTATTAGATGACGTCATTCAACTCATTGAACAGCGCCAGGAGAGGGAGGCGGTCACCTGAAGAACCAGTAGAACATCAGCTGAGGATGGGGACGCGGTGTCCTTGAAACTTGTCCTAATTTAAAAAGTAAGTGGAGCTTAAGTGTTTATACAGTTCGAGAATTGGTTTAAAAAGTGTTTTTGAGAAAAGGTGGGGTTCTTCCCTTTTTGAACATCAAGATTAAAAAAAATGGATAAACTCGCTTTTGGTATTTACAGGAGACCGACACACACAGATAATTACATTAAGAATAACAGTTTCAACCCTAAAAAGCACCAACATGCCATTTTCAACAGTTTAATCTTTCATATGTTCAACTTTCCAATGAGCAGAGAAGATTATCAAGAAGAATAACTATAGAACCTATACAACCCAAATCTAGTGAACAAAAAAATTAAACCTAACACGGCCAAGAAAATAAAAAAAACCAGCAACCTGGAACCTACAGGGGAAAAAGAAAAACAAAATTTTAAGAAATTTACCTTCCCCCCATTAGTCCATAACAATTCCAAAAAAATCTTGTCAGCATGGAACATAGTTCTTGCACCTCAATAAAGATTCAATATCAAGAATTTGTTAAAAGAACCCCCCCCCCCCAAAAAAAAAAATTCAATTACTGCAAAAGAAAAACCAGGAATCTATGAGATCAAATGTAAACTTGTCCTAAAATATATATAGGAAAAACAAAGAAAAATATTGACATCAGAACTAAAGAATATATTAGCAACATTAAAAACGGTGATATAGAAAAAATCAGCAGTTGCTTTTCATTTTTTAAATACCAGACATGATATTAACTTGGAGACTGCTTTAATACAACAGGTTAATCATCCATCCCATATATCTTTCTGTATGAGAAAAAATCTTCATTAATAAAACTCATTATAGAATCATGAATTTCGAAACGCCACCAATGGACATCTTCGATAAATAGATCATGCCATCTAGCAATGACATGGAGAAGGAGGAAAACACTTTTGCACTAGTCAAGACTCAGCTGATGATGGGAACAACAGCTCTTGAAACATGTCCTGTGAAAAACAGTGTGAGCGAAGCAATGTGTCAATATCTTATCAATTCATCTTTATTTTAACTTAAGCTTCACTGTCTCTAAGCTTCTTTCAATGTTTATACTTTGGAGTTAAGTGTTACCAAATATGCATTATGTGCTATCATTATTCTTGAACTAGTATCAATGGAGAAAGCATGATGCTCAACTGTTCACCTCTTCATGTTAACCACATAAATAATTAACAATAGAAGACCATATATTTATTGATGTTCTTTCTAGGTATACTACACAAGTCTACTATGATTGCTATGAATGCAGTCATACCTATATTTGAAGTGCCAATATTACAGGGTTCCCTTGTAAGACCATTTAGAGCTAAAGATTCTCGTAAAAAGAAATAAAATGCCTGCAAGGAGAAAACTAACGTAGAAACCAGCAGACCAGAAAGTATTAATGAATACTTCCCAACATAAAAGGTTCATAAACATAATGCTACAGTAAATACGTAAAATATGAAGCTATTAACAGTAAAGCAAACAAATATATACAAATATAATAATTTCTAACATAAAAACTTCACTTATCTTATAAGAAATTATGAACGGTTTCTTATAAATTGATTAGTTTTTTACAATCATATTACCTTTATCTGCTTCAGTGAAAATTAAATCTTTCTGATTTAATGATTTAATAACTTAAATCCTTTCATGGAAGTGTTGAAAACAGTGTTGTTGTATAAATTAAATTAATTAGGAGTCGATTAATGACACAAAACAACACTTACTTTTAAATTTTCCCGGAACCGGTTTCTGAGGCCTTCCCTCTATCTTCAGCCGGACTATCGGCTGAAGATAGAGGGAAGGCCTCAGAAACCGGTTCCGGGAAAATTTAAAAGTAAGTGTTGTTTTGTGACATTAATCGACTCCTAATTAATTTAATAATATGTTTATTATTATTATTATTATTATTATTATTATTATTATTTCTCTTAGGTTGGTATTTATCCAACTTTTGTAATATTTTGCTACATTTCAACTTAATCAATAATTTATTATCTTCACTTAAATCTTGACTAGCAATATGTATATCTGTAATATAATCATCTATATTATTTGAAAACTCTAAACACGTTTTTAAACCTTGATTTAAAAAATTTAACTCTTTTTCATTAAGGTTACAATTTGATAAATTTAAAATAACATTATCTTTATTATTTTTAATAACTGGGTTTAATTTATATTGTTTCAAATGCAAATTATATAATTTGTCTTTTAATTTAGCAGTTCTATTTTTCATATTTAAATTAAGAATATTAAATAATTTGGATTCTAAACTAAGCCAAATTGAATTACCTAAAATCTTTGTTAATTTAAGACGTAAATTATATAATTTAAGTTCAATATTATTTAATTCTTTAAAAAGTACACTTCATTCGACTTGAGTTACTTTTTTTCTCTGCAGCTTTTTGATGAATACTATCAGTATCAAATTTAATAGTTTTTCTAACAAAGATAGGAACTAACTACCTTATGTTTTAAACAAAGATTTATAAAACAAATATCTGCAAGAATAAACCTCTTTTTCTTTTGAAGTTTTAAATATAATTTAATTTCAGATTTAGTATCCATAAAATTTAAATTAAATGCATGTACGTTATTATATGTAAAATTGTCCATAGTAACCTAAAAGTGAAAGTAACCAAAACAAAATGCTCCAAATTAAAAACTAATAAATAAGGAAAATATGAAGCTATTAAAAGTGAAGCAAACAAATATATACATATATATTAATTTGTAACATAAAACCTTCACTTATCTTATAAGAAATTATGAATGTTTTCTTATAATTTGATTAGAAATCAATTAATCTTACTCCTCAAATTATAAGAAAACATTCATCATTTCTTATAAGTGAAGTTTTTATGTTACAAGTTATTATACTTGTATATATAATGCTACAGTGCTAAAGCACTTCTAAATATACGTAAATTCAAAACATGCTTAACCTTCATGCAACTATGCTCGAGAAGTATAAAAGAACAATCTAAATCTAACAGATGATATGGTCAAAATCAAGAAGTGTGCTATTTGTTATTTTGATATTTCTGCCAATTCAAAGCTATACAAGTTTAAATTCTTTTACAGAATCTAAGGTCTTGCACAACTAATGGTTTTCTGTTAGATAGTGCACCCAAGGTTTAGACATACACTGCACACTCTTTCTGGTAACGGCAAAGATCACTTCTCCCCAAAACCTGATTCCTCTCTTCTTTTATTGTTACTGAATAAAACTAAGCAAGCTTTACCTGTTTTATTAATTTATAGATGAGTCGTATTTATTGTACTAAATACGACTTATCTATAAGCCGATGTGTAATAAATACAACTCATCTATAAATTAATAATTATTTTGCTTCACTGTGGTGTTCCAATACAGTTAAATCTCAATATATTTACCTGTTTTGTTTAATCTTGCAAGATCTTCCACTTTGAACTTTCTTGTATTTAATTGCTCTTTATAAGCCAGAGGAGCAAACAGCGTTCTGTTTGTAAACTTATTTCTATCCCAGTAGGTCCCAGCAGCCCATATTTTTGCATTTCCCATCACAAGTGCCAGAGTCTCTCCTATTATCTGATCTTCAGAAAGTGGCCGGTCGGCCACTCGTTTTCCAGAATAAACTTCTTTGGGATCTGATATCTAGAAAAAAACAATATTGATCATAAAAATGCAAATGTCAATCTCTGTGGAGGGAACAGGGCTGGGAGGGAGAGAGAGATTATATGTGTACATATAATATTGATTCTTAAAATAGTTTGTTAATTCATCTATTTATTAATAATAAAATGTGTAAACAAATTATTTTCTTTGGTGAAACAAAAATAATTTCTCTGTGTTATCATTCAGAATACTTAATATAACCTTTTAACAAGGTGGCAGTATGGGCGTTTCAAGAAATGCAATATTCTAACATTCTATTTAATCACCCATAGTAGTTGACTGATTTATTTACATTCAAAGAGTTCACTAGTAGCTACAAATGCCTGTGAATAATGGACATGTCAAAGAAATGTGCAGTTTAATAGCATATATATTTTAACATTGAACATTAGATACAGGGAATATGAAAAACAATACAGGGATAATTTTTATAGATATAAAACCAAATACTTCCCTGCAATTAGAAGACTATTATGTGTTTCAAATAGGATGATCATTGTCCTTGAACGTTACTAGGTGAGCAACCAATCAGAGTCCTGCGGTGCTGTCATATTGTATTCCCCATAAGTGGTGTGTGACTAGCATCAACTGAATCCATCTCTAATAAATACTATTTGTGCTAAGACAAAAATTCAGATTTTGCAGAAAGTGATCCATGAGGAAGATAGAGAGTAATGTGTCTAATAAAACCATAAAGACCCCATATTTTTAGCTCAAATAGTTTCCCTAATGCAAATGAATAATATATCAATATATTATAACAATGCATTGCAACAAAAGCACTGTAATGAACATCATTATTTGTTGGCATGTATTTGTGCACATTTGTAATTACACAGGACTGAAATGTAAACATTTGACATGACATGGCAAAAGAATTATTTTGAATAAGCCAAGGTGTTTGTTAAATTTGAGAGAGAGCAAACAGTACACTTCCTGCTGGCTTGTAGAATGCTGCATAGGCAGAACATGAGTCCTCACATTATGTTTGTGTATGAATGGTTTGTAATCTCTATCTACTCTACAGAGTTCAAATTAGTATTATTCAGTTGTTCTTCCATTTAAAAACCAGGGAAAAGTGGATCCACTGGATCAACTTGCAACTGAAATGAGACACAAGCTAATCAACTTACAACTGCCAGTACAATCTAACTGAGTTAATGTGGACTCGAATTATGTTGCAAACAAAAATATACTTTTAAACTGACTGATGTTGAATTGAATCAATGTTGAAATTGACAATCTGCACTGCAGTCTATTTCTGGAAATAAAAATGTGATGACATGAAAACAAAGACCAATTATTAAGTTAATTGTGCAAAACCTTTCTCTTTCAAGCCCATGAAAGACAATCAGACTGCAAACCACCAAATTAATTATTTTTGAAGTCCTTGACTGCCTGTAAAATTTGTCCCTAGTAAAAAAGTGATAGATGCTGCAGGGAGAGGTTGTTTTAGCAACTAAATTTGCTTCAATCTTTTGGATTTCACATTAAACCTTTTGTTAGGAATGTTAGCAACCCTTTTAATACCACTACCACTACTACTTTGTTATTCTTTTTCTTACTGTTTCTGATAGTGAAGTACCAGATAACTTCTCTCTGTTCTTTCCATCCTTAACTTTCTATGCAAAAATATAATAGCTTATTTTATTATCATTTAATCAAGGATAACAGCACTTAGTACAATGAAAGACATGGGAAGACACAGATTTGCTAAACCACAATAATGTATTTGTTCATGTTATTCCACATACCTGAAGAAAAGCACTAATAAAATTAGCCAGTCTCAGTGCCATCTTTGCTTCATTGACAAATTGTGTATCAGCTCCATATGCAATATCACCATTTAAGATAAGATGTTGGGGTTGAAACCTGAAAACATTCAAACAAATCTTCATGCATATAATTTCAAAAGCTTTTTACGGTAGATAGAGTCAACATGAAAAATTCAATGCCATGGCCGGGATATGAACCACAGATCCCCTGGTTTCCGTCCAGTCGCTCTAACCCATTGAGCTACCGTGGCCAACGTGCCGTCCTGACATTAAATTCTCCACTTGACTCGTATATGTCAGGACAAAAGTGAAGCAGATGTGTAAGAAATACGACTCATCTAAAATTTAATAATTTTTCGCTTCACTGTGGTGTTCCAATACAGTTAAATCTCGATATATGGAAATTAATTGTTCTTTCACACTAGCCGTATGTAGGACGCACTATGAAAGGGTAGAGCCAGAGTGAAAAATTCAATGCCATAGCCAGGATTTGAACCACGTATCTTCTGGTTTCCATCCAGCCGCGCTAACCATTTGAGCTACTATGGCCAACGTGCCAACATGACATTAAATTCTCCAACTGACTCGTGTTTCTCCCGGTAAACCACTAGGAGTTCTCATAAACACATGCGACAACTACCTTAATGGCGACTTACTATGCTGATGATGGGAGAGATGCACACTCCCGAAACGATTTCTAATCGCCTTTTCACGTGGCTTGCTGCCCAAGAAGAAATTGAGCAAATAACCTCCTTGAGTTTATAGTCCTTATTAACCTTTTAATAAAGCTAACTTCCAGGAGAAATAATTTTGAAAATTGTGCCAATTGCTGCTCTTTTTTAATAGGTATGCAAGACATATCTTAAGTTACATGAAGAAAAGAAAGAATTTCAAAGTATGTTGTGTACTCACTGTTTACAGTTCTTTGGATTAACTCCTAAAACAAATCTCAACACCTCATCAATGTTCATTTTGGTTGTGTGGAGAGACTCAGGGCCAGTTGAAACATTTAAGTACTCATAACGTCTTTCTAAATACAACTGTCTAACTGATTCACTGGTCTTCACCCACTGTACTGGCAGCTTATGTTTCCCTGTTGAACAATCAACAATATAAACCTATATATTTCAATGTTTCATTAACTCTTTACTTAATGAATTAGTTTATAAGTGACATGGCTCAGTTCCAGGCTAGGCTGTTATTCCAGCTAAATACAATGTACTCATTAAACTTTATGCATAAATACCTAACAAATACTTAATGTAACTTACTACTAAATTAACAAGGGAGTGCTAAGCCAGCAGGTGATCAGGAAGGTTGGGTGCAGAGAGAGATCCGGATAGTAGTGCAACAAGGGAGTAAGCAGCAATAGGAGTAGACATAGGCACATGCAGAGCTAGAGTAGGCTTATTTGGAAGGAGAAAATTAAGGGGTTTGGCTATTTTTGGAAATGGAGAGGACATCAAAAACATTTATTGCTCTCAGAAACTATTTGTAGTTGGTATTAATAAACCAACTACAAATAGTTTCTGAGGTTAATTTTGACATCATTGTTACTAAATTCCTCCAAACACATATATTTATTGCTGTTAATTGGTGGAATTGAAATGAATCTTGGTCCTGTGGGAGAGCAAAGTACAGTGTAAAAGATCTTGAAGACAATGGAAGGAATGGAGGAACGTTTAATTAACAAAATATTCATAGCCACAAAGGAAATTAAATAGGAGATCCAGGGTATGAACACTGAAATGGCAGCAGTCAAAAACAGAATAAGTAAGATGGAAGAGATTTCTCAGAAAATGAACTTAGTAATTTCGGGGATTGAAGAAAGAAGAGGGATCGGCCTAGCCAAGAAATGACACAGGTTTTAGAAGGTAATTCAGGAATGAAGCTGCAGGGATGGGAAATTGCAGATGCCTACCAAGTGGGAAGACAAAGGTTGAAGGATAATTATCACCAGATTTACAACATCTCAAATAGTGTATGAAGTGCTGGGTCAAGCTAAAATGTTGAAAGGTACAAGCATGTTTATTAACCGTGTCCTGTCGGTAGAGCAATGTAAATTAAAGTTCCAACTGGTGCAGCAAATGAAAAAGGTGAGAGCTGAGGGAAGAAAAGCATATTTCCCAATTCTCAACTTTGAAACAAAGGAAGATCAGCCTGTGTGAAGGAGACTGATTTAAGGGGCAATGCAACAGAAGAGGAAATGACTTGGCATATTATGAGAATGGAGAGAGGAGCTCATTGTGAGGCCAGTACAAAGGTCAAATCAGCAACCAAAGCGGCAAGTCAGACAAGAGAACATGTGCCAGGCATAGGAGAGGGTGAAAGCTTCCTAGGTCAACGGCTGACTGTGAGGATGACATCACCACGTAGGAGAATCCCAGCTTATGGGAAGATGATGCAACAAGCGGGACAATTGGCGCTTCGGGATGGCGGTGAGGACAACTCCAGCAGCCAACGAAGTGTTATTTTGACACCACGGGGAAGTCTGTTCAAAATTGAGAGGAGGATACCGATACAAAATAAGAACAGTATGAAGAGAGGCAAGAGTTAGAAAGGGAAGAGAGGGTGAATGCTGGTATTGTCATAAGAAGTCGGAGAAGATTAAATGAATTCAGACACAGAGCAGGGTCCCAATAGAGCATTGCTGGGGAAGGGGACAGTAAAAGTTATGTTTTGGAATTGTAAGTGTATGCAAAGAGTTATGTTTAGGGTATTTTAGAAGTTTAATGCAGGACCTGTAGATTTTCGCCATTGCTGAAACCTGGGTGGAAGAATCGGTACAAGTTGATGTGGCAGGTTTTACATTTGTTAATAAAGCAGGAGAAGGAAGGGAAAAGGAAGAGTGTCACGGGACCTTGGTACATTTATAAGAAATGATATAGTAAACGAAAGAGAAACACTCTTAAGATAAATGGACTAATGTGGTTGTTAGTGAAGGAATGGGACATATGGCTAGGTACAGTATATAACCCTCAAAAAAATTCTGATTTTTATAATCCCCTACTCCTCCATGAAATAGAAGAAATGCAAGATATTAAAAATGAATAAGCCCTGGCTGATTTCCTGATAGTGGGATATATGAATGCAAGAAGAGGGAAATTATAAGGTAGGAATAGCAATTCATGCAAAGAAGGAATTAGAAGGATTAGGCAAAGTGTCAAAATACAAACTGTGTCATACTAAATGGGTGTTGGGGGAGGACAAATTTGGTGAATTCATTTGTGTCAAAGCATGTGCATAGACTACTCTGTGTAGTGACGGTTTATTTTCAACGATTGTTAATTTCAAGATATCAAATGTGTCTGGTAGTAGTGTTCATTTTCCAGTGAGCTAACTAACCTGGTGAAGTATGAAGAGCACTATTCAGAACAAAATAACTGGGTGGTGACATTGGGGCATTTTAATAGAAATAATAAGAAGGATGAGTTTTATGAAACAATTGGTTTTGAAATGGTAAAGTTGTGTGTACGGGATGGACTCTATAGTGGTCAAGAATTAGGGAAAGCTTTCGAAATATTCACATTTGTATTAAAATGGGCTGGGAGAAATATGAAACAGGTAAATAGGAAAATTAATAGGAGCAATGATTGGTTTGATGATGAGTGTACGAATATGCAAAATTTAATAAGAAGGGCAGTAATATCTTGGAGAGAAAGTAATGGAAGAGAAAAAAGGGAAGAAATTATGCTTTTAAAGGACAAGTTTAAACAGCTGTTATAGTTAAAAGGAAAATGGGGTAGAGAAAGGGCACGAGAAATTGAAATTAAAGTAATCTTAGGAGGGATTTTTCAAATTTGGCAAGTGGTTAGAAAATGTACAAGGAAATTTGCTAAAATACCAACAATTAAACCTGTAGAGTGGCTGAGTTATTTTGGGAAGTTATTTGAAATGGAGGAGAGGAGTGGGACCTTGAGTTGGCTTGTAATTATATAGAGGAGTTGGACAGAGTATTTTCAGATGATGAGCTTTTGAAGCAGGTAGGACATTTTAAAAAGAATAAAACTGTAGGTACAGATGGCCTGCCGGTAGAATTTTTTTAAGCATGGTATGAGGATAGGAAAGACTGCAGTTTTGACTAGGGTTTTGAATGGTATTAAGACAAATAGAAAATTCCAAAGCGATGGAGGGAGGCAGTAATTCAACCCATATATAACGGAAGTGAAGATGATCCAGGTAACTACAGAGGAAGAGCATATTTCTTGATAATACCTTCAAGTGGGGGCAAAATGCATTGAAAGAAAATTTGTGGATTGTGAAAAAGAGTGTCTCAGTCAACCCATTGTATAATTTTAATTAAAGATAGTGGTGTTTAAGAAAGGTAAAACTGAAGAAATCTGAAAAGTGGTTTATAGGAGGCAAAGAAATTGACGTGGTAGTGGATTTCATTTACCTGGGAATCAAGCTAAGCAGGAAGGGGTTTTGGGAGAAGCAGAAGAGGGGCGCATTAGCAAAGAGATCAGCAATGGGGCTTCCGAGAAAGCGCTTATATATTGCACCAATGATGGTGACGTGGTTTGAAAGCTTTATACAGCACTAGTAGAGTCAAGGGAGAGCTATGGCACTGAAATATGAGGGTAGAAAATGGGTGCAAGAAAATGGATCTTGTATTAAGAGCATTTTGTAAACTTATGTTAGGAGTGCCTCAGAACAGAGCAAATGTAGGGTTTCTTTTAGAAACAGGGACATGCAGTGTGAAAGGATTGGTGATGGAAAGAATAGTGAAATACTGGTACCGGGTAATGCAGCTTCCAGAGGAGAGTGTGTTAAAGTGTTGTATTAACTATCAAGAAAACCATCCTGGTCACAATACGTGGTTGAGTAGATTAAAGGATTGGTTGGAGAAAAGCAGGTTAGGTGATGTTTGGGTACAGAGGCATAGCATGATACAGGGAATATGGAAGAAAGTTCGCTTTAGATCTGAAGATATGGGCAAATAAACTATGTGGGCTGAGACTGAGGGGAAAACATCAAAGATCTTTTATAAGTTGATTAAAACAGAAATAAAGAAAAGTATTTAGAAATATGTAACAGAAAAGAGAGGAAAGCTATTACTTGGTATCATTTAGGGGTATGGAAATTAAAAGCAATCTGTCCAATCTGTGGGGATAAAGAAGATGGAGAACATATTTTATGGGAATGTAGAAGTACAGATGATTAGAGGAAAAAGGTGATTTCTGTAATCTTCCCTTTCACCGCGCAGAGATACAATGTTTTGCCAGTATACTGCAATTTACACATTGGCCTTGGAATTCCATAGTCTTTCCTTTCACCCTGTGATACAATGCTTTGATTGTATATGGCAATCTATACTTTTGCCTTGGAAATTTGTGATCTTCCCTTTCAACACGCAATTATATATTTTGCCGATATAGTGTAATCTATGCATTGGCCTTGGAATTCCATAATCTTCTCTTTTACTGGATCATTCTCCGAAGTTGGACACAAAAAATAAAACAAATGCAGTATCTCCACTGCAATGGTAAGAGTGCTTCTGAGGAAGAACTGAATACACAATGGCTTCGGAAATTAGCTTTTGCTGCCAACATTATGGGATTTCGTAATGAATTCAACTTGAATTCACAAGGGAAAATGATACTAATGAAAATGAAATATTCTACAAACAACTAGTTTGATTGAGTCACAAATCCTATCAAAGTACTTTGTGCTGTCATGAATTGCTAGTAATGAAATCTCCATAACCTAACAAATTTCCAAGTGATATATTTTCTGAGCTCAAACACTTCTAGGAACGTTCTAGCAACTTCAAGTCTTAATGTAAGTGAAGAAGACATTTCCATATTTGAAAATCCATTTGTCTGCACAACTGAGAAATTTTTGATTAACCTTCAACTGGAAGTAATTAATCTACAATGTGATAACATGCTAAAAGATCAATTTCAAGAGAACAATCTAACCCATTCTATAGGTGTCTTAAAAGTGATGAATATAGTGAATTAAGATCACATGCTTGGGTTTGATCTCTGTATTTCTTTGGTAGTACCTATTTGTGTGAAACATTTTCAAAGATTATATATATATATATAAACCATATGACAGGTCAGTATTAACAGATGAACATTTGCAATAAGTTTTGATGATAGGAAACAATAACTTTGAGCTCCAATTTGGTGAAATGTTATCTCAAAGGCAATTTCATTCGTTCCAAACAACAAGAATTGTATCTACCCAGTATTTTTATTACAATTAGCTTTGCTTCACAATTTGGTGAAACATTAGTAAAACTGTGTTTTAAACAACAATTATGTCTACTGAGTATTTTTATAGTAATGCATTTTTATCAATATATTTTTGAAAATTTGTTTTTCATAAATTTAATAGACTACCTAAAAAATCCTTGACTATGGCCCACAGAATGTAAATTATTTAACATTGGACCCATTAAAGAAATGAAGTTTATTCAACTACAAAGAGTTACATTGACTTCATATTTGTATGCAGCTGAAATGAAGATTCAAAGGGAGTGTTTTCAAAAGCACTCTCCATATCTAGGAAAGCAAAGGCTATTTTCTTCCAAGCCATTTAGTTCAATCTATTAACAAGACTACAATGCTGTTACACTGGACTTTGATGGTTGGTAGGCAAGTTCGTTAGAATGCATGAGGATAACTAATGGTAATCTCTAATATCTCTTCTGATCAATCTTTCCAAAGCATTAACAAGGAAACAAGGAACAATGAAAGGCTTATTGCTCAGTAGACCCTTGCTTTATCATTATTATACTGGTGCTTAGCAATAAACACTACTCTGGTAGCTCTTCAGGGCACAGGAATTAAGAAGAAATCTATACTGGCATGGAAGAGATTACAGAGGAGGAACCCTCCACAATACCTACAAAGGAGAGTCCTATGTCCATATGCGCTGCACCATTATGAGACTAAGCTTCCCTGACCTACAGATGTTCATTTCAATACTTTCAAAACAACACAATAAACATTATAGTTGAAGTCTCGAGAATAACTCCCTACTCACCACATGTCAAACTTCTGGCTCACCATATCAGAGATTTTACTAAGGAATGTACCAGAATGACAATGAACTCGAAACCAACCATGCACCTCAAGCTTGGCCAATATGAAAGCTATAACCATACTCACAAACACCCACTGTACTTCTTTCCATCCTCTTTGCTAAAAATATGACCGTTGAAGTAAAGAGTTCATCTAGCATGTCTGATAAATGTTAAAACAGTTCATTTGGTCTGCCTACTAAACATTTAAGAGCATAAGTGTTAAACAGAACTGCTGCTTAGTCAATGTCACATTTAATTCCCAATTCTATTACTGTGACACCGATGAGAAAAGCAGTGTCTCACAGAGCATCAACCTGTAGCTAACAGTTCAATGCTGTAATATTCATAAGTGAATGTTGTGGGTTACTTTTCTTAATAATTATGTATAAATATTGTGTTTGCCTTAATGTCGTAGAATGACAAAAACTAATTTAAAAAGTTCTTAAGACTCATTGTTAGTTCGGCATAGGAACATGTCAATACCTGATAATATTGTTTGTAATAAGATGTCACCCAATTAGCGGAAAGCACAACCAACGACAGCTGAGTAAGGGGCCAGAGGCAGCCAAGCCACACCCTCCCATTAGTCTCTGTCACTAACTGAGGGGTTGATTAGGGAAATGTCACTTGTCACTGGCCGCCTCTTTCCCCTTCCCCTGTCCTCTGGAATTTTCGCGGTGATTCAATGAAACCAGAGACTTCTAGAAAACAGTGATATTCCTATAAAAAGGGCTGCAATGAGTGAGTCAGTCAGTGCTTGGCAAGCAGCGAAGTAGCGCCGTGTTAGTGAACGGACGAGAAGACTGTGTGCGTGCAAAGGAGGAATTTACATAATTGCGTGCATTACGTAATTTTGTGTAATCGGCAAGTGTTCAACTGTAAGTCGGTGGAAATAAAGAACATTTTTGAGTGGTGCAATTGGACTTTTCATTTCACGAACCCACAAAGTCACAATAATTAAAGTAGTAGCATTTTAGTCTTTAAAATATTAATTACAGGAGAAATAATTGGTAAGTCACAACAATGTTTGCAAAATTGTTAAATTTTCCATAGCATAAAACCAGAAAAAACAATTCATCTTTCATCTAATGTTTTTAAATAATGTCAAGTTCTTACAGAGTTTGCAGCAATTATTGATTGTATGTTAGGCCTTTATGAATTTTTCAACTTTAAAACTACACTCCTGAAAAATCACCTGAATATTTTTTTCCATTGGACCCTCCATGTGCAATAAGTGTCACTAACCAGTATAAACAGACTACTAATATCCAATATGGTTGAGTATGATTTAAGCAAATCATGCTTCATTTTGATTGTGTTTATTAAACATCAATAAAACTTACAGCCTATTTTTTCACAGTCAAAACCATTATAATACTGCTCGGCAGTTGCTCGTTCTATCACTTCACCCAAGAAGGAACGTCTGACATAATATGGCAACCGAAATCCAGGTCGACAACGGCATTGGTATCCACCTCTTCTGAAGCCCCATCCATCAAGAGGCTCACACTTAAAGAAAAGAAGGAAGGTTAAATTACATAAAAATCAACTAATCTCTAAAGTTAACTACATGAGTCTATTTCTTGACAATGTTATTTTGTGACATAGAATCTCATCCATCAATAACTGCTATCTGAATGCTAGCAAATGTATTTCCTAATGAAACATTGTATTTACACACAAAAGCATCCACCTCTGTGGTGTAGGGGTTAGAATACTTGCCTTCAAACATGATCAGATATTAAATTTAAATTTTCCCGTCTCTGTTTCAGAGACTATTTGCCGCCATTGTCAATTTATTACAACACTTTTCAACACTTCCAAAAAAGGAAATATATGATCAGATATTCTTTGGGATGAATTTCCTGGATACATTTTCCTCTGCGATATTCCTTTATCATAACATAAATCTGGGTTGCAAAATGGAGGAAGGCTTTCTTATGAATCTAAAGTGGTTTCTTATGAGTTTCTTACGAGAGCATAAATAATAGCTTTATTTGTTGTGGACAATATCTTTTTTAATATTAAAATTATTGTAACCTAAATTATTGAAATGAATGTATGATTACTTTTTGTTAGAACACTGATAAACCTTAATGTTAATCAACAAAATACAAGATGGTTTCAGAGCTCCATTACCACACTAACCGTGCTATAAAAACTCTCTACATTGACAGGAGCTTAAATAGCTGTTTAGTTAAATAGAATAGACTGTATATCTGTATTTCCTATTAAAAAGACAGTAATATCTTATAATCAGCTAAATAAATAAAAATGGTTAACCAAGGGGATTTTTATTTTATGTAGAAAAAAAGGAACTGTTTGCTTTTCAAGTATGCAGACAATTTTGACCTAAGAAAGTACTACAATTCAAATGCCAGAATTTTAAAGAAAGTTATTATCCAAGCTAAAATAAACCGTAAAAGAGACCATCTTAAATGCAAAAAATAAAGGTAACACTATTCTTCTATTTGGGAAATTGCAAAGAGAGAAACTGGAAGGAAAACTAATATTTTTAATGAAGATATTGTAGTTATACATGAAGGTAAGATAGAAAATAAATCTCAACATGTAGCAGAAATATTTAATAATTATTATGCTCGAATCACAGGTAATTTGCATATTTCAATGAACCAGTGGAAACAAAAACACAACTTTTTGAAAGTAATAAGTCCATATTTTAAAAACCGGTGTCTAAGGATGAAATGCTTAAGGTAATAGCCTCCCTTAACAATAAACTATCCTGTGGAACAGATGAGGTGCAATGTTGTAGTTAAGCAATGTGCTGAACAACTAATCTTTCCTCTTTTGGAGATTGCAAATTCGTCACTCTTTTCAGGATGCTTTCCTACAGTTATTAAAGTAGGTGAAGTCCAACCTATTTTCAAGAAAGGAGATAAACATTCTATTGAAAATAAAATTAAGCAAATGAGTCAATCTTGTATACATTTTTCTCCACTTTCAAGTTTTTTTTAATGAAGACTAGTTTCTGGGAACTTCTTCCCTATCCTAAGTTCTGGGGTTGACTGTAACCACAGAACTTAGGATAGGGAAGAAGTACCCAGAAACTAGTCTTCATTAAAAAAAAACTTGTAAGTGGAGAAAAATGTATACAAGATTGACTCATTTGTCTAATTTTAGTAACAATGGCACTCAACTTTCTGGAATACTTTTTATTCTATATAATTCTACTGAAAATTATATAGGCCTATTGCAATTCTGTTTTTCTCCTAAATTGTTGGAAAAATTATGTATAGCAGACTGGTGTCCTATTTTGAAATTAATAAGATGTTTTCTGATCCTCAGTTTGGGTTTAGACAGGCAAAGGAACTCATCATGCCATTCAATCTTTTATTTAAACTATTTATAAAGTGCAGGACAATAAAGAACATGTAATAGGCATATTCCTTTATTCAAGTAAGGTTTTCCATATGGTAAATCATGATATTCTTGTTAGGAAGCTTCAACACATAGGCATTAGAGGTGTTGTTAATGATTGGTTTAGATCATATTTGAGTAACAGACAACAAATTGTTGTAATCAATTCTGTAAAATACAAGCCAACAATCATACATAGTGGCATACCGCAAGGATCCATTTTGGGCCCATTGCTGTTTTTAGTTTATATAAATGACTTTTTTATTTGATGATGACAAATATTATAATAAATGGTAATAATTTGTCCAAATTACAGGATCAAATAAATAATTCCACTTCAAAACTGGTTCAGTGGCTCCAAAGTAATATGTTCAAATTAAATTTAGATACAACTGTGTACATGAGTTTTGGAAATCAAAAACTTAAAAAACCCTTCCATATCTCACTCAGTAAATTGTTCTGAAATTGCAGAAGTAAATAGTACTAAATTCTTAGGTTTTACAATTGATTCTAATTTATCTTGGGAATGCCACATACTGTTTTTGAATGATACATTGAGTTCTTTAAGTTATGCATTCTGGATTTTGTTAAAATCTCTTTCTATTGATGTATTAAGGTCAATATATTTTGGACATGTACATTCATTGCTTTTTTATGGTATAATTGTCTGGCAGTCTTCTTCTAAAATCAAGGAAACACTAATACTGCAAGAGAGGATATTGAAAATTATATTGCAAATGCCAGTTAGAACAATTAGCATGCTCTTTTATTTATTAGAGAAAATATAAATAACCGTCATCAAGAACAGATATATATATATATATATATATATATATATATATATATATATAAAATACAATACTAGGAGTACAAACCTAATAGATATTCCTAAAACAAGATTGTCAGTCAACCAACACCATTGGAGTTTGAATTATGAGTCACTATGTTTACACTCAAACTTCACTTACTTGTTGTTGTATAACTGAAACGTTTTCAAGATCATTCGATCTCATCCTCAGCTGTTTGGTGACTAAATGAACATTCTTCTTCATCCACTACTACGGTGCTCAGATCCCTCTGCCATCTGGTGTTAGGGGCACTAAGTTTTAATACTTCATTTAATGCCGGGATTTCAAAATTTATAACTTTATCACAGTTTTTGGTTATGAATATTTTTTCCCAAATATCCAATTCTATGGGTGTACTTAAAGATTTTAATAGTTTTATGTATGGCCAATGTTGTGGTTTTCTGTCCAAAAATGGTGTGACACTGCAGATTTTTCTGTATGTTTCAACTTTATGTTCCTCTGGTGTTCTTTTTCCCTGGTTAACAAGTTTCTCTTAGTTTTTCCTATGTAGCTTTTATCACAGGTTCCACAGTTTATTTGATAAATTCCCGATTTCAAGGTGTTGGAGATTGAATTTTTTAGTGGTTTATTTAGCAGGTTCTTCAGACTGAATTTGTTTTGGGGTGCTAGTTATAAGTTTAATCTTTTGAAGAGTCGTTCAAATTTTCTAAAAGCCCATGAATGGTAGGTGAATTTTCTATATTGCCAGTTTGTGTTTTTAAGCGGTGTGAGAGTGGTATTTTTTGATATCTTGAGTTTTTCCTTTCTTTTCATCATGTTCCTTATGATGGCTGGGTTGAATCCATTTAATACTGCTATCTCTTTTATGTGTTGTTGTTCTTTCAAAAACTCCTCCTTACTCAGTGGGATGTTGTATAGCCAGTGAATTAGACTTCTAAAGGCAGCTAGTTGATGTGAAACTGGGTTGTATTCATTTTTCTTTATGTAATTATCTATGTGTGTGGGCTTCCTGTATATTTTTTCTACTGGAACGCTAGTAAAAAGTGCCTTAAAGAAACTAGTATGAGATTTTCTGGGATGTTGTACTTCTGTAGGTGATTTATCAATTCTAAGGAGTTCTTTATTACCAAACTTTGAAATTTGTCATAAGATTTTAATTTTCTTACTAACCACTTTGCAATGTGGTACGTAGGTGAATTGATGCCATTGATGATGGGTCTCATGCTATTGTCTTGTTTGTGGATTTTTGGTAAAAAAAAACAATAAAAAAATACCTACACTCCTCAAAAAATGGCTAACTCAAGACTACTACGGACCCCACAGAAATAGATGACATTATCAATCTTACACATTTATGCACAAAGAATAATTACTTCATATTTAACCAAAAATTCTACAGACAATCAAAAGGATTAGCTATGGGGAGCCCACTTTCGCCTATCTTAGCAGACCTATACATGAGCTATTTTGAAACACACATAGTAAAGGTCTTCCCACAGATTTACAAATTTTGGCGGAGATATGTTGACGATGTATTTGCTGTCATTTGGGAAAAACTTACAGAAAAAATTACTAAACCTGCAAGATAATCATATCCAGTTTACAATGGAAGTAGAAAAAACAACACCCTACACTTTTTGGACCTCAAAATAACTAGAAATTGTCATGGTGTAGATTTTGGAATATACAGGAAGCCCACACACATAGATAATTACATAAAGAAAAATGAATACAACCCAATTTCACATCAACTAGCTGCCTTTAGAAGTCTAATTCACCGGCTATACAACATCCCACTGAGTAAGGAGGAGTTTTTGAAAGAACAACACATAAAAGACATAGCGGTATTAAATGGATTCAACCCAGCCATCATAAGGAACATGATGAAAAGAAAGGAAAAACTCAAGATAATATGAAAAAATACCACTCTCACACCACTTAATAACACAAATTGGCAATATAGAAAATTCACCTACCATCCATGGGCTTTTAGAAAATTTGAACAAATCTTCAAAAGACCAAACTTAAACTAGCAACCCAAAACAAATTCAGTCTGAAGAACCTGCTAAATAAACCACTAAAAAATTCAATCTCCAACACTTTGAAATCGGGAATTTATCAAATAAACTGTGAAACCTGTGATAAAAGCTACATAGGAAAAACTAAGAGAAACTTGTTAACCAGGGAAAAAGAACACCAGAGGAACATAAAGTTGAAACAAACAGAAAAATCTGCAGTGTCACACCAATTTTGGACAGAAAACCACAACATTGGCCACAACATTAAACTGTTAAAATCTTTAAGTACACCCATAGAATTGGATATTTGGGAAAAAATATTCATAACCAAAAACTGTTATAAAGTTATAAATTTTGAAATCCCGGCATTAGTGCCCCTAACACCAGATGGCAGAGGGATCGGAGCACCGTAGTAGTGGATGAAGAAGAATGTTCATTTAGTCACCAAACAGCTGAGGATGAGATCGAATGATCTTGAAAACGTTTCAGTTATACAACAAGTGAAGTTTGAGTGTAAACATAGTGACTCATAATTCAAACTCAAAAATGAAGAATACTTCACTGTTAATAATGCTTCTGCTTTTAATATTTACAACATCATTATACTTACAAGGGTATTAAACTTTATCAGACTTCCTCAGGAATTAACAGAAATGAATACCAAACGTTTCAAATATATGATTACTAAATGGTTAAAACTTAAAGCCATTTATGATACAAATGAATATTTAGACTGTTCTATGGATGATATATATTATTGATGATGTCTTAACTATGTAGCTGGTAACACTTAAAAACTAAACATTGTACTTAGATTATATAGGATATATACTGTAAATAGAAATAATTGACAAAACCAATATCTTGTAAGATCTGATGGTGAATAAATTCTTATTTTGATTTAGCAGTAAAAAGGTGTTTTCAGATTTGAAAATTTTATCTCTTCCTTGCATTTATATTCTGGAATCTGTGTCTTTCATTCAACAAAACCTAAATCTTCTGCAAATGAATTCTCAATTACATGATTACAATACTAGAGCATCCAGCAATGTCCATTTAAATTATCAAAGACTTACTAGATGCCTTAATAGTACATCACATCTAGGTAGTATTTTGTATAATCACTTGCCTCCAAATATTAGACTTTTAAATTACAGAAGGTTTAGGCAAACAGTACAACTAATATTATTAAAATTTTTACCTTTTAGCTTAAGTGAATTTTTAAATATATAATTGTAATATAAACTATATTTTACTGTATTTCTTAAATGTACTATTGTATTAGACTTTATATTAATTTGTAACATTTTCAATTATATTGTAATGCATATTTGTTTTTTGAAAATATTGCCACGAGTCCGGTTGACTTCTAGGGCTAATAAATTATCTGAATCTATACTACTGTACTACTCAATAGTTTCAATTTTATTTTAAAACTTCTGTCTTAAAACAGCTTACAATAATTGGCAGTCTCTCTTCCTTTATGTAGTACAATAATTTGTTATTTAATAATACAAGGGGAACTTACAAAACTAAGAGGTAAGCTATAATATTCTGAAACATGGTGTATGAAATGTGTAGTGTTTAACCCTGATATTACTACATATGGCTCTGCAGGCAGTGCCACTGATGATACATGAGCTGAAAATAAGAGCACCGGTGGAAAGAGATGGTGGGGAAAACTGGAGATCATGGAGAAAAACCATTCTAGTGCCATGTTGTCCACTACAAATCTCACTTTGCAGTCACCTGAGATTGAACCTGGGCTGCCTTGGTGAGAGCCAAGCGGTCTAACCACTCAGCCATGGCACGGCCCAATGAAAATCAGGACACACACGCATGCACATACACACACAATAAAGAAGAAAGAAGGGAGGCAGCATGGCTAAGAGCATGTATGGGAGGTTAAGAGATCAATGAATGGTCATTGCACATGAATGCCCATCATGTAGTGCACTAACTTTCTAAACACAGGAAAACTGAGATTCGGAGAAAAAAAAGTGTGTGATTAACGTTGAAATTAATATAAATAACATGTTAGACAAAACTATAACAGAAGAGGGTAGTACTTAGAAAAAGTAAAAGTAAGTAGATTGTTAAAAGAGGAAAGGAACAATAATTTATGAGTTTATGAATAGTGTAATGTATACATTATAACTTAGATTGAACAACCACCTAAACAGTGGCCAGAGCCAATTTCAGTATGATGTCCAATATATGTACTGTAGTACATCAATTATTTAAATTATTATTATTATTAATGCGCTATAATAATAAACCAGGGTAATTAATACAATTTTGGAATGGTAATACAAATCATATTTTTTAGCATTTAAACTTAAAAACCAAATACAGGAATATCACCTACTTCTGTGGTTTCCTTCTTGCACCTGGCAGTATCTGCAAAATAATTTGGCCCACTATTTCCTTCGCCTTTTGGACACTGATTGATGTCTATTCGATCAAAGTCCATCTCCAGTACAGAAATTGCAGTGTACCTGATGATGAAATAATTGCAACACATTATTACATGATACAAATGGTTTACAAAGATATTCCTTAACCCTGCCACTGCTATCCTAGTTATATGCTATGCTACATGTCCCTGCTAAGTTGGTTTTATCACATTTGAATTTACAAATTTAATGCTGTAACAATATCCTGTCATTTATTAATTTTTCACTTCACTGTGTGTTCCAATACAGTTAAATCTCGATCCTGTCATTTATTAATCCTCTGAACAAAGTGCCAAGGACTAACTTGAAGCCACTCTGTATTCAAATAAGTTAAATAAAGTACAAATTTGGAACAATATTTATTAAATTTTCTATCTTTTTCTTTCCTCTTATATAAATTAAGTGTAAGAGTCCTATTCAAGGGTTAAACAAAGCTAAATTCTTAAAACTTAGTGTGTTTGGTAGAATGCATGTTGATAAAAGAATTGGTACAAGCAGTAGTAAGCAAGTAATCTTTATTTCCATTTCAATTACAAATTATTATACATTTACATACTTATTACCACACTGAGTTGCTGGTTACCCGTGGGACCAATAGACTCAAACTCTGAGGTTGTCGAGCTAATTGACATCTTATCTAAAGTAACTTCATCTTCATTTTCGTCATATTTACTTATCTTCCTCAACCATTTGGCTCTTTGCCCCAAAAGTTCCCAATTTCAATTAAATTTTTCTATGTAAATACTAGCAGTAAATGGAGAATTGAGTACTAGTTCAACTCAAAGTTATATTAATTCTATGCTTCATTGTATCATAGTCCTTACACATTGAAATTTTTCATAGTTTTTGCACTCATTAACTTCATTGCTTGAATTTCTTTTGGTAGCCTTTCCCATTCTTTTTTACCTATCTTCTCCCTGCCAACTACCCTTAACATATTTGACTGGTTTCCCAACTCCTCCATAAATTAAATTTAAAGATGAGTCGATTAATGACACTAAACAACACTTACTTTTAAATATCCTGGAATATGTTTTGGAGGCTACTTTCCTCCATTGTCAACCGGCCATTGACTGGTTCTCAGTGGTGTATCTAGAGATATTTTGTTGGGGGTCTTCTCTGGTGGTGGTTTGAGAAACTTGCTGAACAAATCTTTTTGGGGAATGTCGAAATTGAACTCTTTGTTTCTATTTTTTGAAATGAAAATTTCTTCCCAAGTGGACAGTTCTTGTTTTCCTGGTTTAAGTGGTTTTGGTTCTGGATTTATGTTGTGGTTTTCTCCCAAAAATGCATGGCAACTGCTGATTTTTCTGTTTATATTTTATGTTCCTAAAGTGTTCCTTTCCTCTTGTTTCTAAATTTCTTTTGGTTTTCCAATATAAATTTGACTACAGTCACAGCATTGTTCCGGGAAATTTAAAAGTAAGTGTTGTTTAATGTCATTAATCGACTCATCTTTAAATTTAATTTATTACAACAACACTGTTTTCAACACTTCCATGAAAGGATACTATACTCCATAAATGTTTCTGCTTCCTCAACCCTCCATTTATATCTATGAATTTTTATTCCATTCTGCTCAGAGCATAATTCTTTTTCCTTATCTATACCTCCGAATACTGCCTTAAAGGAAAATTACAAGCAGTAAAATTAATGTGCATTTATAACAGAAAATGGGTACTTTTTTTTTATTCTTTCTATAATTACAAATAGTTTATTTGAAAACCAGTCCACTGTTTGTCAGCACATTTCAGGATTGCTTACAGAAGTAGAATAACTGGTTTCAACTTATCCTTAGATTGTTCTAGACTGTGAAATTCTCTAAAGAGAGAGAGAGGGGGGCAGGAGCAAAGGAATGGATAGGAGACTAATTTTAAATTTTCCAGACTAAGATAATGAAATACATTTTTGGTAGGTTACGTATAATTCTATAAAATGAAGGGGCAGACATGAAGTACAAATTAAAAGACTAAGGGAACTAAACACTAAAATTTAACCCTTTAATACATGGTGTTGTCTTAGGGCAACATTAGGCTGTATTCTGCTTAAAAATGTTTTAGACTGTTTTTTTTTTTTTTTGTCATAATATAGTACTGGCCTTGTCAGTTATACAAACAAAATTGATCTTTTGAATTGTAAATATTACACATATATTATTTTTACAACTAACTGTAGTGATTTATTTTAGTACAAAAAGGCAAAATCATTTGAATGCAGTTGCTGAGATTCAAACTCACAACATTTGGGTTTGAATGGATGGCCATTGCATTACCTATTGCTTTAACGACCATGGATACTCGAATCGATTGAGTTGAGGCACCGCAGAAAGCAGTATGAAAACCGGGTTAGAAAGTACAGCAACTGTGGCATAAGTAGCAAAATAATCTATGGTCATTATTGCATTCAGTTTTCACAAATAGTGACAGCCTCCAGAACTTGGGCTACACAGAAATCTATTTTGCCACATATACTTCAAAAGCTAAACAGAGATAGCAAAGATTATCACACAAGAAAAATCATGGCTCTAATATCTTTATGAATTTTGCTTCTATGAAGCTTTTTGTCATACAACATCAACAGAATCATTAATGCTGTTACTAGCTGTTTCACAAAGACATATCCATATCATTTTTAGAAGTTTAAGGATTTAAAACATCCCCCAAAATTTCCTATCCAGCTCATGCTATACTCCACATTTGGTTGATATATTTACAATGACATCAGTTTGCTTTTGGACATTGCTGTTTCCTCCATCATACATTTGTCTTGCATAATTCAGCACCTATACTTATTGACAAATCTGCTCTCATTCTTTAACAATCTTCCTTAAATAGGCACTATATGCACTCTCAGATTTGTAATGTTCACCTGTTTCAATTTTAGAAAGCAAGGTTTTCTTTAAATCAATTTACTTCTTTTGGTATCTAGAAGTTCACTTTTTAAAACCAGAAGTTAATTTCAGACAACAAATGACAGAACTTCGGGTAGGATTAAAATTATACTGATTTACTTTAATCAGCAATACTTTGAATTTGCTTGTGATCAATATAGATTTGGAAACTTACAAATACTTCTCAGAAACTATTTGTAGTTGGTTTATTAATACTCGTCACTTACTTGTAAGTGAAAAGTAAGTGATGAGTATTAATAAACCAACTACAAATAGTTTCTGAGATTAATTCTGATGTCACTGTTACTAAATTCCTCCAAACACATATTACAAATACTTATTCTTAAATCTAACTTGTGCTGTCAGAGCACTCAAAATCACATCTAAAGCATTGAAGAACAATCCTTAACGTTTTGAAGTCTCAAAAAGACATCATATACGGAATGCTGCACATTTAGACAATTTTAATAAAGATGTTTTGTGGTGAATAATTTAGTCCCTTTCATGACATGAGGGAATTTCTTACTGCAAAGAAACAGACATGAAATGAGTGGTAAAACTGATTACAAAGACTCTGTAATCCATAACATGCCAACATTTATTACACTTTTCTTTTCCAAATGTTATACTCTGGTATGTACATAATGAATTGGTTTAACCAATATGAAGACTTATTGAGTCTTTTAATATGAAATTAGCTTTACTTTTAAGAATGCTTTTAATCATAACTTTTTTAATTCGTTTAACCAAGTTGGGCTGATGACAGTAACTGAAGTCCTTTAATTTGATCACTTTGATCACTTCATAAACCAATCAATGGTAAACCAGATTAACTGGAAGAGCAACATTGTTGCAGTCTTAATATTTTTACATTAGAATAAGAAATTTCAAAAACATAATACTGCTCTATAACTTTTGCATAGCTTCATTTATACCCTTAACTGTACATTTTGAAGATGCTTCATAACAAATTCCAATATTCTATGAAGTGAGTGTTCATTGCTAGAATGAATATTACCAAAATTAAGGTTTTTGTAAACTTGAGGAATAGATAACGCTATTCAATCTACTGTATTTATTTAAAATCAAATTTTCCTGTCATAAACTGTCTTGTAGAACCCAAGATATAAAAGAAAATAACTGAAATAAATAAAGTGTAACTGTCCTCATTATATAAATGTAATACTGTTAAATATGAGGGATTGATTTTCAAATTTATATCAATATTAGTGGACAGATTATGGTATAATGTACAAAACCCACATGACCAGAGCTCAATATGGCATTGAATTTTTCAGTCTGGCTCTACTCATTCAAACCTTAGCCTACACACGGCAAGTGTGGAAGAAATGATTATTTCCATCAATTTACCTAAAAACATAGTGGTTTAAATATGAAGCCTGTGACTTAAGTACTTATAGCATAGTAAGTCGCCACAAAACGTGCGTGTCTCATTGAATATGAGAACCCCTAGTGGTTTACTGGGAAACATACAAGTCAGAGAATTCAATGTCATGTCGGTATGTTGGCCATAGTAGCTCAGTGGTTTAGAGCAACTGGACGGAGACCGGGAGACCTGTGGTTCAAATCCCAGCTATGGCATTGAATTTTTCAGTCTGGCTCTACTCATTCATACATATTTTTCTTAACTTAGCTGTATAAATTGCCTAATGCCATCTTTCACACTAACTAGCTCAGCCTGCTTGGCACCTAGACCTTCAAGCATTGCTGAGTAACATAATCATTCCGTCATCTACTCTAATTTACTGTCTCCCCTTGTTGTCCCAGTGTTTTTTTCCTTTCCAATCTTTACTTTTCTCATCTATTTCTCTTTAACTTTCCAAAATAGGTTTCCCATATTTCTATTTCTACTCTCTTTTTTACCCTGTAACCATTTTTACAGCTATGAACTTGCTTTGCATCTTTTCCCATTTCTTCTCCCACACTTTCTGTCTCCATACCACTAGCTCTTTGCACTATGTCAAAATAAGAACTATACTTTGTTTCTCCACATAATGCACATATCCCATTCTGCTACCTCTTAGTCCCCTTAAAAACATTCATCCTGTTCTAATCCAAGCCATTCCTTCCTTTCTTCTCCTGTATGTTACATTAGTCTATATAATTCTCTTCCCTGTTCCCTCATTATAATCCTATAAAAATTTGCCCTCTCCAGATCTCTTATCTTTCTATATCCTCCATTCTGGTTCCATTTTCCAAAAACCTTCTACATTCCTTCTTTTTAGTCTCCATATGTCCCCCACTCCTATTTCTTCCATAGATTTTTCTGCTTCTGATCAACTCTTTCTGTTTCCCATTTTCTTTTGTTGATTCATACATACATTCAGGATTGCATCATCTTTTGTCAAGCATTTATACCAAAATTTCAAGACTCTTTCAATTATTATGCCTTTACTTTTGGTTTTTCATAACTCTACTAAGGCTACTTCCCCTGGAGCTGATCTAGATAATCCTAATATCTCTTTAGCAAATTGTTTGTAACAGATCTACTTTATTACTTACTTTTGACATCCCCCACATTTCTACAGCATACAATATCTTTGACTCTACCAGTGTTTCATACACTCTCTCTAACCATTTGCTTGACATATAGAGTTTCTATTTGCATTTTCTTATTCCTGACACTGCTTCATTTGCTTTGACTACCACCTTCCTACAATGCACTTCCCACTCTCCATTATTATTCATCCTGACTCCTAGGTACTCAAATTCTTTTGAGACTTTTAACCTTTGTCCCTCTAAATACTTTTGATCCTCTTTCTTCAATTTTGTTAATCTTTTGAAAGCTATCACATTCAACTTTTCTGTATTCACTTTAATTTCCCATCTTCACAGAACTTCTGCATTTTATTTATTGCTCTCTGTAATGCTACTGATGTTACTGCTCCTATTGTTAGGTTATCTGCATATAACAAACTAGGTATCTCTTTATTTTCTATTATCAGGCAGTGTTGATTTCTTCCTTTCACTCTATTGACTACATCATCTATAAACAAATGAGATGGAGCTTTGTTTACAGCCTTATCTTAACCCTCACTTCTGTTGTCATCTCTGGGATTCTATTGCTTTCACACCTTACACAAAATGTAATTCCTTAATAAATTTTGTTATTTCTTTTATAAATTCATCACTTACTCCTTTTATTTTCAATTAAAACATATGGACCTTTATGAGTAGGTGCCATGGTCTCAAAGGTCACCAGATTTGAATCTCTTGGAACATTAAAAGTAGAAATTGAGTTGACTAATAACACAGAACATTCACTTTTTACATTTCCTGGAACTTCTTTTGAAAGCTAGTTTCCTCCATTATCCACCAAACATTGACATGTATATATAGAATGTTTTAGAATGCAATTTGCCTATATGTGGCACAAATTAACTTGTTTTGGAACAAAAGTCTATGTTACATAGCTTCCCATGCAAAAATCATTGCTTCTATAGGAAAGTGATATAAATGAGTACACATTCCATAGTTAATACCATGCATATTCACATGTTGAATTCAATGTGTATTGAGATCAATTTGACTATGCAATCTGGACTTAGTTTGGTGAAGGTAGAGACTGTTAAATATAAATGTCAAGTTTGTTCTATGTTGAAAAAACTATTTGTAGTTGGCTTTTTCACACTTTGTCACTTAAATTTTTATATTTTTGAGGCACTAGTTTCGAAAGCCATTGCCTCCATTATCAACCTCTTTCCAACTGTCTGTTGCCGTCTGCTCTCTTCTTTCTGGTGGTGGAAGTATGACTTTTGAGTCAAATTATCTACAGGTGGGATTTCAAAGTTCCGCCAGTAGGTTAGTATTTATTATTTTTTATTTATGTCCTCCAACGTTAAGTCATATCGGACGATGAATGAATGGGTGGATTGATGCTCAAATGAGCCCGGGTTCCATGGAGCTCAGAGTTACCCGACATTCGTCTTTCAGGATAAGGGAAAACCCCAGAAAAAACCTTATCCAGGTAACTCACCCTGAGCCAGATTCGAACTTGGGACCTCTTGAACGTGAGACAGACATGCTACCATCTACACTACCGATGTGGGCCCGCCAGTAAATAATTTGACAAAGTTCATAGTTCCACCGCCAGAGAGAAGAGAGCAGATGGCAACAGACAGTTGGAAAGAAGTTGATAATGGGGGAGATGGCTTCCGAAACTAGTTCCTCAAAAATATAAAAATGTAAGTGACAAAGTGCCAAAAAAAAAGACTACAAATAGTTTTTTAAATTAATTTTGAGGTCACTGTTACTAAATTCCTCCAATCACGCATAATTTGTTATATGTGTTAGGCAAAGGTTTTCAGATTAGTATAGATGCTGTGGTTTTGTAAAGAATATGCAACATTAATATAAAAATAGTAAAAGCGGCACAGCTGTGTCTATTATTGCACGCTTTCTGAAAGGTTTACTGTACCTCCACAAGAATGGTGTAGCATGAATGACAAGCGCATCAAAAGACAGTGATAATTTTCTTTAAAAAATAACAGACCTAAAACTGATATTCCACAAAATGAGCAAAACTAAGTTGAATGTTGCACTAAGTAAGCAAAAATTGGTGGGGGCATAGATTGCTTTTACTTTAAGGAGGAAGATTAGCTAGGACATTTTATAATGAGCCATGCTACCTTTAAATTCACATTCCAATGGATTGAACTACATTTGAAGCACGTTTTTAGAAGTTTTAGAAACAGTAGCAAAGAATAGCAATCAGTGTATTATGAGTACATAGAAGTAAGCACTCTTTGCCACATTCAATAGGATTTCCATGCAACAAACATTTGTTTCAATCCTGTTTCCAAGAGGATTATTTCATCTCATTCCACATTTCCTTGCAGTATTTAACATAGAATACTCAAATCACTTTCAATTCCCCATAAAAACATGGTAAATGTCACACAACGAATATAGAATAAACGTGTGTGCAATCCAATCAAGTTACAAATCACAAAGTGGTCACTGAATCAGACAACAGTCATAGTTATCTTAATATACTATTGTTACCTAGCAATGTATGTACAAAACATATAAAACAACTGCAAGTGAGTAAACATATGTTGTTGTATTGATTTTACGGGACAAACGTCTGTAACCTCTTACTGCACAGCCCTACTCGTCTAACAACAATCACCTTTATTGGCATTTTCCTACATATACAAGAAATGTATCACGGACTCATGAATTTATGAGCTCTTTAGTATAACTGTTTATTACACCTATCATTTTGGTGACACAAGTTAGATTTGTCGTTTTCACTTAAACATCCTAACCCCCTTCATTATAATGGATAATCAAGGTTCCACTATACAACAGATGGTGACTGAATTCAAATACAGAGAATTTCTGGATTATCATCCAAATGTGTTAAAAGACACTGGAGGCAGCTAAGCTGCTGTTTGGCCAATTTTGCTGCTTTGCTTGAACAATGACTACCGTAATATTATTAAAAATAACTTTTTATGCTACTTAAAATAACTGCAAATGAGCATATGCATTGGTAAGTATATGCAATAACAAGAGGAAAACTAAATGTAATTTGTGCCAAATTATTTCTTAGCCTTTGAGGCTGAATTCCTATGTTCCTATACCAAATTACTGTTAACAGTTAGGTATTCTAATTAGTAAGCAAAATGTGCGATCTGACTTAATGCATTCTTCCATAAATTTGTATTCATTATCATACTCACGTTGGATATTCAATATGTCTGAATCCTGTATGACGAGGATAAATATCCGCAATTGGAACAACTGCACTTACAAGCCACTTATTTGAACGGCCACAGTCAAAATAAGGACGTGTCCATTTTACAGGACCAGGAACTTCATCAGCACCTATTGAAGAAGAAAATTTAAAGAACCATCAAATGCAATAGTGGTGAAGTGCACATTTGTGCTTTAGGCATTCAAATTGTTAAGAAATTATAAGAAATGGATCAATAATGTATCAATTTATATCATTAAAATCTACATATAGTGAAGTATGCCAACAAGGAATAATATTTATGTTAGCAAACCACAAAATAGAGACTGCAATAAATGAGTATTACTTGGGACATTTAGGAAGATATTTTACAATGGAGGTGCTGTTATTTGTTTAAACTGCACGGCTGGCTATCAAAGAGGAGGAGAGGTAGACAGCATATCACAAAAATATGTACACTATTGAAGGCAAAGAATGAGCTATGTTAAGGAGCAAAACAAAATTGACTTATATAATTCTGATGGAAAATTTTGATTCCTGCAAATCCATTTCACTTATTTATCAGTAGAGTTTCCATCTGTGGCGCTGTCATCTAAAGGATGGATATTTATTGTTACGTCTGCATCACTTACTGTATCGATAGAACATTGAGGGACTAGTTTTGGAAGCCGTCATGTCCATTTTCAACCTCTATCCAAATAGTTAGCCATTAAGTAGGAGAAAAGAGGATATAGAGCAAATAATATTTTAGTGAATGTAGTTATGGAGAAAAGAATGTATAAATGAAAAAAAGCTCAAAATGGATAGAAAGATTGCATAAATTTTTAGTAAAGCCTATATAAAAGCTGAAGAGTTTTTATATAAGGTTAAAAAGAAATGAAATTGGTTATTAAAAAGAGAAGTGAACAAAAAGTACAATTTTAAGAGAAGTTGATGTGTAGCTAGTAGAAGTTGTACAGGGTGTGGCATGTAAATCTGGCCCATCCTAATATTATGGTATATTGCATTATTTACAATTGTTACATGGTTACATTCGTATACTGCATGTTTGGCAAAAATTAAATTATCTACCTTTCTACCAAAAAACGACATGTTGAGTCTGAGGGTTGACACACGTAACGTCATCTGTAAGGCAACTGCAGGCACAGCCAGTGAAACTTGACAAAACCAGTTGAAAAAAAAGGTGTTGTCGTGTGAAGTAATGTATGTGATAATGACATGTTCGACATCTGAGTGTACTGTCATTGCTGAATTGTTCATTTGCACTGGATCTTTTGTAAAACCAAAGAATTTGTTTCACGAGAAATTTCCAGGAAGTTCTGTGACAGCATAAAGCACCACACAGGAAAAGATTGCAAAATAGTGGCATACAGGATCGGTTCAAAATGATTCCAGAGCTATCTATCTGCACACCTGATTTGTCAGAACCTACTGTGAAGGTGAATTGGTCATTTCAGTGCATTACATTATATTTTATGTTCATTTTCGACTTCAAGGGCGGTTTTACATGACGCACCTGTATAATGAATATGATAAGTTAACAGCCAGGGCTGAACACTTCACTTGTATTTTTTTTATTTGTAAGAAGCTTAGTACAAATGAATAAACAAATAGTACAAATAAACCAAATAACCTGTGGCATAACAGCCTTAGTGGACCAAAGCCTGCCAACCTGACTGTTGGCCTTACATCCACATATGCAAGGTAGCGATGGGCAATCATCCAACCGATACAGTGTGGAGATATGATCAGCATCTCAGCAACACCCGCCCCCTGCCAGAAAGTTGGCATGCGTAACTAGGGCTGCTACCAAGTGTAACTCCTCACTTTCCTCACAATGCTGAGTGGGCACCGGTCCTATACCTGGGACTTAAAATCTGTACCCCCCAAAGGTGGGATTGATCCCAGTCGCATTACATGGCAGGGAACATGATGCCTTAGACCACTATGTCACGGCACAGAATAGTAAAAATAAATAAAAAAATACCTTTTCAGATTATTGGGTACCTACACTGACAAATTTACCACTCTACTAATGAAAATTTATCAGGATTATTGCAATTAAATGGTGAGTCAGTTTGATTACAGAATATATCACTTTTTTGCACCCATTTTTATAAACATACTGTCATATATAATTTCAACATCCATAAATGTGTAACTGTCAAAGAAATTAAGTTACTATGGAATCAAATAAAAGGAAATTGGGAAAAAGATGACGTATGAAATACCATTCTTGAATACTTGAACACTTGGGTCAAGAAGGCATACTATCTAAAACTAAGGCATCTATCCAAAACCTTAGCCTATATATGGCAACTGTGAAGAAATAATAAATTTCCATCAATTAACTTATATAAGGCATACTATGTTATTTATATTGAGGGGATATATCAATTAATGGTCAACATCTTTATTTTTATATATTCCTTTCATTTTATTTTCTGAAGTTTAAATATTACCAAAATTATATTTTGAAATACACTCTGAAAAAGCCCTGAAGGTTGATAAAATGACGGAGAGTGCTACGCCAGCAACAGAAGAGGAAGGTTGTGTTTGACAGAGTTTCAGTATCTTAGAGAAACAAGGACATAAGTACCAATGGGAGTGGATATAGGAACATACAGAGCCAGAATAGGCTTATTTGGGAGCCGAAAATTAAGGGAAAAGAAAGTATCTGGAAATCTGGAGGTTATTAAAAACTTAATAATAAAGATAAGTGTCATCCTGACACTATTGGTAATAGGCAGCATTAAAATGAACCCAGGACCTATGGAGGGGCAAATCAAGCTGGAGAAGCTAACTGGAATGAATGGAAGAATGTTTAGGGAACAAAATGAATGCAACTACGAAGGAAATCAAACAGGTAATCTATGAAATTAATACAGAAATGGGATCTTTCAGAATCAGAATAATCAGGAAAAGCAGGGAACCTCTTTGAAAAGAGCAAAATAACAGTTGGAAAAGGGTGGATTAGGTGATATATGGCTGCATAGACATAGCTTAGCATGGGAAGTATGTAAGGCAGTTAGATCTAGATTCAAGGATATGGATTGTCAAACTATGTGGGCTGAGATGGAAGAGGAAAGGTCATTGTTTCTTTTAAGGATGTTTGGAACAGAACCAAGGTCAGAAAAGTATTTAGAAATCTGTAATAAAAGGTAAAGAGAAGTGATAGCATGGTACAGATTAGGGGTTTGGAAACTGAGAGGTCTAAGGGGTAGTATACTGCAAGGTCACCGTTCAATATGTGGGGACAAAGAGGATGGAGAGCATATTATAATATGGGAATGTAGAGGTACAGATGAATGGAGGAAAAAATTGATTAGGGAGAAGTGGCTGAGAAATAAAAGTACTGTAAGCATAAAGAAAATGTTCTTTGACCAGAGTCAGATTAGACAATCAGGAGAATTTCTATGGAAGGTGAGATCCAAATGGAAATGGTCAGTTGACAGATGTTATGAGTAAGAGTCTACAATGTAAATTTTAGATCATAGGATGTATGAGATAAAAAGGTTGTGAAGGATTGGTAGCATTTAGACATTTATTGGATAAGTGACTTGGATCAATTCCTTTAGATGCAATATATGTAATAACTTGGCACTAAATAAAAAAAGATAAAATGACAAAGTTGTGCTAACTCCTCAATCAAGATATTATTTTACTCTTGACAGCAATTTCTTGCTACAGAAGCCATAGAAGGCACTTATATGTGCCAATGGTAAGCAACTTCTGTAACTTAAACCAACATTCTGAACAAGGTTCATACTGACTCAATACTCATAGAGCTGGGGAAGGGAGAGGTATATAGATAGCACGAGCAGTGAAGAAAGAAAGAGGTTATCATGGTTAAGAGGAGGGATATGGAGATTAAGCCGTAGAAGAAATGGATACCCGCAAGACGAGTGCCCATTGTGGGGACAAAGAGGATATAGAACATATACTGTTTGATTGTAAGGAAACGGAGATGTGGAGGAAAGAATATCAAATACCAAAGATGAATAGGAGAATCAGCTTATTCAAGGTATTAAACAAAAATTATAAAAACATAGGGCAGCTTTTAAGTAAGATAAAAAACAAGTGGATATGGACTGTAAAAAGAGAGAAGGAATAATAGGTGACTATTCTGTAATAATACATATTGTAACAGTCTGTAAATATACTTAATGGACTGTCCTGTGTAGAAGTGGCCTGGGCCAAAACAGAGGGCAGTCCAAAAATTGTAAAAGCTTAGTACCTCAATATTATTATTATTATTATTATATTGTGATGTAGCGGCTATGGTCCAAGATTACTGGAAAGTTGGTGCTTGTCAGTAGGAGAACTGAACACCAATAGCCCTGCATGAACATCTGAAGTGTTATGGTCAGATAATCACAATCTTTTAAATCTTTTAAGCAAGCATTCTCATGAGAGATGGCTATTAAGTAAATTTACTGAACTAGCGAGAGCATTTCTGGTATAACAAAAGAAGCTGTTTTCTGAGCCAATTTGTGGTTACTGTTATGATGTCCAATGAGTGAACTATCTATAAGAGACTTGTGTCATGTGTATTTTATTACACTGTTATGCCATGAAGAAAGTAAAGAGAGTGAAAACTTAGTGTAGTGACAGTTAAAAAAAAGGTCACAATATGAAGTTTTCTGAAAGTCAAGAACAACAAAATGTTTCTGTCATATGAACTTAAGCTTTGACCTTTGCTAACCAAAATTTAGTCTTCAAAATACATGTGACAAATTTTCATGAATCTTTGCACTTATTACAAGAAGTTGCAGTGTCCATAAACACAAAAACTTAAATATCAACTCCATGCAAGGAAACTTTGATACAGGCTATATTTTGTAATGCCATGACATTGAAATTTTCAGTGTGACTCTATAGTAATGCACATTGTTGGAAAGAAACACAAATTTTGAAACATTTAAAAAAAATCATATAAAATAAACAGGTGAGAGAGCAAAATGTCCTGACTGGGAATTGTTTTGTAGTAGTTATATAAACAATGTGCAACATTTAAGTTATTACTTAGCTCTGAAAGTTATTTTAAAAATGGTATACAAAGAAAATTCTAATTTTGAAAAATACACTTACCTAGATTTGTCAAAAATATTTGTACACTTTATAGATGTAGACCACACAGCCATGGACATTAGTATTTATAGTTACAAATACAATTAAAATAGATAGAATCAACATGAAAAAAAACCTTAGCCTATATATGGCTAGTATGAAGAAATTATTAATTTCCATCAATTAACTAAAACAATTAAAATATTTTATTTTAAATAATTGACAGTAACAAAACTTAGAACAAGGTTCACAGTATGAATTTCCCCACACCCTAATATGCACATATATAATGGAATTAAAAGTTTTACATTGTTCTACATAAATAAAATGTTTATTTTCACATGCTGCACTTTAAGAGGGACAAATATTTGTACAGTAATATATTATTTTATTAATGTACATTCAATCAAAATATAATAAGGCATTTCTTCCTAGTATTTTGAGGGCAATCTCTTCTAAGAATTATTTCGCTCAGCCATTTCACAACTGAATGAACAAACTTTCTAGTTATTTCTGCACCAATGTTATGTTATTGTCACAAGTAGG
Source organism: Mantis religiosa (assembly GCA_030765055.1). NCBI lineage: Eukaryota > Metazoa > Arthropoda > Insecta > Mantodea > Mantidae > Mantis > Mantis religiosa. The sequence continues at coordinate 55,586,401 of CM060948.1, read as the reverse complement.
TGTTTTAGTTATAATATGATAGATATTGTGTTTTCCAGCTATGTCCATACATGTTTAATAGAAGATAGTGTAGGTGTTAGTGTGTGGAATATTACATAAGCAACCACAAATGGACAATCTCTGCAGTATACGTTTAAGATGAAAGTTGTTCTAAAAGTAATAATTTTCACCTGTCACCTCTCAGCACTCCAAAGAACAAAGCAAGGGGATGGATTAAACAAAGTGCTCCCTCCAGAGGAAACCCTGCTCTATATCTTGGATGCTTTCTATTTTCTCTTTTAATGGAGGAGGACATAAAGTGACAATACTGAATACAAGAAAGTCATTTATTAAATCTGAACTTTAGGGGGAAGGGACACATTATTAATATGTAACAACTTGTTACATGTAGATATGTAGATATCTGAAATTAAGAGCATTTAATACACTATAAACAAAAAATATAAAAATTCCAACAGTGTACCCTTGTTTTACAGAATTGTTAAAGTACATTTTGCCTTAAATCTCTGTTTCTGGCTAATGTGACATAGGATTATCCTCTCTCAAACCCGGCACTTTTATTCAATTAAAGATGTGTATGAATTATTTTAAACATGCTAATGGAAAAAAAAATGCAAGCAAAAATTCAGGGTTGCAATCCACTAACACACTGATTGATGTCTTGAATGGCTGGTGTGCTTGCACACCTAAAAACAATAATTTGCATATATAATTACCTGGTGGCCCATGGAATGTAAAAGTTTCATTAGTATTGTTTGCATAACGTATTTTAACTTGATATGTTGTCTTAGTATCATGCCTCCCCACAACATTGTCTGGCAACCATTGTTTAAACCTAAGAAAAGAAAAAAAAATACATGGATTCTAATTACGTAGAAAATTAAGCTAGCTACAGTGAAGCAATAAATACTACACAAATAAAAATAAAAATATTTGCCATTTAGGCTTCTCTTATCTTAACAAATTGGTGTTGATACTTCTTTTCAAATGGAAATCGATTTCACAAACAAATCATTTGCATCCTCAGTCCACAGATAAACTCCGTTGTCAAGGATAATAGTTACCATGCCTTTCTTATGTCTTTTTAGCATAACCAACATCTGAAAACGAAACAAACCTAAAAATAGAATCAACTGTTGGTATTTCAAAATTCATTACGCAATGTTTATTTTTTAAAATAAATATTTTTTCCCATACCATTAAATCTATCAGACCATTTAATTGTTTTAATAATTTCACTTCAGGATTTATTCCATGGTTAAATGACCAAAAATGATCTGCTACGGCCGATTTATGTTTGTTTATACCTAATGTTATGAAAATGTTCTTTTGTTCTAGTTTCCAAATTACGTTTCGTCTTTCCAATATAAAACTGATCACAATCTAAACAATTAAATTGATAAATACCAGATTTTTTATTATTAGAAATTTTATCTTTTTTACAAAAATGTAGTAAATGTTTAATACTATATTTATTTTGAGGAACTAAAGTTATACCAACTTCTTTAAAAAAAATTTGAAATTGTTTATTAACCCAAGGATGATAAGTAAACTTTTTAAAATTATAATTGTCTTTTATTTTTTAAGGGTAGAATTATCATTAACAGTTTTATGATATTTAAATTTTTCAATTTTCTTTTGTATAAAATCTTTATTATAACCATTAATTAAAGCAGTATTAATAATATCTTTATATTCTTTATCAAATTCTTCTTTATTCAGAGGTATATTTATTAATCTATAAATCAAACTATTAAAAACAGCAAATTTATGTGAAAAGGAGTTACAACTTTTATTTTTTATTTAATTATCAATATGAGTACATTTCCTATAAATACCAAACTCTAATTTGTTATTATTTCTTACTATCTTCAAATCTAGAAAAGGAAGAAATCCATTAATTTCAGTTTCTAATGTGAATTTTATAGGTTTATCTTGTAAATTTAGTAATTTTAAAGCATCGTTAATTTGTTTTTCAGGAACAATAGCAAAAATATCATCAACATATCTATACCATATTTTAAAAATCAAAGGAAAGCTTTAGTGGCTTGAATTTCGAAAAAAACTCATAAAAAATCAGCAAGAAAAGGTGAAAGAGGATTACCCATTACTAAGCCAGAAGTTTGTTGAAAAAATTCACCATTAAAATAAAAATTAACCATGAAATAAATCCTGAAGTGAAATTATTAAAACAATTAAACAGTCCAATAGATTTAATGGTGTGGGAAAAAATATTTATTTTAAAAAATAAACATCGCGTAATGAATTTCAAAATACCAACAGTTGATTCTATTTTCAGCTTTGTTTTGTTTTTAGATGTTGGTAATACTAAAAAGACATAAGAAAGGCATGGTAACTATTATCCTTGACAACAGAGTTTATCTGTGGCCTGAGGATGCAAACGATTTGTGTGTAAAATCGATTTCCATTTGAAAAGAAGTATCAACACCAATTTGTTAAGATAAGAGAAGCCTAAATGGCAAATATTTTTATTTGTGTAACATGGATTCTAACATTAACTTTTCAAAAATGTTACTATTATTATTAAACATAGCTCACATCACTAATTTCTTTTGCCAGTTTCCAAAAAGAAGTTTTATTTTTCTTAATCTTCCTGTCTTCATAAAATGTGCATCCTCATATTGTCTTGTATTGTTCTTATTTATTTCATCCAGATAAAACATAATACACATGTTATAAGACATGTAAATTTAAAACACAAAGAAATATATTTCAAGATATATAGATGCAAATTTAAAATAAAAAAGGAAACCAAGATACAGAAAAATATATAGATTTGAGTTATTAAAAATAATCACTTACAAAGGTACAATTTAACCTCATGCATGATGTAGAAATTAATAAGATTTTAAACAAAACCTTTTTGAATTTATTGGGGATTCAATACCCCTTATACATTGTGCAAGAAAGCACACTCTTCACTTGAATGTTTGCAGCGTTCCTAAGTGGCAGCAATGCCAGATTTTCCAATTGATAATAAAAAACTAAGTACAATTTTAACACAATTGCCATGTAATGAAGATTCCTTTCTTGGAATTGTTGAAGACAGTGTTGTTATGATAAATTAAATTTAAAGGGAGTCGATTAATGACACTAAACAACACTTACTTTTAAAAGTGTTGTTTAGTGTCATTAATCGACTCCCTTTAAATTTAATGTAATGAACAGTTGTAATTCAATAAAATATGAGTCAGAATATATTGAATTGTGAATGATAGTAGCAGATGAACAAATAACAATTACGCTCTGGTTCCTAAGGTTGCAGGTTGCAGTGAAAAGCTATGGATTTTTTCGGGCATTAAAATCCTTAGAATGGCTTCCCTAAGAAGGAAATTAAAGCCCAATGGTCCTGTGTTGTAGATTTATCGCACATGAAACAATCTCAAGCCTGATAAAGGTATCTCTGAAGAAAATTAAGGGCTGTATTCATAGTTAGACTTGGTCTGGACCAACTTGCTACTTCCAGTGGACAAACGGTGGACCATCGATTTTCTTATTTATAAACCGGGGACCAAACACGTTGGTCTGGCTCATATTTTGGTCCACCTCCGAGGGGTGGATTAAAGGGGACTATCCTTGCAACATGGACGCCAATGAAGTGTTGAATGTAGCTGCAGCCCGTAGAATTTGTGAAATAAGATGAAGGAAAAGTTATCTAACAAGAATAGAAATTATTGCAAAGTAGACGACCTAAACTTCCAAACCAAATACAGGTTCAGTAAAGCGAATGCCAGAAAGCTCATACAAATGATTTGTCCTAACCTGTATTGTCAGGGACGATAACCGAGGCCCGAGTATCTCAAATGATACTCAACAGTACTTCGGTATTATGCAAGAGGAGGATATCAAGACAACACTGCAGACCTGCACGATATTAGTCAGGCATCAGTAAGCCGCATTATCAGCAAACTCATTAAAAATTTCCCTCCATGCTTCCTCCTTTCTAATATTTGCATTCATCGACATGGATTTATTTTCTATAATGTTGATTACCTTTTGGACTAAAGGAAACAAGAACTTCTCTTCCTCTGACCAATTGATGATGATAATGATGATAATAATTAATAATAATAATAATAATAATAATAATAACAACAACAATAATGTTTATTGTCCATAAACTTTGTACAAAGTTTCGAACATTGTCAATGAATGGAAATTAATTATTCTTTCACACTGACCGTGTGTAGGCTAAATTGTGGAAACGTAGAGTCAGACTGAAAAATTCAATGTCATAGCCGGGATTTGAACCACGGATCTTCTGGTTTCCGTCCAGCCGCACTACCATTGTCAATGAAGTTAGATTACAGTTTCTCAAATTAACATATCAATTGGGTAGAGCCAGACTGAAAAATTCAATGCCATAGCTGGGATTTGAACCACGGATCTTCTGGTTTCCGTCCAGCCACTCTAACCATTTGAGCTACTATAGCCAACGTGCCAACATGACATTAAATTCTCCAACTGACTCGTGTTTATCCTGGTAAACCACTTAGGAGTTCTCATAAACACATGAGACAACTACCTTAATGGCGACTTACTATACTGTAAGCACTTTAAGGCCTGGGCTTTATAGTTCGGACAACTATTAGGTACAATTAGTGGAAATTAATTTTTCTTTCATACTAGCCATGTGTAGGATGCACTATGAAAGGGTAGAGCCAGACTGAAAAATTCAATGCCATAGCTGGGATTTGAACCATGGTTCTTGGTTTCCGTCCAGCCGCTCTAACCATTTGAGCTACTATGGCCAATGTGCCAACATGACATTAAATTCTCCAACTGACTCATGTTTATCCCAGTAAACCACTTAGGAGTTCTCATAGAAACATGAGACAACTACCTTAATGGCGACTTACTATACTGTAAGTACTTTAAGGCCCGGGATTTATAGTTCGGACTACTATTAGGTACAATTAATGGAAATTGTTCTTTCACACTAGCCATGTGTAGGACGCACTATGAATCAGTTATCTATGTTTGAGTCAAACATCAGCTGATGATGGGGATGTGGATGCGTGGTCCTTGAAACATATCCTAATTTTAATTGTAAGTGGAGCAAAAGTGTTTTTATAGTTTGACAAGTGGTTTAAAAAGATTTTATTGATATTAATGATTTTTTTCCTTTAGTGAATAGAATGAATTTTTAAATATATGAGTAAACAGTAAGGATTTGCTGGCAAATAAAAGTTTCTTTACGGGATTGTATCTTGTCCAAGTGATATATGATTCTTAAACTCTTTTTTGCAAAACAAATATCCTATTCATGTTTTTGAAACTAGTACCCCTCTAAAGTTCTATACCATATTCAAGATGAGCATTAATGAGACCATATTAAGCTAGTTTCAGAATTCCTTATATAGATAATTTGTCAGCTGTCATAGGACAAATATACTCAAACTTAATACCATGCTTCTTCATACTATCCATATTCACAGCACACCCAGCACACCAAATTTTGTTACCTAACCTCAAACAGCAGCTACAGCTACAGCAGCAGCTACCATAAGAATGATTAAGAAACAGCTGTGAAGCTACCACAGAGATTTATAAACTTGCAGGTACACTGTGGTTTGTTTAGCACTCTATGGCTCTTGCCCATGCACAGAACCTTTCTATGTTGTGTAACATTTGTTCCGTGCTGGTCCACGGCTTTACTTGGTCTGAGGCTTTTTATCGTCCATGAATACCAAAAAGTTAGACCACCTTTGGTCCGGACCAAGTTAGTCGGAAGATAGTCTAGACCAAAGTGATAACTATGAATATAGCCCTAAGTGTCCTTATATATCTAATGTACAATGCAGAATGGGGCACTAAGAACCACAGCAGTTAAAGAGCATTCATAAATTTAAAAACAGGAAAGGAAAGAAAAGATAAAGCTCTGATAGTAATAACAGAGACTCCAAGTTAAGTATAAGTTTTAACTCTAATTGTATACTATATCTTACCACTTACCATTCATTTATTCTGTAGAACTCTGATGTATAATCCCAACTGAGACTGTCCTTTGGAATTGCTCCTAAATCTTGGACTGTGAATGTATTCAGAGTAGATATGCGCTCCAAATGTATTGGGTCATTGAAATCATCTGCCCTGAAATACAAATGTATTCATTATCCATAAAAGATACAGCTGAAATCCCATGAACATGATTGCATTATAATAATAAGATGAAAAAAACTCATGGTTTGCAAATTTGGGACAATGGCAGGTGGTATTACCACATCTAAATGACTTCATGATTAACTGATCTACATATACATGCTAGGCAAATGAGTGAATGGACAGCATATCTGACCCTGAGGGACTTAGCATATGTACCACTGAAACATGTGTCCCAACAGTTCACTATGCCATGTGGTATTTCTTTGATAGGGTCTCTACAAACTTCAGTTTGGTTTATGGACAAAACCTTCCTACAAACATTGATCAACCATCGAGGTCCAATGCATTGGCCTGCACAGCTTCCTGACATTAATTCACTAGACTTATATTAATGAAATGAAAAGTGCAGTGGACACTACTCTACTTACAATCAATAACCTAGAACAGCATATCAATAATGCCAGTGCAATTATTTGACAGAATTCAGGTATCTTCAAGCAGCCTCTGCCAATCCATGTTGAAGTGCAGCCTTGAATGCATTGCTGCTCACAGGGACATTCAACAATTTTCTGTGATGTAGCAGTAGCCAATATATGATGGCCACTGTTTTTTTGGGATTCTCAAGAATAATCCTCATAGACTACTCAGAAAAAGGCAGAAACATAACTGGGGCCTATTATGCTTTGCACTGCCTATTATTGTAGGTTATTTAACTCTTGTGTCTTGTAGCTTAGTAACAACTTTTTGTAGCACATATAAGATTCCATTGTCACAGGTGTGACATTCATATTGTGGAAAGGGAATGCAGATGTCTATATTTAAAAAATTAAGAGATATATTTATATTAACGAAGACCTAGCATATGAACAACAAGAGCAGAGAAAGAGACTGACTGAAAAAAAAGAAAGAAAGGTGAGTAAGGGTGTAATGCATTAATAAGAAACTGGATTAATGGGTATGTGGAAGAGGAAAAAGTGACTTAAGCAACACTAAGACAGTACAACAGCCAAGTAATACAAGGGACAGTAATGCAAATCTCAGCAGTAAATGAAATTGCCAGAGTAACAAGCTGCAAGGAAGCAATGATGCTACAGTAATAAAGTGGTATAAAAAGAATATGACACACCAAAGTGGGAAATATTTTGTGTTTTAATTTGCATTTTGGTGTGTTTGTTTTGTCTCGTCACCTAGCAGCACTCTAGGACATTGAACGTATCATACAGAAAAAACCTTAAGAAATCAACACAAATCATTTTAACTACCAGTACCATACAAAAAAACATACTTTTTTTAAATGTTTATCTTTTCACCACCGCTACCGCCAATGCCGTCAACACCACCATCACTGCCAAACATGTAATATCTGGAACATTTGACTGAAAGAGGAAAAAAATTTAAGTACTACTACACGCAATATAGTAGAAGCCCCAAATACTGTGGTCCAAAATATCACGGATTCAGATAATGCAGGCAAAAGTATGTCTCCATTAATATTGTCGTTAATTATTGCTTCTGCTTTTAATATTTAATTATTGTATGTTTTTTTTTCTTTTTTCTTTGGAAAGTTGAGATAAAAATATTCCACAAATAGAGGTTCTACAGTATAATTTTCACCACCACCCCTATTCGTTGACACTGGCCAATGGGTTCCAGGAAAGTAATGAATGATATCACTGTTCTTGGCCTTAATTCCGCTGAATGAAATCACTCACTGTACATGGGGAGGGTAGGCGGAATGTAGTGATATCATCTGCACCATAAACTCAGCACTTGCTAATTCACAGCTTTTTTTTTTGTCTTTTTTTGTGTAGCATGCTACTGAAGAGTTTTGCAATAAGGAGTGAATATAGCAAATTTGTCAGACATTGATCATTGCATAAATTATGCCATTAGTGTACTTTGTAAATTAGTATCCAAAACATTACACAGTCAGAGTTGAGAAAATGTTTCAAATGTATGAGAAAGAAGCTAAAAGCAAAGAACTGGTTACATCAGAAGATTTTTTCCAAAAAGCTAAGGTGTATATCAGATGACACAGGAGAGTCAGAAATAACAGTAAAAAGAATTGTTAAACACAAACAAAATGAAAATCAGAGTGCATTTTTAGAATTCTAGGTAAAAAAGCATAGCGTTCCAAAAATGAGCAATAAATCTAGATGACTTTGAAAAATGTGTTGTTAGAAGGATTCAAAATTGTTATATTCAGGAAAAAAGTCCTCCCACAGTAGCTAAATTACTTATTATCTTAAGAGAAAGCATTAACATTCAGGGCAGCAAGTCATCCTTAAACAGAATGAGAGAAGTGGGTTTTAAATGGGAAATCACTAAAACAAACTGAAAATGCTTAGAGAGAAGCATGACATTCGTTCTAAACATCCCTGGTGAAGAAGACAGTCTATTTGGTGTTGAACAACTTAAATAATTTCATCTACAATATCTGCAATTATGACGGCATTAATATGAACAGAATTGCACAACCAATTCAGCCAGCTAAATTGTATGGACATTTTTCTGCATGAACTGTACCACTTTTCTAACAAGTATGTTATCTGAGTAGCATATGAAACTGAAAACAACTCACTTAATGCTGTCCACAATAACAATGGCAATGAAGAACAAGATGATGTGAACACATTAGTGGTGAAAATGATGTGGAGGTGGAAGAAAACATTCTGAATATTATAAAAGTAAAGTGGTATAGTAAAGTGATAACTCATTTAAACAATGTGATTCTGTGGATGGAGAGACAAAATGAATCAAACAGCATTCATCCCCATCTTGCTACAATACGTGGAGAGAAAACATAGCGCATCACTGTAACAAACAAAACTTACTGAAATAATCTTTTTTTTAAAAAAAAAGAAATATTAGATAGGTGTAAAATATGTACAGTGGAATATAAATCAAGATCAGTTACAGGCTAGAATACATCTTCCAGCATAACTGGTGAGTAATTTTAAAAGTAGCAGCAAAAGCATTGGCAGGCTGAGGAACAGCCTGTGGTGTGTCATGCACGTAAGTTTCCTAGGTGGGATTGAGCAACGTAACGACGGGAATGTGGGTTTTGCAGGATGGCGGGTGAAATTAAGGTTAAGGTTTCATCATGGGTGTGTTGTAGACGGCAACTGGATCTTGGGAATGATCGACGTGGAAACGAATGAGGTGCGGATGACGATATGACCCAACAACAGGAGGAATGCAAATATGCTCTACAGTCTAATTGCAGCGCCCACAATGAAACTTGCATCGTCCTATTTTGCATTCGATTTCAACGACGTGACCGGGACCGCCAATTTTCCCCCTTGTATACTTTGTGTCATTTGACATCATGCACATTTTGCGGCAGTAGCTGAACCAGTCCGATACAGTCCGCGAACTCATATATGTATATTAGTTAATTGATGGAAATTAATCATTTCTTCACACTAGCCATATATAGGCTAAGGTTTTTGATAGTCAACATGGAAAATTCAATGCCATGGCCCGGATTTGAACCACGGATCTCCTGGTTTCCATCCAATTGCTCTAACCCATTGAGCTACCATGGCCAACGTGCCGTCCTGACATTAAATTCTCCATTTGACTTGTATATTTCCCCGGTAAACCACTAGGGACTCTTGCATTCGAGATACACCCTTTGTGGCAACTTACTATCGTAAGTACTTAAATCTCAGGCTTCATCATTTAACTCTTATTTTAGTTAATTGATGGAAATTAATCATTTCTTCACACTAGCCGTATATAGGCTAAGGTTTTTGATAGAGTCAACATGAAAAATTCAATGCCATGGTCGGGATTTGATCTCAATGATCTTGATCATGATAGCTCAATGGGTTAGAGTGACTGGACGGAAACCAGGAGATTCGTGGTTCAAATCCCGGCCATGGCATTGAATTTTTCATGTTGACTATCTATCATACATGTATTTCCTATGGACCACTCTATTATTGTCATGTCATGTTAGTCTGCTACATAGTGTAATTTCGGGACAAGTAAGACTGTTGGCAGCATTACGTTCAGTGGAGAAACACGCACAGTTTGGCTGCACTGAATTCTTCAATGTGGCTACATTACGCAGTAAGAAAATAAACAAACAATAATGTTAAAAGAATGCTCTCCAACACGAAATTGCACTAAAAAGTAAAGAAATTACATTAAGAATCATGCTTATATAAAAACATCAAAAACTGTGAAGGAATTAGAAAAAAATCTCTGCATCGTATATTAGAAAGAAGAGCCGAATTTTGTTATTGATCACTGAGAGAATTTCATTAGTAAGCATGTTGAGGGTGATAAGATCATGCTACAGTAAACTGCCAGATATAAATATCAAATGGTTGGAGAGGATTTATACGGCAGTAGTAGAAAATAGAATGTTACATGGATCAGAGATATGGGGAGCAGATGAGGCTTGGAGAGAGACTGATAGAGTGCATAGATCCTTTTGTATATATATATATATATATATATATATATATATATATATATATATATATATTTATATTGGGATTACCGATAGCATCAGCTAATGGGGCAGCACAATTGGAACTGGGCAGGCATTCTACTAAAATTAAAATCTTGTCAAGGGCAATGAAATATTTATACAGAATCTCAGAGGCTATATGCATATGCTATATGCATCCATTGTCAACCGGATATCGACTGGTTCTCAGTGGTGTAGCAGGCGATATTGTCATGGGTCTCCTCTGGTGGTGGTTCGAGGAACTTGAACAAATTTTTCTGGGAGATGTTAAAATTGAATACCTTGTTTCTATTTTTTGAAATGAAGATTTGTTTCTGTGTGGACAGTTCTGGTTTTCCTGATGTATGTTTTAGTAGTTTTGGTTCTGGATTTAAGTTGTGGTTTTTTTTCCCCCAAAAATGTGTGGCAACTGTTGATTTTTCTAATTGTTTGTAGTTTATGTTCCTAAAGTGTTCCTTTGTTCCTGTTTCTAAATTTCTTTTGGCTTTTCCAATATAAATTTGACTAGTCACAGCATTCAATTTGATATGTATCAGATTTTTTGTTATATGGAATGGCATCTCTGATGTTTGAGCATATTAGGTTTTTTAAGGAGTAATGGTTGACTGGTGCTAGTTGAATGTTTTTTTTTTTTTTTTTGAAGATCATTTTAGTTTCTGTAGCTGAGAGGGTTGTGGTTTCCTTTATTCGCTTCTTCTTTTTTGCTAAGTTCACTTTTTTGTCTACTAATGATTTGGGAAAGTCATTTTTTGTGCTATTGCAATAATTTTGTTGTATTCTGTTTTGTATTCTTCTGCTGTGAGAGGGATGTTGACCAGTCTGTGTGTTAAACTATTGAAAATTGCCTGTTTGTGGGATATTGTGTTGTAGCCATTAACTTTTATGTAGTTGTCTGTTTGTGTTGGTTTTCTGTAAATGCCGAAGTTTATTCTATTTTTATTTCTGATTACTTTTAGATCAAAAAATGGTAAATACTCATCTTTTTCTATTTCTACAGTGGACTTAATGCTTTATTCTTGGATATTTAAAAGTTTTAGTGCATCACTGATGTGTTTTTTTGGTACTATTGCTAAGATGTCGTCTACATATTGCTGCCAAAGTTTGAACATCCAAGGGAAACCTTTGGTGATCATTATTTCTAATGCACTCATGTACAGATTGGCCAGGAAGGGTGATGGGGGTTGCCCAATGTTAAACCTGAAGTTTGAGGTACTTGTTATTTTTATTGATATTCAATACTGATGTTAATCTGCATAGTAACTTTAATATTAGCACTTATTGACTATAGATGTGTTATGAAATGTGATTTTTTCCTGTCACGTGTATGCAAGTGAGCAATAGCTTTCTGAAATATACACAGCAGTACATTAAAAACAATTTCAATCCATGAAATCTTTGGAAGAAGTGAATTTTTAATTCTTGATTCTAAATCATACCACAACTGATTTGTTACATTAAAAAAAAAACTGTTAATTATTATTTAGAGCCTCTGCCATACACGTTTAGCTGACAAGAAAATTCATACACGATTGATTTTCAAAGTATTTATGAGTAAAAGGTACTACAGAAGTTACTTGACCATAACTATCATAATCTTGCTTCTTAGTGGTTAATTTAACCTAGACACACAGTCCTGGTATGCTTGAGTCCACTACTACAGCCAAAGCCATATGCTCTTGGATTTTGCTAGGAGACAGCAGAATAATTTTATTACAATAATATATAATAATTTAATATAATTTTGAGTTTAACTAGTACTCCATGTCCTATATATTGCCACTGTTTCCCTAAAACATGTTTCGTTAGAACCTTTCTAACATCCTCAGCTAATGTTGACTGTTGAATTTTGATTTGGTGAACTCCTTGGGGGGCGATAGGGGCACCTCTGTTGGTATCTTGATGAACTCGAAGTTTGGATTCTCTTCAAAAGTGGTGTAGAAATTGAAGAGTTTTCCTTCATAACTCTTTATGAATATCTTTTTCCACATGGTTAATGCAGTTGGACCCTGAACACTTAAGTGGATTTCTTGTTCTATATTGTGATTCTCATTCCAAAAATGGTAGGGTAAGCTGCCCTATTTTCGGAATGTTCCCTAATTCCGGATAGTTGGATATTTGCTCCCTGAACAGTGCTGCTGATGTGGAAAGTAACTGAACTTCTAGGGCTTCCGTCATTTTAGTGTCCTACTAGGCAATAAGCGCATTAGTCGCATTATGTGCTTGCAGTTTATTTTTTCTTAATATCTTGCATTTGAATGTAATATTTTGTAGACACCAAGTAAGTGCCACAGCTGTAGGGTAAGTAGTTTGATATTCTAGTGTTATTTATTAGTGATGTGTCATATTTAATGAAGCTTATGAGTAGCGTTTTAATGAAATAACTCATTACACGTTTCGGTAGTTCAGCCATGTTTGCAAAATGGTACAGGTGCCTAATTTCGGATACTACTAGGGTGCCTAATTTCGACTATCCGGAAATTGGGCCCCTCTAAAAATTTTGAGGAAGATGAGGCCTGCAAAGATGTAGAAGATTCTGCAGTCATTGTTTCATCTTTCCAAATGTGCCCACCGCCAGTCTAAACCCAGTCTTCTGCAACTGGAAAGGAAAGGGGAAAAGCAGCAGTGTTGAAATCCTTGCCATATCAGAGAGAACTTGCTGTGAAAAGTCCCCAGCCTTCAGCTCAAGAGAAGTTAAAATGCAAGAAGGCAAATGTAGAAGAATTAGCAGAATCTTCAAAGGGGGGAAAAAAATCAGAGCACCCAAAAGGGCAGCCAGAACACAAAGATTGCTAAAATGAATGTGCAACAAAGAAGTTCAAGACGTAAGTCATCATCTGAGGAGGATTCCGAAAGTTCTGTTTCCCTTATTTCCACTGATGAAGACAGCGCAGAAGAAGAATGCATGTATTGCTCTGTCCCATACCGTGAAGATAAATCTGGAGAAGCTTGGATAAGGTGTTTGGGATGTTTACGCTGGGTACATGAACTGTGTGCTGGGACTGAGAAACATGGGTGGAAAACATACAAGCGTGAACATTGCAAATGATAGTCTCAATATAGTAGCAAGTGTATGATTATTACAATCAAACTGAGATTATGTGAACATCATATTTGTAATAAAACAGTATTCTATTGGTACACAAACTTTAATTTTTCTTATGAAATAACCTTATCCGAAATTAGAAACCACACTATCCGAAATTGAGCATCCTTTTAGAACACCCTCCAAAATGCACAGGTTTCTTTAACAGTTTGTGATATATATTATCTCGACTTTCGCTATAAAGGGTTATATACAACCACACTAGATTATGTACTACTTACGACAGTCATTTTTGAAGAGCTTCCAGCTGACTTTAAGCTACTATATACTAAGATTTCCTTAGCTATCCGAAAATAGGGCACCTTACCCTATGCTACTGCCATTTTGTCTATTTCTTTGTTCTTGATGTTCCTAAAATGCTCTTTAAGTCTAATGTATAGGTTCCTTTTTGTTTTGCTAATGTAAAATTTGCCATAGCCTTTGCAATTTATCTGGCACACCTCTGACTTTTTGCCTATGGGTTTCTCTTTTGTATTTTGTGATTTCAAAAGGCATTGTACACTGAGTTTGTTCTGTGGAGGCAAAGATGTGTTCTTTAAAGATTCTTTGGAAAACGAATGTAGCTCTGGGATGGTATGTACATTTTCTGTAGGAAGTTTTATTGGGCAAAGAGTAGTCTGCATCTCTTAACTTTTGAATTTTTCAATTTTCTTTTTGACCAATTCAGCACTGAATCCACTGAATTCTGCAATGTGAACTATATGGTTGTACTCTTTGATATAATCCATCTTGTTTAAGGGAACATTGACCAGCCTGAAAGTTAAACTGTTGATCATAGTATGCTTGTGTTGTGTTGTATCCATCTGATTTTATGAAATTTTCTATGTATGCTTCTTTCCTATATATTCCAAATTCTAGCGTTTTATGTTTCCTGATTAGTTGCAAGTCTAAGAAAGGGATTTCATTGTTTTCCTCTTTTTCTTAGAAAATTTTACTGTGGGATTCTGCAAAGTAAGTAGTTTTAACGCATTGTCCAACTGCTTCTCACTGCACATATTTGAACATTAGGCATAAAGAGCATCTTAGGAACATCAAGAACAAAGAAATAGCCAAATTGGCAGTAGCTTATCATTTCTGGAATGAGAATCACAATATAGAACCAGAAATCCACCTATTAAAAAGTGTTCAGGGCCCAACTGCATTAACCACATGAGAAAAGATATTCATAAAGAAATATAAAGGAAAATGATTCAATTTCTAAACCACATTTGAAGAGAATCCAAACTTTGAGTTCATCAAGATACCAGCACCTCCAAGGAGTTCGCCAAATCAAAATTCAACAGTCGACATTAGCTGAGGATGTTAGGAAGATCCTAATAAAATGCATTGTAGGTAAAAACGAGCAATATGTGGAGCATGGAATACTAGTTTGACTAAAATTATATTCTTTATTTCGTTGAATAATGACTGGCACTTCTCCTATAACTCCTGCATAGTAGCAGTTTAAAATATGTTTCGATGTATGGGTGAAGATAGGCAATAGTACTGTCTACTACCACCAGATGATGTTGCTACTTACCACAGATGGCACACTGGAGCAACAATTGTACCGTTTTGTGAATATGCTTGTGGACATCAGTGAAACAACATGGAAGCAGACAAGCATGGCCAAAGGTGGATGTGTAGTTTCTTTGGAGGGAAGGACATCCACAAGAGATTTGTGGCGATATATGGGGAGTCTGCACCAAGTCGCAGGTCCGTGTTTCGTTGGATGTCTTGAGTTCAAAGACAGCAGGAACTGTTCTGAAAAACGCAAAAGCACTGGGCATCCAGCAACTGCACGCGTAAACCAAACAAAATCTGGCTTGTCAATGACCTGATATTGCAGAACAAGCGAATCACATTTGATGAATTAGTGCAGGCAACAGGTCTATCACGGGGAACCATCCACACCACAATTTATGAAGATTTGATGACGAAAAAGGCATGTGCACAATGGGTGCCACATAACCTCACCAATGTGCAAATCCAGAGGAATTCTTTGCGAAACTGGTCACCATCAACGAGTCATGATATTTCCACGAGACTCCGCAAAAGAAACTCCAGTCTATGGAGTGGAAGCATGCTGTGAGCCCTCGTCCCAAGATGTCACGGTCAGGACAATTTGTTCGGAAACACATGGCAACCATATTCTGGGATCAGGAAGGATACTGCTGGTGGACTGGCTCCCTTCCAATACGACCATCATCTGTGAGTGGTACTGCAATTCACTGTAACAACTCCACCAATGCATTCAACAATGCCGGCATCAAAAATGGGGCTGTGGTGTTTTTCTCCAACAAGACAATGCACGACCACATGCCAGTTGCCACACCACGGCCACCATTCGTTCACTATGGTTTACTGTGCTGCCACATCCTCCATATTCACCCGATTTGGCTCCCAGTGACTGTGTCCTATTCGACGCGATGAAAGAGGTCATGTGGGGTAAGCAGTTTACTACTAATGATGAAGTTCATGCAGTGGTCCATCAGTGGCACTGGATACCTCCAAAGAATGGTTTGCTACGCAAATATGGAAGCTGCCAGAACAATGGAATAAGTGCATAGACATTGGCAGGGAATACCTGTGATGTTACCTGAATGAATTTGTTCAATATATGGTTCCTGTAAACAAAAAAAGGTTGTAGTGCCAATCATTTTTGAACGTCACTAGTAATTATGTGCTTCATTGTATCACAGTCCTTACTCATTTAGAATATAATAATTTGTTACAAACTTCACTTATCTTTTCAAGAAATTATAAATTCCTTGCAGAACTCAGGACTAGTTTTGCAAATATATTATTTGCATCATCTGCAAAGGAGGTCACTTATGTGTCATCGTTAATGCTGCTACGTGACGGATTACTTGTATTTATTACCAGAGGTTGGTAAAAGACATAATGACAGTTTTGCCAATACTAGTCATCCACTTAATATGATTGGAGTTTCAACACCTTATACACAAATCTTTTGTCTTTGATAGCAGCAAAACAGTAAAAAGTGCAAATATATTCTTCTAAAGATTCTGTCAAACACCAACACTTTATTGTGATGTACATGTAACAGCAATCCTTTGGCAAATTTACACAAACATGATGAGTTTTCCTCACTCCAGAGAAAATAAAACACCTGAAACTACTTTTCACAACCTAGACAAGATTTGAACTGAGGATAAAAAAACACAGCTCAAAACTGGACCCAACCATCTTTGTCATTTCCTGCTTGTCTGATGCTAGAGCACTTAAAGGCTCTGTTAACGTAAGCAATAGCAGATTTGTGAATAAATGTGTGCCTTGAATTTTGTGAGGCAGTATATGAAGAAGCAAGAAATGATATTTAAGAGCAAATATTACAATAATATATAATTTATAACCAACTTTACTTATCTTTTTAAAAAATTATAAATACTTCTAAATCTTCCACAAGTTGAATTATTAAAGTAATTAAACGGACCAATAGATTTAATGGTTTGAGAGAAAATATCTTATAAAATAAAAATGCAATGAATTTTGAGATAATGTTGCGAGCCATTGTTGTGATTGGCTCGGCCGGCGCGCACAAAGGGACAGACAGACGGAGAAAAAAGCTTGCCGAAACAGAGAAAGAAAGAGACAGCTAGTGATTGGAAGCTTCACTTTCTTGATTGTTACAGAACATTCCACTAATTTCTGGAACAATGAGTGGAGATATAAAAGGAAGCCGCGGTTAGTTGTCAGGGGTCAGTCGTAATTGGACTCGATAATTGTCTGCGTGCAGTGGTGATTTGAAAGTGTACTCTTGCTTATTTACATGTGCAGAAGCCATAAGAGATTGTGTTATACTGGTCGCCAAACTAGAATGTGACTGACAGTAACCATATGGAAGAACGCTCTAAATAAATGGGAGGGGATGAGTATGTCATAACAGTTGTCATGGTAACGATTAGGGGGACCAATTAAGAGTCGAGATGTTTCCATGACAATGTTGGACGCTAAACCGTGGTTGCTGATATTCTAACACGTGCTTAGCATGACTTGCAGGCAAGCGAGTTACGTAAACGCTGCAGTAAATACAATACCTAGGTTTTTATTTCTCTTCTGATAATGCTGCATAAACAGAATGCCCTCACAGTTAGAGATCCTGTACTGGCAAGTTACTTTGCATTTTATTTGTGGCAATTTGCCTTGGTTTACGTGTGTGAGTTCATGTATCTGTGCGTGTGTTGTTATCATTTGCAATTGTGTTTAATGAATGTTTAATTATGTCTAAATATAGAGACAAGCGAAAACTGAACGTGCTCGGAAACCAAATAAAACTGTATTTGGTAAAGGTATTCCAATTAAAGGACATACACGGGAAATAATATGCTCTGTGAGAGAACACTTTGATGAGGAGAAATTGAAAGGGAACCCTAGTATTCTATTCTCTAAGTGCTTGATAGGACTTCCCGTGCTGTAGGTATCAGTAAGGACATTAAGGTTAAGATTGGGAAAGAAAAGTATTTTAAAGAAGAAAGACATTGGGGTATAAATTAGAAACGCCAGGAAAAAATTATGTAAGCGGCATTTTCCCATTTCAATAAGCATCAAATGTCACAGGTATGCCTCTTTTGTTATGATCTTTACATTGATGTGTTCTTGCATGTTCTAGCGTTTGCATGTAGATCCACGACTGTACTATTGTCTTTGTGTACAGCATTATAAATAATTAATATGTAATAATAAAATACCAATTGCAATCGCAACTGAAACACCTTCGCACGTTTAATCCTATCGCGCTCTCCACATGGCAGCAATAAGCGGCAACGTCGCCTCTCACTCTGTACGAAATGTCAAATCACTTTCTAGATTGGCAACCAGTATAGTATGTTAAGTCATTCTACTGCCAAGGGTGTACAAACTGTCTTTCTACGGAAATAAAGAGGATTTTTTAATTTCTGCAACCTGGACTTTTAATTTTACTAACCCAAAAATATCACAATATGGTGTCAGGGCTGGGACATAAGACAATGGAAGCTGCATTGGCAAAGATTTTAGAGAAGATGGAAGAAATGAAGGCCGAATAAACAACGGAAATGAAAGCGGCGAACGACAGCTTGGCTACGAAGACGGAAACAGCAAATAGCAACCTGGCCGCGGAGCTGAAAGAAATGAAGACAGCTAACGAAAACCCTGCCGCCGAGATGAAAGAAATGAAGACAGAAAAAGACACCCTCGCTGCGACGTTAACTGTGGAAATGAGTGCAGCGAACGATAGCCTGGTAACCGAAATGAAGGCGGCGAACGAGGCCCTGGCCGCAAAATTTGAAGAGCAGTTAGCCGGCGTGAGGGATGACGTCGCGGAGCTGGGCAAGCGGATGGGTCAAGTGGGCAAGCGCCTTAACAACTCAGAGGGAAAGGCCGACAGTAACACCAAGTCCCTGAACGCTATGGTGGAAGACGTCGAACCGCGTTAACAACCTAGAAGGAAAGGCCGACAGCAACACCAAGTCCCTGAACGCCATGGTGGAGGGCATCGTCGGCAGAAGGATGAAGATTTTAAAGGCGGACGCATCGGGACGCGACACATCCGCGCGCGTCAAACCACCTAGGAACGATGGAACGTCGACGTTCGAAGTCTTCCGCCGCCAATTCGACACAGTGGCCAAACACAACAAATGGTTACCAGAAGAAGAGGCCGCACAGCCTGATATCATGATATCTTCCAACTGCAAAAACAATCATGATGAGTTGTTGACATTATGCATTCATCACAACTACACCAGTCAGCACTATTTGCTTACAGGAATGTAAGCAGGAAATGTTTGCAGAAATTTAGTAGCAATGGCGTCCAAATTAACTGATAAAACTATTTGCTGTCAATTTTTCAAACTATGTTACAATTTTGATTTCCTGAGGGACTAGTTTCGGGAGTTGTTGATAAAGAAGTTCATAGTTCCACCATCAGAGAGAAGCCATAGACATCAGGCGACAGTTGGGCTTTCGAGGGTGAAAATAGAAGCAACAGCTTCCGAAACTAGTTCCTCAATCAAAATGTAAGTGAGGTAGTGTGAAAAACCGACTAGAAAGAGTTTTATCAACTATTTACTTCATTTGGTTTCCTAATATTTTCATCTAGTTTTATAAGCTTTCTTGTGAATTGATGCAGCTTGAGTCAAGATATTACTCGAGAAACTAATGATATAATAATGGTTAAACATGATACTGCACTAATAATGAACTAGTATACACAGAGTGATGTGTCACTGTATGTCATTCTAATGCATAGCCATTGTGGAGAGAGTTCTATATTGCCACATTCATTTTTTGATGGCACTTTAAGCTTTAATAGCAGGACAAATTAAAATCCTTGCATTTTTATACAAACAAAGCTTAAATGTCTTCTACTTAAATCCATTTTCATCTTAAAAAAATGTTTTACGTTAACAGGAGTGTTAAGCAATAAATCATTCATCCTTCTACCTTTTGCAAACTTGCAGATACTACAAAAGTGAATCGAGAATATATTGACACATTGCTTCACTCACACTGTTTATTCACAGGACATGTTTCAAGAGCTCTTGCTCCTATCCTCAGCTGATACTCGATTAGTTCAAGTTGTAGTGGTTTCTTCTTTCTCCGTATTGTCAATAGATGGCGTGATGTACTTGTCAAAGATGTCCGGTGGTGGAGTTTCAAAATTCATGACTCTATGACGATTTTTGTTAATGAAGATTTTTTCCCATACGGAAAGGTCTATGGGGCGATTAACGTATTTTATTAGAGATGTTTCCAAATTGATGTCATGTCTAGTATTCAAAAAATGAAAAGCCACTGCTGATCGAGAGCCGGCCGATGATAGAGGCAAAGCCTCAGAAACATGTTCCGGAAAAATTTAAAAGTAAGTGTTGTCTAGTGTCTTTAATCGACTCTCTTTAAAGTTAGTTTTTTCTCTTTTTCTCCTGTAGGTTCTAGGGTGGTGGTTTCTTTTATTTTCTTAGCTTTGTTGAGTCTGTTAACTGTTTTGTCTACTAAATTTGGGTTGAAACCGTTGGATATAGCTACTTTTTTTATGTGTAGGTATTCTTCTTGATAATCTTCTCTGTTTAGTGGAAAGTTGATCATCCGAAAGATTAAACTGTTGAAAATGGCATGTTGGTGTTGTTTTGGGTTGAAACTGTTGTTCTTAATGTAATTATCTGTGTGTGTCGGTTTCCTGTAAATACCAAAAGTGAGTTTGTTGTTCATTTTTTTGATCTTGATGTCCAAAAAGGGGAGAACATCATCCTCTTCTGTTTCCAATGTAAATTTTATAGCTGGATTTTGTATATTCAAAAGTTTAAGACCATCTTGTATGAGTTTTTTTAGGTACTATTGCAAAAATGTCGTCAACATAGCGATACCACACTTTGAAATAATTTGGAAAAGCTTTTGTGATATGTGTTTCAAAAGCACTCATGAATAAATCTGCCAAGAAGGGAGACAATGGGTTGCCCATAGCTAGGCCCGTTTTTTGTTTATAGATCTGTCCATTAAAGCTGAAAAAATTTTGATTGATACAAATTTCTGTAAGTTGTGAAAGTTCTTCTATTTCTTCAGGTGTTATTTGTATTGATTCCAGCCATTTTTTGAGAAGTGGAATAAGCTCATTGGTAGGTATACTTGGATATAAAGAAATGACGTCAAAGGAAACTAAAGCATCTGTAGAGTTGATCTTTATGTCCTTCAGGAGATTTAACAATTCAAACGAGTTTTTGATACTTAAATTTTCAAATTTTGTGAAGGATCTGAAGATTTGAACCAGCCATGTTGATAGTTGGTAAGTGGGTGCATCAATGTTATTAATTATTGGTCTGAGGGTAATTTCAGGTTTATGTATTTTGGGTAAACCATATATGTATGGTGTTTTTGGACTGTCTATTTTATTGTTCAATTTATCTCTTTTAGTCAAGATTTTACTGTTTTTAATTGCTAATTCCACAGATTTGCATGCTTTCTTTAATGGATTGTTTTCTAGTTTAACAAATTCTTTTCCGTTTAAAAGGTTGTCCATTTTTTTGCGATAGTTTTCTTCGTCCAATATTACTATTTTGTTACCCTTGTCTGCTTTTGTGTAGATTACCGGTTTTTCATTTAAATTTTTGATTAATTTTTTATATGAATATCTTTTTGAATTTGCATTTTGAATATGATCTAGAGTTTCTAAGCACTGTGTTCTGATCGTAGATTTTTTGCTATCGGGCAAATTATATATCGCTATTTCAATGTCCGCGATATAGTTTTCAATGTTTTTTGTGTAATCTACACATGTTTTTAGGCCTTTGTTTAGAAAATCTATTTCTTTCTCCGTGAAGTTGCATGTGGATAGATTTGTTACATTGTTAGGTTTTTGACATGAGAGTAATAATTCTTGCTTTATATGTGGATTTGGTTCTTGCTTCTTTTGAAGATTCATGAGTGCTTTTGAAACACATATCACAAAAGCTTTTCCAAATTATTTCAAAGTGTGGTATCGCTATGTTGACGACATTTTTGCAATAGTTCCTAAAAAACTCATACAAGATGGTCTTAAACTTTTGAATATACAAAATCCAGCTATAAAATTTACATTGGAAACAGAAGAGGATGGTGTTCTCCCCTTTTTGGACATCAAGATCAAAAAAATGAACAATAAACTCACTTTTGGTATTTACAGGAAACCGACACACACAGATAATTACATTAAGAACAACAGTTTCAACCCAAAACAACACCAACATGCCATTTTCAACAGTTTAATCTTTCGGATGATCAACTTTCCACTAAACAGAGAAGATTATCAAGAAGAATACCTACACATAAAAAGAGTAGCTATATCCAACGGTTTCAACCCAAATTTAGTAGACAAAACAGTTAAAAAAAAATAAAAGAAACCACCACCCTAGAACCTACAGGAGAAAAAGAGAAAAAACTTTTTAAAAAATTCACCTTCCACCCATCAGCCTATAACAAATTCCAAAAAATCTTCTCAAAACACAACATAACTCTTGCACCTCAAAATAGGTTTAATATCAGAAATTTGTTAAAAGGCCCTCCCAAAAATTCAATCACTACCAAAGAAAAACCAGGAATCTATAAGATCAAATGTGAAACTTGCCCTAAAATTTATATAGGAAAAACAAAAAGAAATATTAACATCAGAACTAAAGAACATATGAGAAACATTAAAAATGGTGAAACAGAAAAATCAGCAGTGGCTTTTCATTTTTTGAATACTAGACATGACATCAATTTGGAAACATCTCTAATAAAATACGTTAATCACCCCATAGACCTTTCCGTATGGGAAAAAATCTTCATTAACAAAAATCGTCATAGAGTCATGAATTTTGAAACTCCACCGCCGGACATCTTTGACAAGTACATCACGCCATCTATTGACAATACGGAGAAAGAAGAAACCACTACAACTTGAACTAATCGAGTATCAGCTGAGGGTAGGAGCAAGAGCTCTTGAAACATGTCCTGTGAATAAACAGTGTGAGTGAAGCAATGTGTCAATATATTCTCGATTCACTTTTGTATTAATTTGTGCTTCACTGTCCCTACGCTTCTTTCAAGTTTATACTTTGACTTGCAGATACTGTTTAACTAGGTTATTATTTGGGAGCAGAAGTTGGATTTACATATTTTTTATCATTATGCATAAAGGATTATCTATACAGATCACAATTTTTTGGATACACTACTGCTTTTATTGTGCACTAAAGTGCATATTTTCCTCTATTTATAAATACATCATACTTAAACATTTATGTAGGGAAACTGCACATTTATGTGTCTTTCATCATTTTAGTGCATAATTTGAATGTTGTTAACATGAATAATTTCCACTATTGTGCATTCACATGAGTTGTGCCTAAGAAAGCATGGCTCACAACCAATATTCACGCCCCTTGGGAATGCAGCCTGTCAAGTTTGCATGACATTGTGTAGATTTCAATCATTTCAAAAAGAATTCTGTAATGAGTTTATTTCCATCAATAATACAATTCTGTTTTGTAAAGCATGTGAAAAGAACGTAGAAAATGAAACGCAGTTTCAAGTTTTGCAGCATATGAACTTCCAACCATAAAGAGTTGGTGAATAAAAAAACATAGGTACAATACTGATAGGTATTTTCCCTATGATTCACCTAACATGCCTTGCACATAGCCTTCACTGTATAGCAGAGAATGTTCAGTTATGTTACCTATTGGTAGGCACATTAGTATCATCTGTTAAGAGTCTTTAAAATGGCTTCGTCTAGAGTTTATAAGTTCAGAACAGCATCCGACATTCCCCTCCCACCTCAGCCAAGTTTAACCCATTGGGAAATGGCTGGGCACTGCTCTATAGTATGCAGAACATTATCATTTTTTCAAATTAAAGAAATTAGAAAGAGTTGATTCAAATGATGCAGCATCTGTTGATTTAGCCCAGAAAACTGTCAAGAAAGATAGTAACCTTGTATTCATATACGCTCATTTTCATTGTATTCCTAAAGCTATCAGGTTATTGGAAACAACTGGTATTCTTTTACAGCATTCTTTAGTACTTTGAAAGAATGTTGAGTTTAACATCAGTTACAGAAAATGTAGGAGATATTGTGAATGAAAAAACAGTAAACATTCGTTCCAGAAACCCTGGCAATCATCAACTGACAGATATCCCTAAAGGAAAAGCTTTCATAAAAACAACAAAATTTTCTATAGATCAGTTCATGGCTTTTATGCAAGCCCCTATTACTTCTTGTGATGTAGAGCGCAGTTTTTCATGCTACAAAGCTATGCTGAGAGACAACAGGTAAAGATTCACAACATACATCACTACTTAGTTTTGAACTGTAACAGCAATAATGGAAGATTCAGCAGTGAGGCAGGCACTTCAAAACCCATGGACTAAATGTAAGTTACCCAATAACCCATTATTCTAATAAAATAATCTCAGATTGATAATGCATATTTTGTAGCCTTTTGGTTATTTTAAGGCATAAATACATATACACTCATGTTTTTATTGCATGAACTTTCATTCCCTAGGTATTATATTAAGCTCTGAATCCTTAACACTGGACCGGAGGACTGTTTGTGAAAGCTAGCTTTAGAAAACATCTGGAGCATAAGGCACCATGATTCAAAAACTTCAACATATGCTTGTTTTTAAACATATTTTAATGACAAAAAAGGAAGGGTGATGGAAAATTTTCCTATTACATCTTCTTTGGTTTAAGTTGTCTTGAGGACCATACTTTCCCCACCAAATTAGGGGTGGGTCCTGGTATTCACTAACCAAAAATTAGGAACCCTATTGTATACAAATGGTCAACTTTGAGCACCCAAATACATTAATCCCCATTTAAGAGCTAAATTAAATGTTATATTTTAAAAATGCTTACCGAAAAGTTCTGGGTGCAAATCGCGGCATTGTTTTGTTGAAAAATCCTCTATACGATGGCGTGTAGGACGAGTTTGGAGAAAAGTAAATTGCACTAGCATTTATATATGGATTTGCCGATACATCAGCTACAGTTGATAGAAAGTAGTACATCATTCCTGGATCATAAGTGTCATTTATGGCAGGCCTTATGAAGCGGGCTTGTAAAATGTAACTCCAAAAGAAAGATCGACTCAATGCCATGTTATGAAGATGTAAGAGTGCAGTTCTATTTGGAAATACAGGATTTATGTTTAGATCTTTAATGTCTGGTAAATGGGACACTGAATCTCTTGGTAAATAGAGCTGCTCTAGTGTCTGAATAGGGCAATTTTCAGCAGTTACCCTGTCCATTTTCATACGAACTTCATCCACTGCATCCCGCTGCTGCCATTCAAATTGGCTGTCCACGCCCATGTATGTTACAAGTAAAATTGCTACAATATACCAATACATCGCTCTTATTCACAATAATACACTGTTCACAAAGCATATATTCTTCTAACAATTGTTTCCATTCACTTTTCTATTCCGGAATGCATGTTTTCAACACAAAATAAAAATAAAATTCTTGAACTTCTTACAATAAATACTACGAATCTTCGTGCTTCCACTCAACAAGTTTCAGTGCAGGATAGCCAACCATATGCATGCGATCAACGGAAAAACGAAAAACCTGTGCTTCATGCAGAGGTGTATTTAAGGGACACTAAAAGCCAGGGACGGTTCCTCCATAAGGTTGCAGGTTTGCGCTACACCCACTGATTTTGAATGTACAACAGGTGCATTTTGCAAATTAAAGCTGTACTTGTTTGCACTGTTTTATATACAAACATGTTTCAATTAAGCTTATCGTCTGTAGATATCCATAACCACAGAGGTCGAAATAAACAGAGGGAAGCTGTAGGAGCCGCCAGGTTTGCAGCGAAGTGTTAAACTAAGGTTTCGCCCAAATGTAGGCTCTCTCCCGGTGTTGCGGGAAGGTGAAGAGATGGGAGGGGCTTCTTATGCATTGCTTAAATGGAGGTTTATAAACCTAGCTCCTCGTACTCTTAGCAACGGCTATAGAGTGACATTCAGGCTTAGCTTCTGTATGTCTGCTTGCTCTGAAGTGTAGACCGCGACGTGACTCAGTGGTCAGACCGCTTGGCTCTTACCAAGGCGAACCGGGTTCGATCCCAGGCTACCGTAAAGTGAGATTTGTGGTGGACAACACGGCACTGGGGCGGGTTTTCTCCGGGACCTCCGGTTCCCCCCACCATATCATTCCACCGGTGCTCCATCTTCATCTCATGTATCATCAGTGTCACCACCTGCGGTGCCTTATGTAGTAAAAGCGGGCGTTAAACACTACACATTTTTTTGCTCTGTAGTGTGATTTCGTGCAGCTTTGTTTAATGTTAAACTGAGCATTCTAACATTTTATTTATAGTGCTTATTGTGAGGTGTTGTTTTTGTACGTTTTTAAAATTCTTTTAGAATGAATACCGCGCAATCTTTACTGGAAAAGCACTTTTCGCAACGGAGTGCTGAAGAAAACTCTGTAGTGAAACGATTGGGTAGGCCCACGCCAAACATTTCTATAACTCAAACAATTAAGTCAAAAGCTAGAACATTCAATAGAAAGTTCAACCCTGACATGTACAAGAAGCACGACTAGTTATGTGGATGTGAAGTTAGTAACTCTTTATACTGTTTCCCATGCCTTCTCTTTGTAGGAGATGATTCCTGGGTGAAGCAAGGAATGAGAGACATACAACACATGCACGACCGTGTTAAAAAGCATGAGTCCTCTTCGTCTCATATAAAAAATGCATTAAGTTTAGCAATGTATGGCAATATTAATATTGCTGCACAAATGGACAGTGCATACAAAAGGAACATACAGCTGCATAACGATAAAGTTACGCAGGATAGATATGTCCTAAATATCATATTAAACTGTATACGGTTTTGCGGGTCATTTGAGCTGGCTTTGAGAGGTCATAATGAATCTGATATATCACAAAACCCTGGTATCTTTCGAGGCCTAGTAGATTTCAGCGCTGAACTCGATAATGTCCTGAGAGGTCATATGGAAAAAGCAACTGTTTTTAAGGGCACTTAAAAAACTATACAAAGTGAAATTCCTCAGTGTATGTTAGAGGTATGCCAAGACGAAATAATGAAGGAGTTTAAGGATGCAGAATTCCTTGCTGTCATAGCAGATGAAACCACTGATGTTTCCTCAGTGTATCAGATGGTTATTATCTACATATATCTTGTGAATGACAAACCCGTAGAACGATTTTGGAGTTTTGTTCGACCTGCTGGTCATGATGCAGATTCTCTTGCCACAGCCATTAAATCTCAACTTGATGTGCAACTGTCAGGGTGCCCGAATAAACTTATAGCACAGACCTATGGTGGTGCATCCGTAATGGAAGGTAGGAAACACGGTGTTCAGGCAATTGTGAAAGAGAAGTATCCTTGTGCCTCTTATATACACTGCCATGCACATCAATTTAATTTAATAATGCTGAATGCAGCCTCAATAAACACCAGTTTAAGGATATTTTTGCCAATTTAAAAGGAATATGCACATTTTTCAAATTCTCCTCAAAGAACAGCTGTGCTTGATGGAGTTGTGCAGAAACGATTGCCACGTTCTGTTCCGACGCGATGGAATTTTCATTCACGGACCGTCAATACCAGTTTCGAACACCGGGAGAATTTAATTAAATGCATGGAGGTCATTCAGAAGAGAGCTCTGTTAAACAACACCAAACTTGTTCAGGCTTCTGGGTTTATGGCCACTTTGAAAGATGATAATTTTGTATTCTGGCTATCTTTCTTCCACAAGATCATGCCCCATGTGGACATTCTGTACAATCAGCTGCAGAAACGAGACTGCAATGCAACATTTGCCCTCGCCCAGCTAAACGCATTTGAAAGAGAAGTGCAAAAACTAAGGAATAGCGCGGATATTGAGGAACACGAAGAAAGTGCAATTAAGAGGAGAAGAATAGAAGATCATGATGTGAAAAGAAGAGAAGCTCTTGGAGTCTGTGACATTATTCTTAGAGAAGCAAAGGACAGATTTAGCTTCACGGGGCATCTAGTAGCCTCGACTTTGTTTCATCAAGAAAACTCCGACTATGATAAGACATTTTCAGTGGATTCCCTTAGAGAAACAATAAGGAACATCATCATTTTATCACTGGAACAAAAATTCGTACAGAACTGACTGTAGTTTACAGTCGAGAGGAATTTCGTGGAATGTCCGACGCTTTGTGCTTGATGGACTTCATTAAGGAAAACAATTTATGTGCTACATTCAGCGAATGTGTCAAACTCCTGCGAGTGTTGTTAACTATGCCAATGTCTACCGCTGAAGCAGAACGCTGTTTCTCAACTTTCAAGAGTAACAACTTTCCTTAGGAACACAATGTCACAGGACAGATTTTCTGCATTTGCAACGCTTTCAATTGAGAGGGAGTTTGTTATGAAGATCAGCGACTTCAACGCAGAAGTTATCGATAGATTCGCCAGGTCAAGGAGAGGAGAGAAGAGTTCCTGTATAAATAGGTGAGTCACTACTACTCTGTATTTTATTTTTCAATTGTGCACCACCAATAATTTAATCCACCAGCCACCACTGCTAAAAGAGAACCTGTCGTGTGATAGAACGCCGAAGTTCCTTGGAAAAGGAAAAGGAGCAGCCTTTCATTATGTTGATGAACCAACGTTCAATCACCAGCACACAGTGGGGGTTGCACCTTAACTTCTTAGATAAAAAGGCGCTTGTCTGTCTCTTGGCTGAAGAGCTGAAATGTTATATTCATCAAAGGTATTGTGACTTTGTGGGTTCGTAGAATTAAAAGTCCAAGTTGCAGAAGTTCAAAATGCTCTTTATTTCCTTAGAAACACGCTTTGGTCAAACCTTACAGTAACAGAATTACGTAACATACACAAATACAATCTTCCAAGGTCGTTGACCACAAACAAAAGTGTTCACAGTTGCAGGTACACAATAGTCAGTTCCGATTACACTCTCGTTACGACTGTCCGATAAACTAGTCACGGCTTCTTTTTATACACGACCTTTCATGATTCCAGAAGGTTGCAGAATGTTCTCTATCAATCAAGATGTCACTAGAATTTTCCATTTATCTAACTTTATTTGTTTCGGCAGACCTTTTATCTCCGCGCTATCATTATCTGTTTCGGCATACTCTTTATCTCCGTGCTCTACTATCAGTCCCTTATCTATCCGCACCGCACTCTCTTTGTTGGCGTTGCCGCCAGTCGCGACAGTATATTGCCAGTACTGTGGGTGACAAATATCATTGTTTAGGACCATAATTTCTAACAAGTATAAATTGTCTAAATTATATATATGTTATTAAGATTTAGTAAAATTATCAATTGATTTTTAAATTATTAATAACCTGTAATTAAACTTAACAGTATAATTTATTCTCTAAATTGTACACATGTAAATATGATTTCGTAAAAATATCAGTTCCTCAATGAATTTGATAACACAGTCCTTTCAATATTGTGACTTTGTGGGTTTGTAGAATTAAAATTCCAATTTGCAGAAATTCAAAATCTTCTTTATGTCCGTAGAAATACAGTTTGGTCAACCCTTACAGTAGCAGAATTACGTCACATACACAATAACAATCTTCCAGTTCATCTGCCACACCAACAAACAAAGAGTTCAGATTACAGCTGCACGATTATCAAGTTCCATTTCGACTCCCTCATTACGACTCTCTCCAACTAACCGCGGCCCCCTTTTATACGACCATTCATGATTCCAGACGGTTGTGGAATGTTCTTTATCAATCAAGATGTCACTAGAAGTTTCCAGTTATCTATCTGTATCTGGTTTGGCAAGCCCTTTTATCTCCGCGCTACTTTATCTGTCCTTTATCTTCGTGTTACACTATCTGCCCCTTTGTGTGCGTCAAGCCGCTCTATCGTAATAATGGATTCGCGACAATATATTTGTACACTCAGATGAGTTTCATAACTGCACGAGTTCAACAAATTCATCATAAATATTATAACAAGGTACCGATGGTAGCTGAAATTACTGAACAACAACAAAATATAATGAGGCAAAGTTCATGTGTAAAAATCATAATATTGGCACATCATTTTCAGAAGTTATGAAGTTTAAGTTCATTTTTTCGGAACTTAGTTGGCTGGACTTGTGCACTTATGAAAGTCATGCCTTCAATTATACCCATAGCCCTCTCCTGGATTTTAAAGCGAGACATATCCTTCAAACAAGTATTCGATTGACAAAGTTGAACAATGACGTCATAATTGTGTTCATTCTTTTTTCTAGAGTTTGCAAAACAACTAGGACGTTCCCGCAAGAGTATTAAAGTTCTTCAAGATGTCCCACTTTTTTCTCCAAGAGAGTATCTAAAACCACTAAAAAATGGAATTCTCTCTGTGGGATCCCCGTATCATTGCATTAATGGACAATCAGCAGAGCATGGAAAGATAGAATGAGACTGAAAAATTCAATGGCATAGTCGGGATTTGAACCACGGATCTTCTGGTTGCCGTCCAGGAGAATTTAATGTCATGTCGACACGTTGGTCATAGTAGCTCAATGGTTAGAGCGGCTGGACGGCAAACAGAGGATCCCTGGTTCAAATCCCGGCTATGTCATTGAATTTTTCAGTCTGACTCCATCTTTCCATACTTTAGCCTACACACAGCCAGTGTGAGAGAACAATTAATTTCAATCAGCAGAGCAGTTTACATTACTTGTATTGATTGAAGAAACAGACGCGGTAAAAAGGTGCACTGAATATGCATCCTATAAAGATGCCGTTGGAGAAAACCTGTTTGTTGAAACAGTGAAAATTTAGTTCCCACAGCATCTTTCCCTTTCGAATACAGATATTGAAAGGGGCTTTGGCCAAGTAGGTGGAACACAAGCAAAACAGCGCAACAGACTGTTAGTAAGGATCTTGTATTCCGTTTCAGCAATAGGAGTTGCTGCAAATATGATTTACTTCAAATCATAGCTTAGAAATTGCAAAACATGTAGAGCTACATGGCCCCAATAATCATCACCGTCGAAGAAAAATGCAATTTTTTTTCTGCTTCTGACGACGAGACCCTTTTTTAAAGTGCATATTATATACGTAACTTACGTTACTACACGACAGTTTTCCATGTGGTTTCCGCTGGTTTTACTCTTATAATCGTTACATTGCCTTCAGAGACGTTTTAGGTTTCAACGTTTCATTTTCAAGCTTCATATATTTGTTACATTAACTAGTTTTCGTGCTTTATCAAAATTGTTTACATGTGGGAAAGATATTGAACGTCTACAGTTTTGGAGGTTTTCTAATGCTT
The DNA here is from genome assembly GCA_030765055.1 of Mantis religiosa. Lineage (NCBI taxonomy): Eukaryota > Metazoa > Arthropoda > Insecta > Mantodea > Mantidae > Mantis > Mantis religiosa. The sequence goes on along the minus strand of CM060948.1, from coordinate 55,554,926 downwards.
TTTAAAGAAGATTACGGTAAGTTTTCATTTTTCATATTGGTAACCTTTGACATCATTGAACACTTAATCAATACTGATCAATCAATACAACAGTCTACAGCTTAGCCCACCATATTACAAAACAGCACGGTTCACTAGCAGACATTAAAATGCCAGGTGTAGTACCGCAGAGCAGTGTTTCTAAGAAAACGACAGATGAAGCACCGCAGAGAAATGTGTCTAACGTGGATAATGGTTTTGAATGCCCTTATTCTAATATGCTTTGCAGGTAAGTGTTAGTGATACTGTCAAGGCGAAACTTGAATTCAGAGCCTAAATATATTGTGTTTAGAACGGTTGGTGTGTAGTTCGGGCGCCTTAACCTCTCTATTTGAATGTATTTTGTATGTAAATCTCTGTATACAGCATATCAGTATTCAATTATTGAACAGTTGTGGTTGCCTTTGCAATAAATACAAAAGAATACTAGAGTAGCGTAAAACTAATGAGTTTTAGAGTACAGCTTATATAGCATTAGATGAATAATAAAGTCAATAAGGAACCTAAAACAGAGTACGCTTATGACACATCGTTAGAGGCAGAAAATAGCAGTAGAGTGTATGTTTTTTTTTAACCCTTTCACGTATATGGACGTCATATGTTAAAATTACGGAAAACCGATATGGACGTGTATAAACATGCTGTGCATACGTCCATTTAATGCATATTTAACGGCTTTATTTTAATCTTCCTCTTTTATAATTTAGATAAATTCTGTGAGACCTAAAAGCGTTCCTTTAAAGGTGTTTTTTTAATGTTACATCTCAAAACGTGGACACACGGGCACATCACATTGACAGCAAATCATACTGTTTCCTTTGCGAACTTTCTTTTGCGACACACTGGACATATTTTAAATGGGGTAACTTTTTTTGTTATGCGTGGTATACTTTTAGGAAAGTGTTTTCCCCTAAAGTATAATGGGTGCTGGGGTGGTGGATTTCTTGGTAAAAGTGCAGAATGAGTGCGAACGGATATCGTGGCTCTGGCGTCATAGCTCGGGCGTTGCCAACTTCCAGAGCGTGTTACCGCGGAAAATACCAATATTACGCAAGAAAACCAGCGATACTCTAATACGCGATGTAAAGATCAGTAGAACATTGCCAGAGTTATTATTATCATAATTATTTAAAAACTTAAATGAATCTAGCATAAAGTTTTGGTATAGTCTACATTACGTAAGTAAACCAACGATAATGTAACACCCAAATTGACGTAAAGATCAGTGGATCATTGCCGATTTTATTATTATCATTGTTATTGTCACCCAATTATCGGAAGGCACGAGCAACTGACAGCTGAGTGGGGGACAGGAGGCACTTTGACCACGCCTACCCATTTATCTTGTGGTACTAACAGAGGGAATGTATCGCGGACACTGTACTGTCTCTTTCCCCTCCCCCTGACGTCTGGAACAATCGGGATGAGTTCCGAACCGCAAAGCTTCCAGAAACAGCGATCTTCCTATATAAGGGCTGCAGTAGACGAGTCAGTTCAGTTCTTGCCGAGCAGCCGTGAAGAGCGCAGTGCTAGCGAACGGACTGGAAGACTGTGTACGCGTATCAGAGGAGTTGTACGTAATTGTGGGTGTGGAGTGGACCTGTGACAGACGAACTGGTGGATTGTAATTGTGTGCCCTACGTAATTCTATGTAAACGGCAAGTGTTCCAACTGTAATTCGGTGGAAATAAAGAACATTTTGAGTTTGTGCAATTGGACTTTCAATTTCACGAACCCATAAAGTCACATTATATATTCTGATATTCTCACTATTATTAACATAATTATTTAACAAGTTAAACAAATTTAGCATACAGTTTTGGAATAGTCAACATTATGTAAGTAAACCAGCAATAATGTAATACCCAAATAAACTGAGGTAACGATCAGTGGATCATTGCCGGTTTTATTATCATTGTTATATATTCTGATATTCTCACTTATTATCATAATTATTTAATAAGTTAAACGAATTTAGCACAAAGTTTTGGAATAGTCGACATTATGTAAGTAAACCATCGGTACTGTAATACTGAAATAAACTGACGTAAAGATCAGTGGATCATTGCCAGAGTTTTTTTATTAATTATTATATTAATATAATAATAAACAAAGCTTACTACGCTCTATTCCCATTACTATAGCAAGTTTATAATAAGAAAAAGAAAATGTGTTTGGCAACGTTCCTCTGCATTTACGTATGTACAGTATTGCTACATTATAATAAGAAAATGTGTTGGCAACGCTCTGCTGTTTTCGCAGATATCGGAGCGCCGCAGTTGGCAACTAGTTGTTTTAGTGACGTCATGCCGTACCAACATAACTGTGCGCACTCATTCTGCACTTTTACTGATTTCTTATGCCGAGTATGAAGAGGCCTCTGAATGTTATAGTGCTCAATTAGCTTGTGAGCTATTGATATGCATAAATCCAAGTAGATCATTGTCTTGCATGAGTTTAGAGCTCTGTAAATTACTAAACAATTGTATAGATTATATACAGCTGGTGTAAAAGTAGTTTTTTATACCATTTAACTGTCTTGTAAAGAGGGATAGCTTGTAATACTGATCTAGTAGATCCACACCACCCATATTTGACCCCTTAATTCCCCAGAAAATGGAGTAGCTAGCATTATCTGTAGACCAGTACATGTCTAATGTAGGTTTACAAATAGAATGCACACTTGTTTCTGAATATTCCTATTAGGCCATAAATTTCCTTTAGAGGTCAGGGCTTCCCTCACCCAATTCACGTATACATTTGTGAATAGCAATGAGACACTTGGTCAGCATTAAAAAAAAAATGTGAAAATGTCAGTTGTTTGGCTGTCAGAAGTTAGAAGTACACTAGAAAATATGTCTATTTGTCTGTGTAATTGTGTTTGAGATTTGACTACTCCACGATGTTTATTCTTCACGAACATCTGAAGGAAGCGGGTCATTTTCTTCCCCATTGCTACCTCTATCAACACATCCCTCAAAATCTGAAAACTTGCCATCAATATTCAAATCGTGTCAAATGCAAAAGGTCCTCCACCTTTCTGGTACACATCTTATGCAAGGTAATTTATTTGATGCAATACTAGGATAAGCCATGTTAACACTGAAAGTTAACTTCCAATGTGCTATTCAATTAAATCCCGATAGCTAAAAGAAACCACTCTGAACCCTGAGAGATTATAAATAACTAAATTACTGAGTGAAAACAGCTGCATAAGGCTTCCATAAACAGCTGTTGTGAAATGCGGTGAGAGGAACATACAGATGCTGACAGGTTTCTTTTTTCTAGTGTGTGTGAGACAACATATACAATGATTATCGCATGGTAGCATAAACTGAACCATAAAACCTTAAACATGAGAACATGATTCACAAGAGGTTAGATTGTTTTGTGTCTTATATATAGTTTGAAAGAGGTTAGATTAAGTTTACAAGATAAATCAGTGATGAATAGGGCTTGGAAGTTCACTCCCTAAAAGGCTATGAAATATGTGCGCATATATGCTGGAAGTTCACTCCCTAAAAGGCTATGAAATATGTGCGCATATATGCTCTAAAATCTTGAAAAAATTCCCATAAATATGCACTTAAAATACACAGTGCAAATATGTTGTTAAAAACTTAAAATATGCCAATACGTATGCTCTTAAAGTATAGCTTATGTCTGTAACATTCTTCACAATAAACAAAGGGAGGTGAAATTGAACTTATATTTATTGTAAGGTTCTGATTCACTGACCAAAAGAGGCGATGAATTGCAGCTCACAACATGCCCATGACATAGATTTTCAAATTTCAAGGAATACCTATTAATTCTGATGTACTTATATCTGGAGAAACTCCTCTGTACATCACATGATGATATTAAGTGCATATTTAAATGATGCTAACTGGCTCACAATAAAAGGCAATGTCCCTAATTTTATATATGTGTTCATATGCTGGATTTTTGCACTAGATACTTCATTCTTTAGTATTTGCTCCACAGTACTGGAAACTGAAATTAAGTTGGGTGTTGTTTCTTGAAATAGTGTGAGTGCTTCACTTAGGCTAGGCCTACTGTTTCTAAGGAGGTAACAGCTTTAGGTAGTCTGGAAAAGGGCACAGACAACAAAACAAGTTTAACTTCCAATTCACTATTAGACACTAAATTTTGAGCTGTAAGAATGGATGCAGCATCATTAGGGTCTAAGGAATTAATCTTTTTTAATGACTAGACACTGCATAATAGAGGGCATCATCAGCCCACATTCCCTATCTTGTCAATATTGGTTCAGGAGGAAGTGGCACTGATGATGTTAAGGATCTAAATAACTGAACTCTGAGATGTGTTGTCATTTTTGTTATATAATGAGCAGTTTGTAATCGTTTTGCTGTAGACACCTGTTTTTACATTATGACGATTATATCATGTACATATAACCCCCAATATGAATGGAGGACTGCACTTGTCTTTGGTTAACTGGTCCACCGGACCTAGTTAGGACATTTATCCACTAACTTTCTTTACAGTTACCAATTGTAAGAAGTTTCAATGCTGTGATGAGCCAGCATTATATTGATTTTGTTAGATAAGAAGATTTAGAAAAGGTATGAAATGAACTCTTAGGTCTTGAATACTCTAATATCATCAGGGCCGAAAATAGCAAGATTTCAGTCAAGAGAGACTGGATAGGGAAGTGGAAAGAGGGAATCTGGTAAGGAAAAGCAAGAATATCAGATAGTCATTAAACTCATCAGGCTGACTAATTCCATTTGATGAGCAGCTCCTTCCTTTAGTTCAACATACATAAGCATGCATACTAACAGCTGCACCACGAGGAGGATAGGAAATAATTGCCCAGATTGGTTCCTAAAAGCCTTTGTTTTAGAGGAATTTTAGGCTCTCCTCTCTGTTAGATAACAGTTACCTTTTTGTAGCTAACAAAAAGCTACAAAAAGATTTAAACTACTGAAAAGATTAGCTGGCACTAAATGGGGCAGTTGCTTGGAAACATTGAATATAACTTAAAACACTTGCAGTAAACCAGTGATAAAATATTGCAGAGAAGTATTGATAAAATCACCACCAATAAAGGAAAACTTGAACGCACAAAAATCAAGCACTTAGAATAATAACCGGAGCAGTTAAAACAACTCCAATAGAAGCACTTCAGATTGTTATCTGTAACAAACCATTGAATTTAGAACTAGAAACTGAAGCTATTTTACAGTATGAAAAAATGATTAGGTCTCCAAATTTCAATAAATGGTTCAGTAATTCAGATGTAAATAAATTAAAAACAATCTGGATTCATACAAGAAGTCAGTAAACTTGAAAAAAGATTAGAAACACCGAAACAAAGAGAAAATCTTATTGATTGTATCAACCCCACTGAGATTATTACAATTGAACATCAGTTAAATCTAATACATGACACACACGCACACACACGCACACACACACACACACACACACACACACTCTCTCTCTCTCTCTCTCTCTCTCTCTCTCTCTCTCTCTCTCTCTCTCTCTCTCTCTCTTTTCTAATCTTGCATGAAAAAAAGGATGGTTTTAGATCATAAAATCATTAAAATAACAGAAATGGCCAACTTATTATTTTCAAATTGAGTTTGATAAATTTATAAACTGATGATTCATGCTCATAACTTACTAGCATTGTCATTACAACATAGGAAAAACAATATGTAAATGCATGAACTTCCAGGCCCTAGTAATAATCTTGTCAATAAATTTAAACTAGTGTTAAAAATGAAAAATGGGCTTATAACTATGCCAAGACTCAAGTAAATAACAAATTTAATGAATTCCTCCAAGCTGTTCTATTTTCATTTAAAGCTGTTTTGCCAAAGAAAACTTTACAGGTGTAAGGAAGCCCTGTGCAAATAAAGGAATTTTGTTCATACTATATCACACAAGTAATGGCCCTAACATTAAAGCATACTGCACAAAATACTGCAATATATTTGAAAGAATAATTAATGAAGCAAAAGAAAGGCATTACTTACTAGCTATTGATGAATCCAATAATAAAATTAAAGCAGTGTGCAATATCAAAGTATAACATTTTGTATAAATGAGCTGAGTTCCAACTGATGATAAGCGCAAAAGCTCTTGAAACATGTCCTGTGAAAAAACAGTGTGAGTGAAGCAGTGTGTCAATATCTTCTCGATTCACTTTTGTGCTAGTGTGCAATATAATAAAACTCAAGAAGAGAGAAGTAATCCAAGCTCTAATATGGATCACATAATTATGGGAACAAGTGAGTAATTACTGTGCCATAACAAATACTTCTACTATACATTTTCTTAAGACCACTCAGACTTAAACTCAACTGCATTTTAAATTCTAAACAAGGTATCCCAAAGTTACTGTAACTTTGAAATGGATTCCATAATTCCTAGAAAGATAGAAAAGATTATTACCTCAGTAAAATCCAGACCTTTTATGGTTGAGATGAGATTAAGTATCAAATTGTTAAAATATTGCTTACCAGAGTTGAGTGACCATAGTCATACATGCATGATTATCTTTTGTCAGGAATATTTCCAGAAGAAATGAAACACTATTGTTACAAAGTCTATAAAAAAAATACAAAAGCCTAAATTCCAATGACAGGCCCATCTGGATCTTGACATGCCTTTCTAAAGTAATGGAGAAACCAGTATACAATTAGGTTATAAGATACATCAGTGTAAGATTTAAAGCTTTCACGGCGAGCATTATATATTAAAGTTTCATGGGTGATGAGCCCTGTCAAAGTAATTAAATTCAAGCTTTTGACCATGAAGGCCATGGAGCTTAAGAAGGGCTGAAAGCTTGAATCTAATTACTTTGAAATGGTTTATCATCCGTGAAGCTTTAATCAACATACATTAATTTAAGGGGAGGCATTGGTGAAATTTCATCAAAAATGACAAAAAATGTCATTTTCCGTTTTTTGCATTAAAATTATGTTTAAACATTGTAGTTTCAGAATCTGCCATCAGGTACACCCTAGTGCCATTTAAAGAGCTGCTACGTCATTATTTAAATGCCTGTATGTGGGTGGGTGTGGCCATTTATATTGCCTTTGCTAATGTTTTGCAAAGAAATTGATGGAATTCTCACGTTTAAACTACACGGTTTGATTCCATACATTGTGGTAATGTGCAGAGACATCTTCTGGATGTATGTGAAAGCTACTGAACATACCTGCTACAGTTGAATCTCGATACCTGCTTACGTTTTCATTTGTTGTTTTCCACTTTGTTTCCCACTACTTTTGAAAGTAAACATTTCCACATGTGTTTGTGAAAGTGTGGATAGCAACTTATATTAGATTACTATTGTTTAGAATAGGAATAAAGCCTGATTTAACAATATATTGCTTTCTTGTTGCAACAGTAGGTATATAATTCGTACCAGGTTACGTTTGCAGTACAGTGGCTATTTCAAAGCAAAATATAATGAAGTTTTCTAAGTTTTGCACATATGTATATTGCTAGATAAGTTTTCAATAAAAATTGGCATCTTTATGGCCGTATATAAAAAACTTAATGATTGGTATTGAAAACAGAAAATTGACAAAAAATTTAAGAAAATTCTATCATATTCCTTAAATTTTCTCCTCCAGAACCATTAGATATGGGCCAGTGAGAACATACAGTTTTATAACTATTATATAAAGGAACCAGAATCCAAAGTTTCAATCATTTATAACAAAAATTATAGAGAATGTAGCATGTTTCGTAATGTAAAGAAATTGCAGCAAAAAAATTCAATTAACCTTTTTTTTTTGGGGGGGGGGGGGTAAAAACTGTTGTAGATAGAAAAATTATTAAAACAAAAGAGCCAAAGGTAACCAAATTAAAGAGAGAGAAGGTAAGAAGATAGCTGTATGGCCTGCATATGATGAGGCCGCGCCGTGGCTCAGTGGTTCGATCGCTTGGCTCTCACCAAGGCGGCCCGGGTTCGATCCCAGACGACCACAAAGTGAGATTTGTGGTGGACAACACGGCGCTGGGGCGGGTTTTCTCTGGGATCTCCAGTTTCCACCGCCATCTCATTCCACCGGTGCTCCATCTTCATCTCATGTATCATCAGTGTCATCGCCTGCGGTACCGCATGTAGTAAAAGCGGGCGTTAAACACTACACATTTCATTTCCTGCATATGATGCATGGGGATTTCAAAGTAAACAAAGTAGTGTAATTTCTATCTAAATCTTTAAACTCATTTTTCTCTGCTTTCAATTTTTCAACATTTTTCTATCTTCAAAATGCTCCAACTTCTGCAATTCTCAGTGAACTTGTATGAAACTTTGCATACATATTCCCAAATAAATGTTTAATAAAAGTTGGTAATTTTGTTGATTTATATTAAATAGATCATTTATTATTGAATTTTAAATCTCAAAAGTGAAAAAAAAATAATATATTCACACATAAAAATTTGTTTCTCCAAAAATGCTTGACACACCTTAAAAGTATAGCAACTTTTATAACCGATGTACATAGAAACCTGAATCTAAAATTTAAAGTTTCTAAACAAAAAACTCTATGACTTGGGACTTTTTATATAACATACAAAAATGACACTATATAAAGCACTAAATATTGTTTTTGAAAAAACTATTTAAGATAGAAAGATGAATTTTGAAAGCTTAATTAGATTACCTACACCCCACCTAATGACAAAATTTCAAGCAGTTCTGATGTAAACTCTGGATTTTAGCATTTTTCACAGATGCCTCCCCTTAAATAACATTCTTACTCATGGATGAGTAGAGCCAGACTGAACAATTCAATACCATAGCCAGGATTTGAACCACAGATCTCCCAGTCTCTGTCCGGCTGCTCTTAACCATTGAGCTACTATGGCCAACGTGCCAACATGACGTTAAATTATCCAACTGATTCATGTGTTTCCCGATAAACCACTAGGGGTTCTCATATACAATGAGACAAGCTCCTTTTGTGGCGACTTACTATGCTGTAAGTACGTAAGTCCCAGGCTTCATAGTTAAACCACTATTTTTAAGGTAAATTGATGGAGATTAATCATTTCTTCCGCACTAGCAGTGGTAGGCTAAGGTTTGGATGAGTAGAGCCAAAATGAAAAAAATTAGCCATAGTAGCTCAGTGGTTAAGAGCAACTGGACGAAGACCGCGAGATCCATGGTTCAAATGCCGGCTATGGCATTGAATGCCAGTTGTCATTGCCAGTTTTTTCTATTTATTTACAATACTAGTTAGCACAGCAAATATATTAATCATTCAATTCTCCTTCCAGAAACTGTCTCATTGCATGTGAAAAGAAACAAATAGCATAGTTTATTTAACTAGTGCAAATTTGAGGTTTGAAAATGCAGAGTTTTTTTTCAAAAACCAATAGATGCTGATTAACTTTTCTGCATTAACAAGAAATTAACACATGAAGTTTTATATGTGTATATGTGTTTGGAGGAACTTAGTAACAGTGACGTCAAAATTAATCTCAGAAACTATTTGTAGTTGTTAAATTTATTTGGAGTCGATTAATGACACTAAACAACACTTACTTTTAAATTTTCCCGGAACTAGTTTCAGAGGCCTTCCCTCTATCATCAGCCGGACATTGACTGGTGTAGCTGGCAATATTTTGTCATCAGTCTCCTCTGGTGGCAGTTCGAGGAACTTGCTGAACAAATCTTTCTGGGGGATGTCGAAATTGAATACTTTGTTCCTATTTTTTGAAATAAAGATTTGTTCCCATGTGGACAGTTCTTGTTTTCCTGTTGTATGTTTTAGTAATTTTGGTTCTGGATTTATGTTGTGGTTTTTTCCCCAAAAATGCGTGGCAACTGCTGATTTTTCTAATTGTTTGTATTTTATGTTCCTAAAGTGTTCCTTTGCTCTTGTTTCTAAATTTCTTTTGGTTTTTCCAATATAAATTTGACTACAGTCACAGCATTCAATTTGATATATCCCAGATTTTTTGTTAGATGGAATGGCATCTTTGATGTTTGAGCTACAATCCAAGATCCCACAAACAGGCAATCTTTAATAGTTTAGCACACAGACTGGTCAACATCCCTCTCACAGCAGAAGAATACAAAATAGAACACAACATAATTATTGAAATAGCACAGAAAAATGACTTTCCCAAATCACTAGTAGACAAAAAAGTGAACTTAGCAAAAAAGAAGAAACTACTAATGGAAACCACAACCCTCTCAGCTACAGAAACTAAAATGATCTTCAAAAAATTCACTTACCATCCATGGGCCTTTGATAAATTCAAAAAAGTCTTCAAAAAACAAAACATTCAACTAGCACCAGTGAACCATTACTCCTTAAAAAACCTAATTTGCTCAAACATCAAAGATGCCATTCCATCTAACAAAAAATCTGGTATATATCAAATTGAATGCTGTGACTGTAGTCAAATTTATATTGGAAAAAACCAAAAGAAATTTAGAAACAAGAGCAAAGGAACACTTTAGGAACATAAAATACAAACAATTAGAAAAATCAGCAGTTGCCATGCATTTTTGGGCAAAAAACCACAACATAAATCCAGAATATATTGCCAGCTACACCAGTCGATGTCCGGCTGATGATAGAGATAAGGCCTCTGAAACTAGTTCCGGGAAAATTTAAAAGTAAGTGTTGTTTAGTGTCATTAATCGACTCCCAATAAATTTAATTTATACAACAACACTGTTTTCAACACTTCCATGAAAGGATTTATTTGTAGTTGGTTTATTAATACTCGTCACTTGTTTATATTAATGAGAGACTAGTTTCAAAGGCATTCACCTCCATTTTCAATCTCTTTCCAACTGGCATCTGTTGTCTGCTCTCTCTCTCTCTCTCTGGTGGTGGAACTATGAACTTCTTTGTCAAATGTTTTGTTATTTGTTTTTGTTGCTTTTTATTTATGTATTTATTACTTTTTATTTATTTTCACCTTTTCATAATGCATTATACAACCAACATATTAATGTTTATAAGGATTATTTTATTAGGTATGAACTTAGTAAGTACTGCTACATTCACAATAACAATAATATATTTTGTTTTATTTATATAACATACATATTGAAGACTAACAGAGATATTTCAAACAATATGAATATGTAAGCTTTAACCTTTATTAGTATCTTCTAGTACATAAAATTCTTTTGCAGTTTCTGGAATTTTAAATAATTTAGCTAGATTTTAAACATCCTTTTTTCTTTTCTTTGCTCATTCTATTAAATTTTGGGAACATTTTGAGATCAAAGCAGAAATTCACTGCAGGACTTGCTGTGCAGTTTCATCACATCCACCTCAACAGGCAAAGCAGAATATGTGTAGATAGTCAAACTGAAAAATGCCAGGGCCTGGATTTGAATCACAGATCTCATGGTTTCCGTCCAGTCGCTCTTACCTATTGAGCTAACATGGCCAATGGCCTTCATGACATTAAGTTCTCCAATTGACTCATATATTTTCCCGGTAAACCACTAGTAGCTCTCGTATTCGAGACACACTGTTTGTGGTGACTTACTGTTGTAAGTACTTGAGTCCCAGGCCTCATATTTAAACCACTGGTCTTAGGAATAAGTCGATTGCACCTAGGGCACAAACTTCTCTTGGGAGCAGCTAGAAGGAAACTCCTGAAGTTAAAAAGGACTGCTCAACCTGACACCAGAAGCTCAGATATGGGCTGGGATCCATTGCATTGCAGAGTGACATGATTTCTCGATTCAGCAGCTTTAATTAAACTTCTTATTTTTTTGATGTTTCTTGTTTTGTTTTTATAATTTACTATCCCATCAATGGCTGATTTTGAATCTGTCAAGATAACTTTTGTTTTATATACAGTCTGTATAGGATATTCTGCAGTGCTGCTTTTATAGCTGTTAGTTCTCCGTCATAATTGTTTGAAGTTTTGTCTAGTGTTAGATACTGTGCGAAATGTTTGCAGTATACTCCTACACCAGCGTCTTGTTTGTTATTAAATGATCCATCTGTTTATATTTGGAGCCATTCTTTTTCAGGATATCTTTCATTTTCTGTGGCTATTGCTCTCATTTCATCTGATAAATTATTTTGTTTATGTATTGTATATATCAGATTATTCTTATAATGTATATCAATATATTCTGTTGGTCTCATTTCCTCTATTTTATTTGTTGCTAATATATTCTTGTTTTTGAGTTACTGATGTATGTTCTGAAACTTGTTCAGGTTTTTAGATTACTCATAGTATCTGCTGTGTGATACCACTTGTGTCTATTTCTAATAACTTGCAGTTTTTGTGCTAAGGTAATTTGCCTTTAGTTCATGTTACAGTTCTATGGCCATGTTTTTTGTGAATCTTTGTAGTATCGCAATTGTTGTTTTTACAGCTCCTGTTACTATTCTTAGTGTATTATTTTGTGAAGTTTCTAGTTTTCTTTTGAGTTTCTTGTTTACTATTGCTAACAGTTCTCCTCCAAATAGTAGGTTGGATTTTATTTGTTTTACATGTGTTATTAAGGAGGTCCATATTTCCACCCCATTTTATTCCTGCTAGGCATTTTAAGATGTTCTGTTTGTTGATCTTATTTGTTACATTGTTTATATGTTCTTTCATTGATAGTTTTTTTTGTCTAGTTCTATTCCTAGATATGTTGTTGTAGTCGCTTCTTGTAAATTTTTGTTATTGCTTTGCAGACATATATGTTCTGTTTTATGTTGCACTGTGAACAGTTGGTATTGAGTTTTTTCTGTGTTTATCTCCATATTATGATTAGTCCATTGTTCTAATATTATAATTGCATTCTCCATTGTTTGTAGTTTTTTATAATGTTTCCCAGAATACACATTCTTTTCCGAGGTCCATATTACCAGGTTGCCGGCTTACATTCCCACTTGTATGTTATCTATTTTTATCAGCGCATCTGCTAGGTCATTTATAAATATATTGAAGAGAATAAGACTTGTAACATTTGGGGTAGTCCAACTCTGGTTTGTTTCCATTTGGATCGGCTGTTTTGTGCTGCACTGCAAACCATCTTTGGGATAAGAAGGCTTGAAACCAATTTAGCTTGTGGCCTGATATGCCATAAGTTTTCATCTCGTGTGGTAGCATTTCTCGCCATACTGGTTCATGCACCTTTGAAATCAACAAATAGTGCTAGAGTAGTCTTATTTTTATTAAAATTTTGTTTAATGTCCTGTGTGAGTCTTACAACATGAAGCACTGCTGAGTTGTCTTTCCTAAACCTGGCTTGTTCAGGGACTAATATGTTTTGTTTCTAGGTAAAATGTCCATCATGTAGCTATCATTCTTTATAGAAGTTTTGCTATGATTGAAGTTAACGATATTGGTCTGTAGTTATCTGTCGATTGTGCCTGTTTTCCTTTCTTCTTGATGGGTATTTTTGCTTTTTTCCCACAGTGTTGGTATTTCTGGTGGTCAAAATGTCACTGAAAATTTTTAATAGGGTGTGAAGTGCTTCATGTCCTAAATTTTTGAATAGCTCCGAATGTATATTATCAGGACCTGGACTCTTTATTTTTTAGTGTCCTTATTGCTTGTTTTATTCCTAGAAATGTAAATGGCTCATTGAAGATTATTTTGGAAGTTAGATGTAACATCAAGGTTATTGTTTCTTAGGTATTTATTCTGTTTTTTGTTTTTATTTTTTAATGTAGTACTAGTTTTGTAGTATGTCACTAGTTTTTCTGCTATAAGGATGTCTTCATATATTTCTTTGTTATAAACATTTAATGGCTGACTTTGTTGGTTTTCTCTTTGATATTTGTTTAATGCAGTTGTGTACTTTAGTACTATTTGTTCTATAGTCTTAATTTGTTTATGAATTCTTCAAATCTCGTTTTTTGACAGTTTTATATCCTGTTTTAACTGTGCATTTGCTTTTCGCCATTCTATAACATCTGCTTTATCTTGTGACTTTTTTGCTCTTTCTCTGGCTTTGTCTCGTTTTGATTTGACCTGTGTTAACTGTTCATTTCAGAAAGGTTTATATTTATGAATTTTTCCTCTTGGAGTACATATTTTTGCAGCTTTTAAAATTGCTGTATTCAGTTCTTTCATGACTTTATTTGTTTTGCTCTAGTTTGATTTCCTTTAGAAGTTTGTTGTCATTTTATACTCTTCCCAATGTACCTTTTTGAAGTTACTTGTTGAGATTAGAAAAATAAATACAACATGATTATAATTAATTCAGCAATTTGGACTGTCTTCAAAGTCATGCAGAATATAAATTACCAGTAATCCCTCATAGTAGAATGATGAACCTAATAATCATTGAGTGGGCTAAGATCTTCTTTCAAATGACATAATGCTTAAGGAGAAAATTAAGCTGTAGGAACATAAATAGCTAAAATCCATTTGGTTTTAAATCTGATGTATGAAAATATCTTTTGAGCATTAAATTAAATTGGTTACAAATAATTTTATATCAAGTAGTCTCAGCATATTGCTCATGATGAAAAATGTTACTCTGTTACTGTGTTTATGTTAGGATTGTTTTTATTGCAAATGTGGCGTAATGCCCCAAGAAGAAACTGATATGATATGATGTTTTCTTTCAATTTTAAATAACATTATATTGATGACAAACATACTAGAGCATTATGGCCTGCCAAATACAGTGCGGGGAAAATGGAAATGAAACCGTGGAAATATATTGAAAGCAGATTCAAATGCTCAGCAGGCATCCTTTACACAGATATATTTGTATTTCATTACCACTGTTTAGATTCACTCTTACAGAAAATTATGAGTGGGGCAGTGTAAGCTATGGGGTGTAATCTCCCTTTACAGTTTAACAGTTGCAAAATCAGCTTTTACGGTCTCATTGAGTAGTGTAAATGTACTATTGCTCCATAGGTTAACTTGTCAAGAAAACCTGGCCAAACACAAAAGACACTGCAATTTGACTAAAATTAGGAAACTGAGTCAACCTTGTATATACTTTTCTCCACTTATAAGTTTTTTGATGAAGACTAGTTTCTGGGAACTTCTTCCGTATCGTCAGTTCTGTGGTTGGCTAGTCTTCATCAAAAAACTTGTAAGTGGAGAAAAATATATACAAGGTTGACTCATTTGCCTAATTTTAGTAACAATGGCACTCCACTTTCTGAAATACTTCTTTTTATTCTATATACTGCAATTAGAGTTTTATATTACCAAGATTATAATGCACTACAATACTCCATGTATAAAATGTGTATAAACCTTTAGTTCCTTATGAATTGTCAAAACTTGAAGCTTAAACATACTATTTATCTAAACCACATTCATTTTGACCAGTGGATCCTAGTCCCAAAATGTTTCTCTTAACTTCTGTGTTTTTGAAACGTGGGGCAATTGTGTAAACAGTAAGATGGTTTTAGAAAATGGAATAAGTGCAGAAAATTTATATTACCATTTAGTCATAATATGCTTTTTATTCTGTTACAGACTTCGGTACTGTCCTTTGTGGAAAATACATGCCAAGTACAGGAAGCAGTGAAGAGAATCTAATTCTTGGCAAGATGGATTTAGTTCATCTGCATAATAAAAGGAAAAGTGGTCCCTCTCCAATAGTTTCTGTTGACAAATTTATTGCAGACTTTAATGTGAGTAAGCTACTGTTAGCGATAATTTAATTTATTGCACATCTGAATTTATATAGCATTTATATATATTTTTACATGCATTTTTATTTGTACAACTTTTTTATATGACATTTTTGCAATTTGTAACCTATCTAACCTGGCCACGCCGTGGCTCAGTCGTTAAACCGCTTGGCTCTCACCAAGGCGGCCCGGGTTCGATCCCAGGCGACCGCAAAGTGAGATTTGTGGTGGACAACACGGCGTTGGGGCGGGTTTTCTCCGGGACCTCCGGTTTCCCCCGCCATCTCATTCCACCGGTGCTCCATCTTCATCTCATGTATCATCAGTGTCACCGCCTGCGGTGCCGTATGTAGTAAAAGCGGGCGTTAAACACTACACACACCTATCTAACCTAGTTTATTTCATATTTACAATATACAGCATACAAAAATTTCTTTCATACCTAATATTAACGAGTCTAACATCTACCCATATAGGAGTCCATTACACTCAGCTTCCTTTTAGATTTCCTTGTTGTATTTTTCTTTTTCTTGACTATCCTGATTCATTTTTTTCTTACTCTTCCTAAATATTCTTCTATCATTTTAATCTTTCCTGTTCCTTTATCAGTAACATTTTAGTTGCAATAATTTTCTGTAATGTTTCTCATTTTGCTTCCCATATATCCTCTTTCCAATTCTTTACCCCCATTACACTCAAATAATCAATTGAATATTCCCTCTGGCTTCTTGCACAGAACACACTTTTCTTCATCTTAACCCAAAACTTGTAAAAACATTGCTGCTGATCACATCCAAACCAGCCCTTCCTGCTCAGTTTTGCTATGATAATCCACATCATTCTCTGCTCAAATTTTAATTATTCAATATAATTTTAGAGAATTCTTTATCTGCAAAACTAGACTAAATCTCTGGTCTCTCTATATCGTCAGTTCTTTGCCTAACTTCTTTCCAAAATCTTATTCTAGTTTGAACTCCCAATTATCAGAGCTCCCCCATTGTAACTTCTTTGTGGAATTTATTGTATTTCAATTGACCAACTGTTAAATTTCATTACTTCCATTTTCCATCTTTTAAGACCATGTGTTTTAAACTCCTATACCAATTACAGTAAAATATAATAATTGTAACACATTTCAATTATATTATTTGATTCATATATTGTTCAACAAACCTCCAAGTCAAACTCATTTACATGAATTGAATTGAATGTATCAGAATGTCAAAGGCCTGAGTGAGGTGGCACCAGTGTAATGTGGGCAGCTCACATGATGTACGTGTCCCTGTACCGAGCAACATGGCTGAAGGTTTTTTCAGTTTTCCTTGATCTCTAGGCAAATGCTGGGATGGTTAGTTTGATCTGCAAATTTTCCTGTCATCCCTTTCATCACTACATTTCATTTTCTTCTTCACTGCCATTCCAGGTATTGAACTGATCCCCTATCCTGGATATGTTTTAATCCAAAGTTTATTTCTTGGCAGGATATGATACAAGTATTGGCTTGTAAATCCTTGAGGGTATAAGTACTACAAAGAGGGAGGTAATCTGTTGAAGATAAAGTCAAAAGAAATTGTCTGCCACAAGTATTCTTTTATGACCTCTAACCATGTGGTGGGGTTAATTTATATTAAGGACTAAATAAAATATAATTGTCACAAACTTCACTTACCTTCTTTAAGAAAATAGATGAAATTTCCACAGAATTCAAAAGATTAGTTTTGCAAATAAATAATTTGCATCTTCAGTCACTGTTTTTTCTGTTATTACTGCTGCTAGGTGTCTTATTATTCTTGTATTTATTACCAAACTCTGAAAATGAAACAAACTTAACGAGAGAATCGATGCAACCAGGTTTAATTTGGAAGGTCCAAACATAATTTAGAAACCAGAATAAAAGAATATTTTTGAAATATTAGGTATAAACAGATAAATTGGCCATGGTAGATCACTTTTGGTCATTTAACCATGAATTGAATCCAGAAGCTAAATTATTAAAGCAATTAAATGGCTGATAGGTTTAATAGTTTGGAAGAAAATAAATATTTAAAAAATTAGAAATCAGTTTATAAATTTTGAAATACAGCCAATTGATATGTAAAATATGAAGCTAGTTACAGTGAAGCAACAAATACTGTACAAATATAATAATTTGTATAGTACTGTCAATTGATTCTTCGTTTCATTTTCAGAATTTGGTAGTACAAAAATAATATGACATCCAGTGGCAGTAATGATGACTACAGAAAAAACAGTGACTGAAGATGCAAAAGATTTATTTGCGAAACTAATCTCTTGTATTCTGTGAAAATTTCATCAATTTTCTTAAAAATATATGTGAAGATAGTGATAAATAATTATATTTTATGTAGTATTTGCTTCTTCACTGTTAGCTTCTGTTTCTTATGTATTATATTCAGTACTAACAGAATTGCTGTTATTTATGTTGAACACTTATGGAATAAAGATGGAAAGGTCAGATTTGAAAACTGAAGTGCTGCAAACCAAATTTTAACTACAGAGCTCAACTCTCCATGCTGATGTTCTTTTTCACATGACCCTCAGTTATAGTAAGCACATTTCTAAAAGTTTTATATGTACATTAACCCTAGCATACACCTGCAAGTCCAATAAAAACATGCATTCATTGTGAGGTTGTAATACATATAAATGAACTTGCCTTGGATGCTTGCCAGAAAATAAAGATATCACCTGGATAAAAGAAGTACCATGCTTAATTGATGATTGTGGCCATGTTAGCTTAGATAGAAGCAGCATCAACATGGAGACATAAGGTTTAAAATTGGTATCAATTCTTTATGTAATGGATGTGATTAACTTTTATTTGATGTATTATTCTATGTCATTACTTACCTTAAGTTCAAAATCCTGTGAAATGTACTTCTAGATATGTGCAATAACAGGCAGCGATATTAGAATCACATTAGAAGTATCTGTTGTAAATTTTTCATAGTTATAAGTGTGATTTTGTTTTAAAAATCAGAGGAAAAAATTCTATTATAATTTTTATTATGCATGTGGATAATTTGAGTATGCTGATGTGATAATCTTCTGTGGAAAACATTTTAAAAGTCATTTTCATTTCCATACAGTTTGATGACCATACTGAGAATAATCTTTCGGATACTCCTGGTGAGGAATTAGAGCTTTCTGAGGAACTACTGGAAGATAATTCAACAGCTACTAATTCTAGCATTGCTTTGGATACCCCCAGCACAACTATTGTGGCAAACTGTTCAATTGGGAAGCTGGGTACAGGTTTACCTGTTGAGGTACGTAAGGAGCATTTGTTCATAAGACATACTTCCAAATAAAATTTAAAAAATGAAAGCGTTTAGCATTGTATGCAGCAGACATATGCCAGCACTTCACACATGCAAAAATGCATGCATACATATTGACACTCCCTCTATCTTTAAAGTGCATTCAGTGCATGATTTGGAACAAAGGAACTGGGACTTTTCTATAAGCTGTGCTGTCCATAGATTATCCATTTGTATACTTTCTAGTCAGAGCAGAACCTATTATAAGGAGCATCACTTGTATACCTTAAAATCGGCTAATGGTTCAATACTTTACCCTGGACTTTCTTCATATAAGTTTACATTAAGAAGTAAAACATGCGTGTTTATGTGACATAACAAAGAACATCTTTCTTAGCAGGAAAAATATACAGGTTGTTTCAAAACGACACCAAATGATTATAGTCGTTGCATAGTTTATAACTTAACTAGTCTGAATTTCGTGTCACAGCTTTGAAGTTCTGTTAGGTATAATTTTATGCAGCATTAAATATTACATGATTTTGTGATTAGGCAGCGCAGGAACAACTGGTGTGCGAACTCTAAAAGTTATTGGAAAGCACCGGCCATAAAAGCAAAAGCATTACTCCTTGCTCTTTATCAGTGACCTTAGCCTACCTTTCAGGTAATGGGGCAAAGGGCAATTATTTGTGCAAAAGTCGACTTATAACTCAAACAGTTGCAAGGTTGCTCTTCAGTGTAAAACTACACATTGCGTCCTAACAGGGATGCGTACTTAGCAAATCCAAGCAATATGGAGCGCTATATGAATGCCAAAATGACGGATATGATTTTGATGGATGGAAGAGCTGAAGGGAGTTCAATGCATGCACGATTAATTTAGTTTCATTAAAATTATGAATTGTAAAAATAGTTACATCAGTAATAATATTTATTTGTTAAACTTCAGACCATTTTGTTATCTTAATTGTACAATACTTTCAACCACTTACTGTAAATATCAACAGCTTCCTTTTCAGTTACAAATGCTTTATTTAGCATTATCAAACACATGAAATAAAATGATCGTCTCATTGTATAAGCCATTTAGTTTTGATTAATTTATCTACACTTCTTTGATGTTTTCTGTTCTTTTTTTCATTTAATGCTTCCATCCTCAACCTCACTAACATTAACTTCCCTCTAAAAGATATAAGTTGCATATGTCCAGCTGATTTGACATCATGGACTGCTATAATGGAATTTTGGAACACGTTAAACACTCATAAGCAATAATTAAGCAATAGCTTCTTTATTGCGGTTTCATAAGCCAAAGAAATTCTTAATAGCAGCAAGCTACTACGAAGTATGACGATATGTTTACAAACAGCTACAGCATGTGGCACGGCATGTAACTTATACCTGCAAACTTTGATAGCATGAGGCAAGCGTTGTTCCTGTCTCACTGCCTAATCCACACTCATTCTGGAGCATTTTTTTATGCAGCTCTATTGGCAGTAAAAACTATCTTTATGTGTCACATAGAAGCTGAGCGACTACTTCTGTATGTTCGTTTGGTGTCATTTTGAAACACCCTGTATTTCTTGTACTATTCCTCTCTGTCGTGGTTTCTTTCTTTTTAAAAGCAGTACTACCACTACCACCACAACCACTCCCCTTAAATCACTTAATTTAAGAGACAGGAGGCAAAGAAATAGAAACTTTTGCTGCTTTTTTGGAGAGTTCTATATAAGTTAATGATTACTGCATTTAATGCTACATGAACTGCTATCAAAGCTAATAGACCTTTAAAACATACTTATACTCCCCTTGAGGTAAAAAGTTAGGTTTCCTTAAAACAGTTTGTTATGAAGCCTAGAGAAAAAGAATATTATAATATTAATAAATATACTGATCAAGAAATTGGTATTTCTGAATTTTCATGTGGTTATTATAGCGTACAGTGATTCGCATTTTGTTCTTCATATGACTGGGTAGGAAGGAGGAGCAGGAACAGCAGCATTAGTGTTGTATGAATAATATTCTGAGAAAATCTTCATATTTTACAAGTTTTCTTTTTTCTTTCATTGTTTTTATGTTCTGTTGTCTGCCAAAGTCATTTTAAATGTTTACTTAGCAGCATTTTCATTCAGTTTTAATTGTGCTCAGAGAAATACTCATGTGAGTTGTCGTAATCCATGGCGTAATAGCCCAAAGTGGGCCTGAGCCTGCCAAACTGACTGCTAGCCTCATGCCCACATTTGCAAGGCAGGGGTGGGCGATCATCCAACTGATATGGGGGTCAGCATCTCAGCAACCCCAGCCAGAAAGTAGGCTTTCTGGACCAGGGTTTGCGTTGCTCAACTTTCTCACAATGCTGATTAGGCACCTCTCCTATACCGGGTGCATTCCGGATGCAGGGAACCAAAGCACATGCTCTAGCCTACTACATCACAGTGCAGGATACTTCTTTGAGTTACAAATTGCACATTTAACACATCCATAAAGTGATAACCTTATGATTACTTGTATACCACAAGCATTTCTAACAATGTACTAAACCTTGTTAGAGGAAATAGTTATGATTGGAAAAGAATTGTGACTAGTAGAATAAGTAAAAGTATATGTTTTCTTTATCAAGAAGTACCAAGCAAGTATATTATTAAATTATAGAGGAGTCGTATTTATTACACAACAGCTTATGTGTAATAAATAAGACTCATTTATAATTTAATAGTTATTTCGCTTCACTGTGGTGTTCCAATACAGTTAAATTTCGATATAAGCAAGTATATGTTTATGCTGGGTGCAAATTAGTAGCTAACCAAACTGCATTTTACAGATATTTATTTTGTATTTATTTTTACTAAGCTGTTTACAAATAAAAAATACAAGGAATAGAATTGTTCGGCTCAGACTGGTAACTTACCATATTCCTTATAAAAATTCTACTAGCTACACATTAATTGTTCTTAAAATTATATTGTTTTGTTTCTTTTTTTAATGACCAATCTCATTTCTTTTTAACTGTATATAAGAACTCTCCAGCTTTCATGTAGTCTACTAAAACATTTAATTAATGCAGTCTTTCTACACATTTTGAGCCATTTCTCTTTTATACATTCTTTTCTCCATAACTGTCCATTTGCACTCAAATATTATGTGCTCTATATCTTATTTTCTCCCGCATATTAGGCACTGTTTTTATGGAAAACCTTTTCTTATCCCTTTCAGACTCCATATACCTACACTTATCCACACTGTACTCTTTGTTCTTTATTTAATTTGTCTGTACACTTCTCTTTCCCATATACTTTCTGTTGTAATGTGTGATTCTAATTATCTTTTTCCAACTATATAAGCAAACTATTTGTATTTCCATGTCTTCAAATCTCCTCCTCCTTTCCAAAAACTCTTTACATTGTTTTCCCCCATTCTCCAAATTTCCCCAAGCCATTGCTTTTCAGGTTATATTGTATACTACAGCACCACCCATTACATTACCTATTAAACCCTTTTCTTGATATTCTAAGCATTCTCTTAGCAAATTCTTTTATCTAAATTTAAAATTCTAAACCAAAATTTAAATGTCATCTCCATAATCATACTTTTCCTTCCTATTCTACCCATTTCTTGTTGGGCAAAAACTTTTGCTATGCTGCTTGGTAATTCTTTTTTGAACCCTTCCAAGATATACTTTGCAAATTTTAATCATTTGCTATGCATGGATGTGTATTTCAAGGTCCCTTCTTTCTGGAGCCCAAGGACATAAGAATGACATCAAGTATGTAGTCTCTTTCAAACAGAACTTGATTGAATCTAAGTTAACAATCAAACTTGGTTAATAGTCCAGTACAGAAGAGCCTTCAGGCAAACATCTTATAAGGTCACTCAATCTCATTCTTATGCAAATGCATGCACTGCAGGTACTTGTGCACATAATCTCTGCCACCACCACATGTACATTTGGGAGATCCACCATAAGCTTAATCTTGAATGGATATATCTTTGTTTTAGGCTCTTAATCATGTCAGCAAAGAAGGAATGAAGCTAATTGCTGCAGGGAAGACAGGAATTTTAACACAGAGATACTTCACCTCCGCAGTTACCTCTGATGATTTTTAAATGCTATCTCCATCGAGCCATTTTATCATACTGCCATATGGAATCATCCCACTTCAAGGTCACAAATTATGGAAATCAAATAATCTATCTGGATATCCCTTTATATGCTGCATGGAGGTTGTCTTGGTGCATGTGTGAATAAGACACGTTTTAGCCATTGGCATCTGTAAAAAGTGACCATGCTCCCATCCTTACAAAGTCAATCTGTCCACCAACCTGTACAACAATACCAGAATTTAAATGTCCTTTGTTATTTTATTGGGTTGGCCCCTGCCTTCTGCAGCATTTCCAATGATTAGCTGCATTTTGCGCAAATATTTCTATAAAGGGCAGAGAGTACAATGTCTATTTGAGAAATATATAAGAGAGAGATAGGTATTTGTTTGAATTTTCCTGCAATTCTGGTATACTTCATGAATTTCTTTTATTCTAATTTTCTTTTCCTAAATATTCTTATTGCATTATGCAAGAGAGCTCCATGATCACAATTGGCCTTCTCATTTTTCACTTAGTATTACATTGTGTATACTAATAGATTGTCTATATGGAGCCAAAAGTGAAGTGAATTTTGTTTTAAGTATCCATATATGAAGTTTTGAATAGTCAAGAGCTTCTAAAAATAAACCATTTTATGTGCACTTAAACTTTTGTTCTTTTGTGTGTTTCATAAGTGTTATTTCAGTTAGAAGATCCTTCTCAATGATATAGTCAAATTTAGCTTACTGAGGATTAATTTGTTTGTTGAAATTCATAAATGATGATGAAGGCAACATGTCTCTGAAACATGTTGGGTGTACCAGCCCTCATGTTTTCTTCAAAATGTCCAAAAGTAATTTGTACAATGGTAGTTTTAATTCTATATCTATTTATTGCTGTCTTTCATTAAGGTGCTTACAGTTTACACTTTATACATGAAAATATTATTTTTGGTTGTATATTTATATGTGAATCTATTTTGCAGCTGGTAAATGGCTCCAGGCTGTTAAGTCTCTTAAAGGCAGAGCCAAGTGCATCTAAACGTCTGGAGGCTGGTGACTGCATTGTCGTCTTATTTTATGCACAATACTGTCCATTTAGTAGCATGGCAGCTCCCCATTTCAATGCCCTGACAAGGGCTTTCCCAGATATAAGAATGGTGGCACTGAATGCTATGAAGTTTCACAGGTTAGTTATTTTCTTATCAGTAGTAAATTACCAGTGAGTAATAACACAGACAGTTACAGAATAAATATAACTATTAGTTCGACCCAAAATTATATTAATTTTGTGCTTCATTGTATCATAGTCCTTACACATTGGAATGGAGTTACAGAATAATTCAGCTTACAAACTTTTGAGGATTGTAGAGAGGTGTATAGAGGAAAACAATCTGACATAGACCATTTAATGTGTTGTGGGAGTTCAAAATGCACTTCAGTAGACTTAATGAGTTCAGCATAAGGCAGTTGCTGATGAAACTTCTCCAGATTTAATATGAATTGTGTTGCAAGGTTGTTAAGTTTGATGGTGACTCAGTGATAAAGTAGGAAGTTTAAATGCGTGTAGGTATGTGGTAAGGTTAAATATTAAAACCAGAATGAATTTGTTTTCTTTTCTTCTTCCTTTATTTAATTGGGTAGTTCCAATAGGGTATAAATTATTGGTAAAACACTTAAATCAGTCATGTAAAGGCTTCCTAAGCCAAATTAATATACAGATTAGCACAAAAGTGAATCGAGAAGATATTGACACATTGCTTCACTCACAATGTTTATTCACAGGACATGTTTCAAGAGATTTTGCTCTTATCAGCTGGTACTCGATTAGTGCAAATTGTTTCCTCTTTCTCTGTATGCAGTTGATGTACCATCATCAGTACCAGCTGATAATAAGAGTAAAAGCTCTTGAAACATGTCCTCTGAATAAACAGTGTGAGTGAAACAATGTGTCAATATCTTCTCAATTCACTTTTGTGCTAATTTGTGCTTCACTGTCCCTACACTTCTTTCAAGTTTATACTTTAATATACAGATACCTATTGTGTGTTTCTTCTGTTTATTGGTACTGTTAATTTTAATGAAAAATTTAACTGTAAAAGGGAATGTCTAGAAAAACCAATGGAAGGTATTGAATGAAAGTGAATGTATCAGTTAAGAATACTTCAGCACTACTTCTTTGTATTACTAATACTAAATTATCATGGTAATGAGATTACATTCTCTCTGCCCTCTCTCTTTTATACAGACATCTTATATATACAAGATAATTCTTTTTAATATCTCCATATGGACCCACTACATAGAAATATTGGAGAGCAAGAGAGCTAATGGCTTCATTGCCAAAGCCTAGCATTTGAAAACAACATATCTGCCATGCTCATGTTTTTAAATCCACATCATAATTTGTTTGATTATTCTCTTAGCAGTTCATTTCCGGCATTAAATTTAGCAGTACTGATAAATAAGGTGTACCTTGAAACTCACCACCAGTAGAATGTTCATTTCTACTTTTTATCTTGCCACAGCCACATTTCATGCTCTTGTAACAAACATCAATTTTATTACCATGTCAGATGTTTTAACTAATATCTGCTGGCTCAGAATTCCATTTCATCTCTTGCAGTGACATAAAAGTATTCTCAATAACTATGTGCTTAATATTTCTCTGTGCTACTTTGAAATTCAAATCTGGATTCTCAAGAATCCTTTATAGAGCAGTTATAAGAATATTCATTTTTATATTTTTATGGTAACAGAATTATGATTATTCACAGTTTTCCAAGTTCTTAACATACACCCCTCTTAATTTGAGTACTGACTTTGTGTGGTGAAGAATATAGGCTTAGAATTGGAGTTAAGTGGAGGCTTAAGCTATAATAAAGTTTTATAATGCACAGTGCAAGGGATAAACTGAGCTAATACGTGGTTGGGTTAAATGTTCTGGTTTGTGATTTAGGCTAATGAGTTGTCACATTACCTAAAGAAGACAATACTGGCAAAGAAGAATAACTAATTTAACCCTCTGTGTAACAAAAGACTTGGAATATTTCGAATGTGCCCAAGCCTTTTTCACATATGGAATGACAGAAAACCATGGCAGATTTTGATTAAATAAACATTCAGCATTTATAATACCAGAAATTATTTATGAATACAATTAAACCTAAAACTGACTGCTAAGCAAACCTTATTGTATACTTTGTGCTTGTATACAATTTTGCACTCTTTACAGTCACATGTCATATTGCTTTTTATTTCAGCAACAAAGCTCACCTGTTAGAAACAATAGTTCTCGTGATATGAAGGTTATTTGCAAGGAAAGTAATGCTAATTACAGCTGGAGAATTTTTGGCATTTCAAAATCCACAGAATGCAGAACTATCAAAATTGTTTCATTCCATTCTAATCCACTCTTTGCATCATAATTCTTTACTGTGCATCCCATAAAACTTTTTTCTAAATTCAGACATCTAAATTCAGACCCTATAAGAAGTCAGAAATATGACCTAAACAAAAGAAAACAAAATGATGAAGCCTGGGACTCGAGTACTTAAGATAGTTAGCCGCCACAAATGGTGTATCTCGAATGCGAGAGCCCCTAGTGGTCTACCGGGGAAATATAAGTCAAATGGAGAATTTAATGTCAGGACGGCACATTGGCCATGGTAGCTCAATGGGTCAGAGCAACTGGATGGAAACCAGGAGATCCAAGGTTCAAATCCCGGCCATGACATTGAATTTTCCATGTTGACTATCAACAACCTTAGTCTATGTACGGCTAGTGTGAAGAAATCATTAATTTCCATCAATTAACTAAAGAAAACAACTTTAAATATTATTTGCACTGTCATAAAACAACTTTAAATATTCTTTGCACTGTCATGAATATTCAAATAAAATATAACAAACTAATGTTAAATATGTTATAAATAAAACAAACAAAAACTAAGTCTAAATGTACTTACTGATGTCAGTAACACACAACTTGCCTTGTTACTAAAATTGCTCCCATAATTACCCTGCTCTTTGTTGCCAATGTTAACCGCTTCAGCGATGGCTATTTAAACCCTCCACGGGCCGGGAATGGCTTCTCAATAAACAGCACACAATATATATATATTGTTAAAAGTTGTTAAAAATACTTCATAATTGAATCAGTCATAAGATAAAAGAAATGTCATTTTTTTTTTTTTTTAACTTTCCAAGAGAGACTTAAAACTGTTTAGCCAGTAAACTTATTTTTAGAAAGTTTTGTTTGATGTTTTATCGTATTCTTTATTGCAGTCCAGTAAATGCATATAAATGCACCTATTTAATTCTTAGTAATTATTGCAAAAACTGATTTTGAAAAAGTGTAACTTAGTTCCTTTCTCCACTTGATAGGTTTACCACTGATTAATGTGTTTATTTACTTAAAAATATAGTTATTACAATATTGATGTTCAGCATCTTGAATAACACAGCTCCAATATTCGTACTGCATAAACCAACAAAATGAAAAAGCACATTAACATTTATAGTTGATTTAGAAATTTTGGAGGAATAATTTGTAAATTACGGTTATCCGATTCATTCAATTGTACGTAAAGAATGTTTTATGAAATCACTGGCCACTGCAGTAGGTCTTCATAAAAGTTTTGTGCATTTTCCCCATGTACATATTTCACGAGATTTTGTGTGTCCTCCATTTTTCTGAATGGACACTTTCAGTTCTGGATAAGCTGGCTCCAGGTCCATGAGAAAATTTGAATGCATTTTCAGCAAACGGAATGCATGTGTCAGACAACTATTGATAAATGGACGTCTTTTTACTATTCCTGGCTTAGCAGTTTTGTAAATTCCTTATACTGGTTTTTTTTTTTTTTTTTTTTTTTTTTGCCCTGGCACACCATGAGAGAAGTGGAGTTCTGTAATATTTTCTGGTAGGCCTTAATATAATTGTATAAAAAGGAACACACTTCATTAGCCCTTCTTTGCTTCACCTTCATGATACAGATACACGATACAAGTCCTGGCTTTGATGTTACAAATGCGAAACTGTTTACCCATAACTGTAGGAAACGTGTTTCTTGCACAGGGATATTTGCTAAAGCCAAATTCTGCATAAAGTCAAATGCTAATCCAGCAACATGATCATCCTTATTTTGTTCCACTTGCTTTAAGGCAGTATAAAATTCTTACTCCTGTGCTTGTGTATATCAAGATCAATTTGCTAAACATCAATTTGTTGGGGGCCAAAAACATAATCAGCATTTTCAGAGAACTTTCTGTAAAAATCATACTTAACATTGAACTTCGGATATCTGTGCCGGAAAAGATAGTGCATACTTTTGATATTCAAATGTGCATCCAAGTATATTACTTCTTTGCCAGCATAGTGGGTTGTCCCAAGGGGAATTGAATGGATATGATCACATATTGCATTCAATATATTTTCTGTAGTTTTTGGTAGTGCACTCATTTTCACCTCGTTAATCCCTGGGCATTTGTCCTTTAATAAGATGATTTGATATGCGAAATACTCGCTTCTATGATACTGCATGAAGATTAAGAAATGCTTGCTTGCAAATGGCCATGCGTCTACCTTCAACAAGAAAATCAAAAGAATGCTGTACCTTGTTACCTGCAGGTTTATGTTGCTGTTTCCTTGGTCACCATTGTTTCACCTCTTTAACAATTATCCCTTGTAGATGTATATCTAGAGCATTGTTATCGTCTGTGTTAAAAAAATCTGTCAGAATTTTCAGGCATTGTGTATCATTAATACGGTGGAAGTATTCCATCCGACACCTGAAAGCAATATTGAATTGCACTAGCATCTGTAATAAAGCTCTCTGTAAAATATAAAAGTAATCCATTGCACATTTCATGCTGGAATAGTTAGTCTTATTTACTTGCAATCTATTGTGATGTTTCAGGTACAGGGTTGCCCAAGTAGGGTTATTTTTTTTCCTTTTGTGCTGCTCCTTGTTTCTCTTTCTTTTTGGTGACATGATTCCTTCACAGCAACAAGCCTCTGACTGAACGGTTTCAGTCTCAATAAATGCAGAAAAACAAGAACGATTACATAGATGTAATATATCATCCATTGTCGAAGCACTTCTTGATGCAACAGGAACGCTTCACTTGCAGTTCACATCAATGAAAAAGAGAAATGAATTAAGTCAGTGACATAATTCCTTTCCCCTGATGAATGCACAGAAACTCATTTTTATCTGCTAAGCAGTCATTGGACATAGTTCCTTTAAACACAGGGCAATGTATTTCAGTCAAATTAAAGGGAAAGCACGAAATGGAAAAAGTGAAAAAAATGACTTAGTTCCTTTCTCCACCGACCATTTCCATTATACATTCATAACTTCCATATTAATTTATTTTAATGAAACAAAAACTGCTGTGAACCTTATTAAAGGCAGTATGTATCAATGGTATCGTCAAAGTAGAGACTATATTAACAAATTGTGGAAATTTCACTATTTAGTTTCACTGTAGCAAAAGTCATTCTTTGCATCAAACACATCTAATTTGTGAGTCGTCTTGCTTCTTGTGCACACAAACTACAGTTACGTTAGCGAATTGTTCTCTTTAACGTTTTATTGTTTAGTTTATACTACTATGTGATAATAATTGCATACATTGTGTAACATGCAAGCTGTAAAGAAAACCTCTCTGTCCACATCTGTATGTACATCTTAGAATACTGGACAACCAAAGTTTATGGTAAATTTATGCAGCTGTTCTCTTCTCTCAGTCACATAATAATTTTGACTGTGTTGGGGTTCCGAGCAATTTCTCTTAGCTAAAGCACATTTGAAATTGTTAAACCTAAGTGTAGTCATGGCTACAACTAGTAATGTAGCAACTAAATTAGCTTTGCATAGGTAGTGTTTAGCCTTCTGAAATTATTTAAAAAAATGTGGAGGACTTTTTGCTGTTTGACAGTGATTGGTATATTGATGGCAGTTTTCAGATTTTGAGGGGGACATTGAGGATATAAGTAGCAGTGAGGAAAAAAATGTCCCACTTTGGAGAATCAACATTGTGGAGTGGTCATAATAACTCGAACACAAATAGACATACCTTTACAAGCACAGCTTCTGGTGTACAACTGCAGACTCGGCTAACTTCTGACTTAAAACCAATTGACATTTTTACAAAACTTTTTTACAATAGACAGATCTGTCATTGTTTTGGAAACAAATATATATGTGAATAGTTCTAAAGACAATTTAGGGCCTAAGAGTAGAAATCAGAAGTGGACAGAAGTAACACTGAATCAGATTTACAGACTACTTGGTGCCCACCTCGGTAGCGAGGTGGTAGCATGTCTGCCTCACGTTCAAGAGGTCCTGAGCTCGAATCTCAGTTAGGGTGAGTTACCTGGATAAGGGTTTTTCTGGGGTTTTCCTTTATCCTGAAAGACGAATGTCGGGTAACTCTAAGCTCTATGGACCCTGGGCTCATTTGAGCATCATTTCACCCATTCTATTCATCATCCGATATGACTTAATGTTGGAGGATGTAAATTACAAAAAAAAAACAAAAAAAAAAAACTACTTGGTCTAATTATGCTTAAACTTACATTAGACATGTATTGGTCTACAGATGACACATTAGCTACTCCATTTTGGGGAAATGCATGTCAAATAGGTTTACTTCAACTTTGTGGTTTCTTCATTTCATTTGACAGAAAATGTGAATGATAAACTACACATCAGGCCAGTTTTTTTATTATATTTCAAAATTTAAAAAAAACTGTGCCTAATGAAAGCTTGATGTTTTGAGGTCCGCTTAGTTGGGAAGCAATCCATCAAAACAGAGAGGGGCAGATTTGGCATTAAGAGTTTTGATCTATGTGAAAGTAAAATAGGATATTGTCACCCAATTATCGGAAGGCACGATACCAACTGGCAGGTAGTTTGGGGGACAGAAAGCGTTCAGGCTATGCCTACCCTTGTGACTGGTTAACGCTCACTGAGAGGGTGGGGGAAAACTACCAGAAGTCAATGGACCGTCCCTTTCCCCTCCCCCTGACTTCTGGAACAACCATGATATTTCATCTAACCCAGAAGCTTCTGTATTGGCCAGTTGGTACCTATATAAGCAATGCGTTGGGCTGAAGGAGAGTTAGTCCTTAGCGAGCAGCCATGAAGAGCGCAGTGCTAGTGAACGGACTGGAAGATTGCATACATGTATCAGAGGAGTTCTTAGTCGGATCAAGAGAGAGAGTTGTACTGCAAGGCGCTGAGTAGCGAGTGCAGTGGGGATTGTAATTGTGAGTTACGTAATTGTGAGTGTTGCATAATTGTGAGTACTATGCAATTGTGAGTGTTACATAATTGTCTGTGGTACGCAATTTGTAAGTGTACTAACTGTAATTCGGTGTAAATAAGGAACTATTTGTATTTCTACAATTGGCCTTTTAATTCTACGAACCCACAAAGTTACAATATCTTTACGATAACTGCATATACACCGGTCAAGGGACTCATAATACTGCAGACAAAGATTTGGGGTTATCTAACTCCATAGTAATGCACCAGATGGAATCTGTGCTTGAGTAGGGTAGGAGTGTATATTTATATAATTGGTACAGCTCCCGTAAACTATTCAAGGCCTTATACAAAAGAAGAACAAATGCAGTTGGAACAGTATGTTCAAATCGTATTGTTTTGCCAAAAGATGTGAATAGGCTCTAAGGAGAGGAGAAATGCAGGTGTGTTGACAAGACAGGAGGTAGTTACAACATTATCCAATTGCAACTCTTAAGGTTTTGATGATCGACATTGGAAAAATGATGCTCATAACAAATTGGCAGTTTTCAAGCCCAATATTAGCCAGGAATACAATATGCATATCAGTGGTGTGGATCTAGAAGATCTTTTGAACTCTTATTATTTAACTGATGGAAATTAACTTAAAAAATAAGAGTTTAATGATGAAGACTAGGATTCAAGTATTCACAATAGTAAGTTGCCACAAACAGTGTATCTCGAATACGAGGGCCCCTAGTGGTTTACTGGGAAAACAAACGAATCAGTTGGAGAATTTAATGTCATGATGGCACATTGGCCATGGTAGCTCAATGGGTAAGAGCGACTGGATGGAAAGCAGGATATCCATGGTTCAGATCCTGGCCATGGCATTGAATTTTTCAAAACCTTAGCCTATACATGGCTAGTATGAAGAACGATTGATTTCCATTAATTAAAATATGTTTTGTTAAATTATCTTCATTCAAAAATACCAACTCGTACATCTTTTCAATAATGCTTAAAAAGCATAGTCAGTGTCTTTTAATCCTTCAACCACCTTGCAAGTGATAGGGCTTTAGAAGTAAAAATTTATGCAGAATCTGCCACAGTTTTCTGTGTGATCTGAGGTACTCTTACTGCAGTAGGTAGACTTCAGTAAATACAAGGAGTATCATGAACTCCTTCCATTCTTTCTTTAGGCAATGGCTTCAAACTGGGTGGAGGACATTAAACATTTTGGGTGTAAAACTCCTTAGCATGGCTTTCTTCGGAAGAGAAGTAAAGCCAGTGGTTCCATGTCATAGATTTACATCACATAAAAAGAATGTCAATCCTCATAAAGAGGCCTTAGCAAAATTAAGTGGTGTTTCACACTCAATACAAAATGTGACACTTATAATCATAGTAGTTAAAGAGCATCTATTAACAGAAAATAAATTTTTGTCCTATTCTCTGTTCTCGATAGCAGCCATTTATTTTTAATTACAGGTGCTGTGAAGCTCTCTGTATTACACATGCAGCTTGTGAATTACCTTCTTAGTAGGAGGGTTTATCTGATATTTAGTTCAGAAGAGCTGCTAAAGACTAATCAGATTTTTATGTGATATCAAGTACACAGAAAGATTTCCATTTTTGTCAATCCTTAATTGCTAGTTTCTGACTCCCTGCAGCAGAAAGCTGAAACAGTGCCTGGAAATGAACTTTTTAAGACTGTAGCTTAAGAAATATGCACCTTCTCACAATTTGACATGTTCACTAGACTTCACACAATAAATTTCTGAATTTGGGCCAATCCTTTTAACTTGCCCTTAAGACGTATAAGCGTATGTAGAACACAAGAAAAAAATTCTTTGAAAACTGAATCACAAGAAAATAAAGAAATGTCTATGACTACTGTAGCCATAAATATTTTGTTTTTACTACAGTTGAAGCATAACAAAATAATGTTTCTATGTTTTTGCAGGTAGTTATTATGATACATTCAAATGAGTGCCAATAATCATTTCTTTCTTCTTTCTTTCTCAGCTTCAATACACAATATGGAGTAGTAGGTGTACCCTCATTAATGCTTTTCCACAATGGTCGACCAGTTGCAAAATTCAATGATTCGGAATATAATCTGGAAATGTTCAGCAAATTTCTGTCAAAATATACAGGTAATTTTAAACTTATTCATAGATAAAATATTTATGAGCTAATCTAATAAAACAGTGCTTTGTAAGAAACATTTCATCCTGTGAGTTACTCAGGTATATTTTTCTTTCTTCCAAATATTTGAAACAGCTTTTCCCTTTAGTTATGTATACATAAGGGATAAAAGATGAAAATTTTCTATGTGTGTGGGTGTGGGTGTGGGTTTTCCCAATCAGCTGCACTTGAACTAGATCAATAATTAGATCTTTGCATCAGTTACCTCAGTTCAGTTTGCCTGCCTGTGTGGCATTGATGGTAGCATATCTGCCTCATGTTCACTAGGTCCCACATTCAAATCTCAGTTAGGGTAAGGTACCTGGATGAGGCTTTTCTGGGGTTTTCCCTTATCCTGAAAGATGAATATTGTACAAACCATGGGCCCCTTTGAGCATCATTTCAACCATTTTATTCATCCAATCAATATGATCTATCTAGCCAGTTAAAGGATATTAAATGCGTGTGCGTGCACGCCACAAATCCAACATGAACAATCTGTATAACAATGAAAAGCGGAACTTTCAAAGTTTTTTGGTTGATGGTGATGGTTTTAGAAGTGGTTGATAGAGTGCTCACAGCAATAGGCCGCTGCATTTCACTGTCAGTACTCAGTGGGATGGCTAATGTGGAGCACAAGGTTTTCTGCATTGAGTGCGCAAAAAGTGAGTTACAAATTGTAGTGCAGCAGGCATTTCGTAGCAAATTGAACCACCAACTAGAAAAAGCATTACCTGTTGGTTTGTGCAATTTAAACAGACTGGAAGTGTGTCTAAAGGAAAAAACACAGGCTGACTGCATGTGTTAGAGGAAGACGTCAGATGGATTGAAGAAAGTTTCGTTTACAGTCCATGTAAGTCTACCCCTAGAGCTAGTAGAGAACTTGGAATACCCCAATCAACTATATGGAAAGTTCTGAGGTGGCGTTTGCTGTAAAAGCCCTATCAATTACAACTTGTGCAGGCTCTTAAACCTAAAGACAAAGAGAAGCGTCTCAAATTTTGTGGTTATGTGCCAGGAATGATGGTGGATGACACGTTTCTACAGCGTATCATTTTTAGCAATGAAGCTGCTTTCCATCTTAGTGGAAAAGTCAACAGACACAAGGTTCGCATATGCGGTTTGCAAACTCTACATTCAACATTGTAACATGAAGGAGACTCACTAAAGGTAAATGTGTTCTGTGCTTTATCCTGTACAAAGGTTTATGGACCATTTTTCTTTGCGGAAAAAACTGTAACTGGAATAACGTACCTGGACATTTGAAACAATGGCTGTTCCCTCAAATTATTCATAGGATCTCATTTTCCATCAGGACTCTACCCCATTGGCACAGCGATGTATGAGGCTTTTTGAATTAATCTCCTCTGCGCTGGATAGGTCGCAGGTTAAATGAAAACCTGGCTGTACACTTCTGGCCACCAAGATCTCCTTATCTCAACTCCATGTAACTGTTTCATATGGGGTTATGTTAAGGAAGCTGTTTACGTCACACCTCTACCTATAACTCTGGATGACCCTGTGGAACTGTATCACTGCCGTGCACTCAGTAACAGAAGATATGCTTGCTCATGTGTGGAACGATTTTGGTTACTGCGTAGATGTTTGCCATGAAGCAAATGAACACATTGAACATTTATAATGTATTAAACGAAATTTTGAAAATTTCTCTGATTGGTATAAAGGTGGTTCATGTTAGATTTATACTTTAAAAATACAAATTTTATAAAAAGGGTTCATCATTTAGAATAACCCTGTATAATCCTTGTTTTTGCCCATGTGTTAACTTGCTGAATCATCTTGCATTTAAATGGTGTGGTAAGATGCGAGTTAACAATAAACAGAACATAATCCAAAATGCAGAGATCTGGTGGTTTTGAGCCACTTTTGTATAAAATGGGTAAAGGAAACCTGAATTTTGCTAATGGTACTTGCCTATTAAAACAATACAGTAATTCTGCCACATGTTGCCTTCAGTATGAAATATTGGTTTGTTTCATAAATTTGTTCGATTCTTGTTACGTGTCTATGACAAAGAATGCCTGCACTGTATGCCCGTATCACAACTACGGCAACGAAGTTGCCTAATTATCTAGGGGTAATCTGTTTACATATGCAAGGTCATCAAAAGTAAACAAGGCAATGAACTTTTTAAAACAAACTTTATTTTGTGCAGTATGCACCATTATTATCAATAACATATCTCCATTTCTCAGGAAGCTTATCAATTCCATTTTTCCAAATTCTTGCAGTTTTCTGGTTGATGAACTCTTCTACGGCGAGTCTGCAATCCCCCAAGCAAATAAGGCGTTTGCCATTAAGGAAGTTTTGCAGGGATCGGAATAAATGATAGTCGGATGGGGCAATGTCTGGAGAATAAGGCGGGTGAGGTAACACATCCCAGTCGAAATCCCGTAATTTCTGACGAGTTACCATAGAAGTGTATGGTTTGGCATTGTCTTGATCAAAGACGACTTCACCATTAGATGCTAATTCTGGCCTTTTCTCTCCTAGGGCAACCTTCAGACGATCCAACTGAGAACAGTATTTCTCTGAATTGATGGTCTCCCCAGGAGGAAGAAATTCGTAATAAATAATTCCTTTCCAGTCCCACCAAATACACAGCATAATCTTCTCAGGATGAAGCCCTGGTTTAGGAATTGAGAGTGGTGGTTCCCCTTTCTTACGCCATGACTTTCTCTTTCGGATGTTGTTGTACACATGTAAATATAGAGTCTCCACTCCCATTAGTCCTGGACCTGTAGGACCAAGACCCGAGACTCCTTCTACCCGGGAGCGATGGAAAACTCTGGGGCTCTTTCCATAGGGCAATACCTTGAGTCTAAAAAGGCCCCCTGCTGAGCACAACGT
Organism: Mantis religiosa; assembly: GCA_030765055.1. NCBI lineage: Eukaryota > Metazoa > Arthropoda > Insecta > Mantodea > Mantidae > Mantis > Mantis religiosa. The sequence continues at coordinate 55,518,630 of CM060948.1, read as the reverse complement.
CAAGACGGGATGGAAGTGGATATGCCACTTACGCGTCAACCCCGCAGGGAAGACTACCGATAACCTCGGTGGGGCCGAATGGTGATCTAGCACACCTACTAGCTCTGCAGGCTAGTACCCGGGACTATTCAGGCAACCCTCTGCCCCCTCCGGGCGGCCATAGCCTGGCTGGAAGTACCCATTTACTCGTGGGTGTCGGGAACACACTGCTCCCTCATGTCCAACCCAATCCGAACAACTCCCCTACGGGAGGGGCTCGGCATGTTCGGCCCGAGGTTCCTCTAGTAACGTCAGAGGTACCACGAGTGCTAAGGGTCTGCAGCGCCCACACCACGGCAGCTGAAGGGGACGGATCCTCTCCCCTACGGGAGTTGTTGTACACAATCCACTTCGTCTCCTGTAACCAGCTGTTTCAGAAAAGGGGCAATTTCATTGCGTCTTATCAATAAGTCACAGATGGAAATGCGCTGAACTAAATTTTGTTCACTCAGTTCGTGCGGAACCCATACATCCTGAAGATTTACGTAACCAAGTTTCTTTAGGTGCCTGGCTACAGTTGCATGAGATAAGTTTAGCTCCTGACCTACCTCCCGAGTTGTTATTCTGGGGTTGTTCGTAATCATGTCCTTTATCCTTTCCTCATCCGTAACCACAGGTCGTCCAGAACGAGGTTTGTCTTTCACAGAGCAGTTCCCAGCTTGAAATCGAGTAAACCATTTTTGACATGGTCGATTCGTCACTGCATCTTCTCCGTAAACAGCACAAATTTTCCGTTGAGTTTGTGAGGCGGTTTTACCTTTACGGTAATAAAACAGCATTAAATGTAAAAAATGTTTCTTCTTGCCTTCCATATTAACATTCACAAGTTACATCTCCACACTGTTGCATCCACAAACTCGTACTGAAGTTTGGTTACCAATTCTTACATAAGTTGACCTATTTACCTTTGGCCGTGAGGTTGCTGTGGTTTGTGTTCATAGCATTCTTTTCAATTATTGTATTTGTAAACGAACCCCATATTGTTAGGCAACTTCTTTGACGTAAAAGTAATGGGGGCATGCAGTGTTCTCATGAGTCCTTAGTCGTAAACACGTAACAAGAATCGAACGAATTTATGAGGCATCCCGATACATTGAACATTAAAAATGGGGGGTCAGAGATGTCAAAATGCAGTAGAAAGAAATAAGCAATCATATATTGAAATAATCAATGGGCATTTTTGGTAATAGTGCCAGCAAGCATTAGGCCATCTCAGAGTTCATTGAGTAAGAAATGTTACTAGCTAAACATTTTCTTGGCATCTAAGCATCCATATGCTGCAGTACCACTTGAATCTTGTGCATGAGATTCATTTTCACTGTAGTAAGGTGCCACTAAGATATCTTTAACTTTGAGGTGTTCTGGATATGATCTTTAGAACATTTGGATCCCAGATGGTATGTGCCTTAGGGGAAACAGTGAGATAGTGTCCCCCAAATATTTGAGGTGAATTTTTTTAAACCCATTTCCTTATAATTTCCTATAAAAATATTGCTGGGCACATTTCTACATTTTTTAAAATCAAAATGTCATTAAAATCTATAGTTCTTTTAAACAAGGACTGTGCAATAAAAATGATCATAATTTGTTTACAGTCATTTCTTGTGCTAGAATTTAATCTTATGCATTCCGTTAGTTTAATGTGTAATGCTGCACAGTTCAACTGTTGTTAAAAGTTGAATAATGGATTACAATAAATTTTATTATTGATATTGAAATATAGTTTGAAGATGGATTTAATTGTAATTTTATAAAGATTATTGAAATGATTTATAGCTCTATAATATGCTCACATTGCTGTCGCTCTCGTTATTAAGGTGAGCTGTTGCCAAGCTGAGACTTGTTCAATATTAGCTATCGCAAAAATGGAGATAACTCTCAATGAATAATATAGGTCTCTGAAACTCTGCATTTGCTCAACAAATCATCAGTTGGGGCCTAGTTGGGAATGTTACAGGAGGATTATGAAAAGTCTGTTCTTCCCTGTAGCACAGCTCAAAGATGGTTTAAATCTTTTAAAAGGGGAGATAATCAATTTCAAAGGAAGGTGGACCCATGCTTTAGTTACTACTCTTACGGAAGAACAAACCAACACTGCTGCTGTTATAGTGAGAGAGGATTGATGAATAAATAGCCTTACAGACATGTTCTGAAATATTGGAAATTTCACTTTGTGCCACCCACATGTTGCTGAGAGTAAATGTACACATGAGACATATTTGTGTATGGTAGGCTCCAAGATAGTTGATTCCTGAGTGAAAGGACTTTCATGTACATGTATGTATGCAGTTGAAGTTGTTAGAGGAAGATTCAGAGTTTCTTTCAAAGATAATTGCTGCTGATGACACTTGGCTACATCATTTTGATTGTGAGAGTAAACAGCAAAACTCAGCGTGAAAATCTCCATCACTAATCCTGAAAAGGCAAAAGAAGTTCCTTCTGCTGGAAAAGTTATGGTCATCTAATTTTTATATACTCATGGAATGATTTATGAGCATGTTGTACTTGTACATACATCAATAACTGAAGAATACTAAAGGGATGTTCTGAAAACATTGCAAGTCCATATCAGGTACAAAAGACCAAATTTTCCATGAAACATGCTGGATGCTGCACCATGATAATGCATGGCCATATAATGCCAATGCTGTTACTGAATATCTTGTAAAAATCAATGTGAAGTGTATCCCTCATCCTCCTTACAATCCAGAGTTAGCCCTATCTGACATTTTGCTATTCCCTAATGTGAAGAAACACCTTCATGAGAGCCACCATCAGAAGCAGTAATGAAGGCTGCAGAGGCAATTCTGAAGAACCTTCCAAAAAATGGTTTTCAGCATGTCTTACTGACAAACACTTGGAGATGTGCATCACATCCAGAGCTGTCTATTTTGGGAAGGATCATCAAAATTATGAGGATGAGTAAAGTTATGATGTCAAAAGAAATTATGAATGTTCTTTACTAAACAGCCTTCTTGTGTGTGTATATATAGTGACAAATACACAAAAAGACAAAGCAAAGTTCATGTCATACTCCCTTATTTGTGACAAAAATTGTTAGCACAATGCTAACTTAAAATCATCTTCTCTTTTGCACAAATACACAGCTTTAAAAAGTCTGTCGCTTTAGCATGCCCCAAAATGAGCTGCTAGTAATTTCTCTGATGCACGCATGGAGATTCACCTTACATGAAACACAACTAACTCTAGATACTAAACGTATACCACTAGGCCTTATATATCTGCAGGGCACAGGAGATTATTCCAGAGTTGAATGTTCTCAAATTATATTCTAGAACAGCCTCAAATGGTAACTATGCATAATATTAAAACTTGCTTTGTAACATCAGGTAGTGGCTGTCCTTAAAGGCGCATTAATCTTTCATGGCAGACTTGCTTCCGGCATCGTGATGTCAACTAGTAACTTCCTTGAATGCCATATTAATTCTTATGGCCAACTTCATTATCGCCATGACAATATATATATATGTGTGTAATCAAAAAATTATTGGAATTTTCTTTTGTCCTAAGTAATCTTAATTATTCATGAACATCAATTTTGTCATAAATATTAAAAGCAGAAGCTTTATTAACAGTGAAGTATTCTTCATTTTTGAGTTTGATATATGAGTCACTATGTTTACACTCAAACTTCACTTGTTTGAGTGTAAACATAGTGACTCATATATCAAACTCAAAAATCATTTTTGTCGTCAAAGTAATCTCCCTCAGATATAATACACTAGTACCAGTGCTTTTTTGAACTTTGAAAGTGCTTCTGGAACTCACTTTTTGTTAGTGTTCATCTGCTTTAATGGTTCTGTTTTAATCTATCAGTGGTGGTAAATGACATCCTTTCATGTTTCTCTTCTCCTCAGGAATACAAAGCAGTTGCAGGGGGCTATGACCAGCAACTTTGGTTACTGAGAGAATATAAGTTTTGTTTTTTGCCAAAAAACACGAAGCACTGAGGTGTAGTGAGAGCATTATCACGATGCAATTTCCATAATTGGTTTCGCCATAATTCTGGACTATCTCTCTCATAGTAATTCAGCAAGTTTTAGAGCCACTTTCTTTACTTATTCCACATTGTTGTTAATTGATATGTGCATGTGTCCAGAGTGATCCTGGTCTTCAGTTTTTTCCTAACCCTCTTTTAAACATTTCTACCACTTGTAAAGTCTGTGCACCAACAAGATAAAAAAAGGTTTTGAAAGGTAAAATAAAGACCACAAAATAAAAAACAAAATTACTTTAATTTTTTATCACACCTTGTATGCGTGCATGTGTGTCTAATCAAAGTATCTGGAAGGAGGAAAAGAAAAATTCTAGTGAACATGTTGGTGGCAGTGTAACACTCAAAGACAGTATGTCCTGTGCAAATATATTATTGCCATTGTAATATGCTGAGATGATGAGAGGCAGGGCTATGCTGTGCACATGCTAACCAAAGCAGAGACAAAATTAAGGCAGTGTTACTTCCTCAGTGACTGCAAATTGTGATTTATCACCATTAAGCCTTGTGATAATGAAGCTAATGAGGTGGCTCATTAAGAAATGGAAGAGCCCTGGAAAGGAAAAGAATTTAATGAAAATTCTGTAAATAAGAGCCAATGGGATAATTTGAAAACATTCACTCGATATAGTTCTGAAATTGGTGTTTTTGATGATGTAACTCTGCCAATGTGCAAAGTTTCAATTATTCTTGATTGTTGGTCTGAGGAACAGTGTAGGTATTTACCTACATTTTAGATATTTTAAGGTAGCATATTTTTTTCTTTTATTATTGAAGATATAACTTTTTTCTTTGCAAATATCTATCTTTCTGAAATGTTTACACCCAAGCATTAACAGTTGAATTATAGGGTGCATTCAAAAAGAAATGAGCTGGAGACATAATTACAGAAACCAGTACCTGTATGTTAGAAGTATTGGCCCTGGCTGTTGACACTTGTCCCTCTGACACAAGGCAGTGAATGGCCGTCTCCTAAAGGTCGTATGGAGGGTGGCCGAGAACCTCCCATTTGAATTTCTGCAGGAGTGCCGCGACTGTGTAGGCCATATGAGGCTTTACATTGTCATGGAGCAGAATGACCCAACGGGTGAGATTGCCTGCTTTTGATTTGATCGCTTGGCGAAGGTTGGTCAAGGTTTGTGAGTAACACTGGGTATTCACTGTTGTCCCGTGCAGCAGGAAGTGTATCAGAAGGGGGCCATCTTGGTCAAAGAAGGTCAGTATAACCTTTCCTGCATTTGTGTGGATGGTTTTGGGTTTTTTTTTTGGTGGTGGTGACCCTGGATGCTTCCACTGAAGACTTTTTCCTCTTGATTCTGGTTCGAAGTGGTGACACTATGACTCATCTCCAGCCACCACTCGTGCCAGGAACTCATTCCCTTCCGTAACATAGCACTGCAGATGACCAAGACAGTGGGCCATTCTACATGCTTCCTGGTGTGGTTGAAGACTGTGGGACACCCATTGGGCACACACTTTACGCAAGAGCAGTTGTTCCTTCATGATGGTGTGAACACTTCTGATGCTCAATCTGACCTCGGCTGCTATGGCTTTCACTGTCACTCAGCGGTCCTGGGTAATGAGTGCCTCAACCAGCTGGATGATGTCATTAATAATGCAGTATGGTGCTCCAGACCGTGCATCATCGACTAACGCCATCTGTTCTCCCCTGAAGCGCTTGTGCCACACCTTGATCCTTGCAAGGGACATGCAGTGCTCGCTGTAGACTTGTGACATTCATCGATGAATGTCTGTTCCCCTACTCCTTCTGCTGTCAGAAAACGAACACCTCTTTGCTAAACAATTAACTGGATTAATAAATTACTTACTTACTCTTCTTTTGACGCCTCCATTTCACTGTTTGCTATGCAAGTGGCAGCATTGGACAATTGATGCATGCTGCTGCCAGCTTTGTATAGTCATGTGACATGTATGCATGCCCTCTAGTGACGGGCTGTGAACTTACACGCTCTGGTCGGAACAACACTTCGCTACACACGTCACAATATTACCATCCTGTCACCAGTTTGCACATACCAGACTCTGGCTTGTTTCTTTTTGAACACCCCTTAAACAACTTTTGTGTTCTGTTTTGATAGTGTTTTTATTGTTTCATTTAAAGTTCTTAAAAGCATATTCTCCTTTGGGCCCAAATGACCTCATTGTCGACGGTCCCTAAAACACCACACACTCACTCACACATATTCTCCTTAACATTATGTTTTAATATTTCTGATGTTAATGACTAGATATTTTATTGCCTTATGCTTTCACATATTTTAGGTATGAAATTCCATAGCTTGAAATAAGACCCACTTTTAGATGCCTTGTTTGCTCTGAGGTTAGTGTGATTTGTATGGATGCAAAAAGAAGGTGCTGCTATAGAATTTGCAAATGAGTAGAGGAAAAAATAATCACAAACAATTCAATTCAATTTATTCATCCCTTAAAATAGTACCTAGAAGTCTACTATATACATCACTTAGAAACTAATATGTATAAAAATGTATAAACACAGAACTTCTTTGTCTCAAAGTAGCTGAAGCAATAAAAGAAGTAAAAAGGTTCTTGAAAATTCTGTTGACTTTATGAATGGAAGGTATGAAGAAACAGTTATTAGGATGTTTTGTATTGCTTATAAGATTGCGAGACAGAATAGGTCATATAGATTTCCTCATAGATATAGAAATGCTAGAGCTGACTGGTATAACATTAGCAAAGTTTTACATTACAGTTTAATTGTCTTCATAATTGAGGAGCATTTTTTCAAAACTCGATAAGACTCAAAATTTTACGAAATTTAGTTATATATAGTATCAGCATAATTTTCACCTTCTGCATCGTTCTGTGAAATCAGAGTTTGCAAAATTTGATTCATGTCCTGTGTAGAAGATAGGGAGTATCAGCAGTTTTTTCAAAACTCGATAGATGCACTTGGCTCAGTTAAAGCAAAAGTCGATAGATGCAATTTTATGATTTCATGATCCAGCGTGTAGCAGCCACAATTCTATGAAAGGCATGTTGGCATTGATTGCCATCTCACTATTGTGATTCTTGGAATTCTCAATCATTCCTGCAAGCTTTGTACACTGCTGCAGCATTGGCAGTAAGTGGGAACTCAGGTTGTGCACTTGTATTTCACATTCATTCCTGAAAGCTTTGTTATACTTAAATGGCATTTTTATTCTTAGTTGAAGAATGGACAATGGACAGGAGCTCAGATTGTGAAACTGTACCAGTCGTAGAATGCGCAGGAAATAGAAATTGCAAAAACAAGGAAAGAAGATTAAAATGCAAATCAAGGAAAGCTCATACTCCAGCAATTTCATGTTCACTGGTCTTGAGTGCACTCCACGAAATCCTTAAAGTAAAAGGCATAAGCTGTGATCCAGCTGATTTGACTTCTTTCCGTGCTGAATGAAAGAGATCAAGATAAATTCCTTTTGAAAAATATGCATATCATATCTCCTAATTGCAGAGTGATGAAAGAAGCTCCAAATACGAAGCAGACTGTCAGCATTAAATACAGTGTGAGAACTAATTTTGGCAGAGTATTGTCTGTATGCATTGCAAGCTTCCAAGGAATCACAGGGGTGTCAAAAGATAGATTATCTCTCCTGGCTAGAAAGTTTCACTTATCTGGAAATGAACCAAAGGAAACCAGAGGAAGTGACAGAACAGAAATATTACAGAAGGGCATTTCTGCTGCTATAAAGCAAGACGTTAAGAAGTACAGATGCAGAGAAAGCCTATGGAAGAGCAAAATCAAGGCGAGGATATTTTACCTCCATAACTTGATATCTGAAAAATGTGGAACAACTTTTGCAAAGAAAGAAGATTAAGAAATCTACCAGTATGCTTATTGTCAAAATATAAGTACATATTTTACAACTTCTTCAATTTTTCATTCCGTACACCACACACTGACACATGCTCCAAATGCAAAATGGGACTGATGAAGATTAAGACAGAGGCAGACGTGGAAAAGAAAAATGAACTAATAACCATGTACAGACAGCACAAGTTGCGTTCAGAAAGATTTTATCTGATATTGAAAGAGGAAAACGCCAAGGCAATCACTATTTGCTTTTATATACAGCAGAAACAACCACTGCCTAAACTTTCTATTAGCGATTCTATGCAAGGCAGGTATGGCTGTATAATCAATGCATAATGATTCCATCTAAAACTCAGAACAAAGACGACATTTCCTTGTATACATGGTTGGAAACTGAATCTGCTAAAGGCTGCAACCAGGTTGCCTCAGCTTTGCACCACTTCTTGTTGGAACTGGAAGAAAGGATGTCCAGCAAATACTCCTTCTACCATTCATTTATTTTCAGACTCTTGCTCTAGTCAGAATAAGAATAGTGTGCTGATGTTCATGCTTATTGCTTTCTTGGAGAAGAGTAAAAAATCTTCCTGCATTTCACATATCTATGCAATACGTGGGCACAGTTTTATGCCTTCTGATAGAGTGAGCAAAGAAAAGAAAAAGGATGTTGAAAATCTAGCTAAATGTTTTGAAATTCCAGAAACTGCAAAAGAATTTTATGAAGATGTACTAGATACCAATAAAGGTTAAAGCTTACCTATTCATACTGTTTCAGATTTCTTTATATTGTGAATGTAGCAGTACTTAGTTTCTAAGTTTATACATAATCAAATAATCCAGATAAACATTAATATGTTGGTTGTATAATACATTATGTATTATGAAAAGGTGAAAATAAATAAAAATAATAAATACAAAAATAAAAAGTAACAAAATCAAATGACAAAAATAACTTAACTTCAAGATATCGAGATTCAACTGTATTGGAACACCACAGTGAAGCGAAAAATTATTAAATTTTAGATGAGTCGCATTTTTTACACTTAGAGTTAATTTCTCGCTCACGCAGAAAAGTTAATCAGCATCTATCGGTTTTTTAAAAAACTCTGCATTTTCAAACCTCAAATTTGCACTAGTTAAATTACGGCATTTGTTTCTTTTCACGTTCAATGCGACAGTTTCAGCAAGGAGAATTGAATGATTAATATAGTTGTTGTGCTAACCAATTAGTAGTATCAATAAATAGAAAGACGTTTTTCTCAGAAACATATTTTGTGCATCTATCGAGTTTTGATAAAACTCAATTGATCACACCTGAAACAAAATAAGCAAAATTGCTGCAACTGTAAAAAAAAATAGGGCATCTTAGAGTCCACTAGTTCAAGGCAAAAATCAGTGATTGTGATTTGTTTGAAATGTAGATAGGAAGACAAATAGAAAAGAGAAATTATGGACACCACAAAACTGAATAAAAAAAAAAAAGAAAAGAAAGCAATACAGGAAATTCACATACGCAGGTCTATATCATAAATTTAGCAAGATTAGAAAGATTTTCAAGATATGCAGGATAACATTGTTTCCAAAGACAATTACAATATACCATTATTGCTTTGCACAAATAAGAATGATCCACCAAATACCAATATGAAATCGGGTATCTATAAGATTAACCGCTTCGCCGATGGCCATTTAAACCCTTCAGGGGCCGGAAACGGATACCCAATAAACAGAACAGGACATTTAAATTGTTAAATGCTGTAAAAATGCATCATAAATACAATTCCGTATCTTCCGTATTTATTAAGTTATTTAAACAAAACAAAAACTGGTTTAAAACTCATTAAAGGCAGTATAAATCTACAGTAACAATAAAGTAGAGACTACATTAATAAATTGTTGAAATTTCACTACTTTGTTTCACTGTAGCAAAAGCCATTCTTTGTGCCGAACGCGCCTAATATGTGAATCATTTTGTTTTGTGTGTATATGAGCCATAGTATGTATGTATAGCTACGCAAGCGACTTTTCAGGTTCAAGTTTAGTTTATTTATGCTATGCCAAGCGATAATATGACGAGAATATGTTGCGTCACACGCTCACACACTGGAATGAAAACTCTGTCAGCATCTGTTATTACAGTGTTTCTCAACCAAGGTTTCTAGTAGCCTTATGCAGCAGTTTTCGCTCTGTATTTCAGTTATTTATACTCTCTCTGTGTTCAGAGTGATTTCTTGTAGCTATCAAGAGCTAAATGTATGGCACATTTGAAATTGTTAAATTTCAATGTTAACCATGGCTTATCCCGGTAATGTAGCAAATAAATTAGCTTGGGTATGATGTGTACAGGCTTCTGATATTACTGTAGAAAATCTGGAAGATTTGTTGTACGATTATGAAGGAGATCTTTAGGACATACGTAGCAGTGACGTGTACTGGTCTACAGCTGGCATGTTAGCTACTCCATTGTTTGGGGAAATGGCGGGTCAAATATGGGTGATACGGATCAGCTATTACCACCTATCCCTCTTTACGGAAAACAGTAAATGGTAAAAAAAAAAGTATTTTTATACCACTGGATGTAACTATGCACAGTTGTTTAGTAATTTTCAGAGCTGTAAAAGACATTCATCTACCTGTACTTGCGCGTATAAAGAGCTCGTAACCTAATTGAGTATTATAATACTCAGAGGCCTCTTTATACTAGGGGGTAGCAAAATTCACCACATCATCCCTCATACTTGAGAGAAAACACTTTCCTAAAAGTATACCACCCACACCCAAAAAACTTGTAACCATTTCGAAAATGTGTAATGTGTTGCGAAAAAGAAGTTCGCAAGGAAACCAATATTATTTGGTGTGAATCTGCAGATGTGCCCTTGGGTGTTTATCCAGGTTTGGAGGTGTACAATTAAAAAAGAAACCTTTAAGGATACGTTTACATTCCTTATAGAACTAATTTAAATTTATTGTAAAACAGCAAGATTAAAATAATTGGCGTTAAATGAGCATTAAATGCATGTATGCGCAGGACGTCTATACACGTCCATATCGGTTTGGGGCACTTTAACTTGGACGTCATATGACGTCCATATCGGTGAAAGGGTTAATTGTTGCAATGGCAATCAAATATACATTTGACAAACTGATAGAGACTGAACACCAGATTGAAAGAATACATGAGAGCCATAAAATACAAATTGAAAAAGCTGTTATGTCTTATTGCTGTTGGTGTACCAATCATGAAATTGACAATACATCAAATTATTGAAAGCTAGGTCCTTGTTTAAGTTGGTGATGTTTAGTGTTTCTGACTCAACTCATCATCATAATTTAGCAATGCATCACTGTTTCTAATACTTCTATTTAATTGTGATGAGATAACTGATGTAAAACTGTTTTAAAAATTGTTAGTAAATGTTCCACTTACAAAGCATATAAATGTCTTTAGTGTGTAAATTTTCTTAAATTTTACTAAATTATGAATATTTCAAGTTCTGACCCCGTTAATGAGCGTCGAAATGTGTTAAATTATATATAGATACTTGTTGCTGATTAACAGCAGTAATAAAGGTAATTAGTTAGAAAGGCATATTGCAATCCTGCTAGTTAAGGTTACTCTTTGATGTATTCATGAAATACATTTTTAATACTAGTCTTTCTTTACAGGTTTGGAACCTCAAGAAAAGCTGTTTATCACCTCAGCAGACTTTGCAGGTCCTTTACCCAGTTCCCCTCTAAAAGAAACCGATTATTGTCTTGTACTTGCATGGGCTTTTATTCTAGTCTGCGGAGTGTACTTCTTTACAAAGTCTGCATGGTGGTGCTGGATGGTTGAGACTATTCAAAATACATGGCGAGAAGCAGAAGCCCAGCATGAACATGACGAGTAAATGAAAAGATTTAATGTCTATACTTTTCTTTCACTTCCGTACCTCCACAATGCTTCTTTAATCAATGTCATTATCTACAATATTTAAAGCAATGTGGATACTTAAAGAATCAGTGTTCTTGTTCACATGTTGCATGTAACAGTAATTAAATGTTATTGTTGAAATGTTCTACAGGTTCATATTAAGAAATCAGTCTTTTTTGGTTTTTCAATTGTTTTATAAACATCAAGATGATGCCAATAATATCTAAACTACCTGCTATAGGTAGTGAATTTTATTTTATATTAAAAGGCTTAACATATTGGTTTCTTTATGTGCTTAAAATATGGAATTTTGTTAGCAAATGTCTGATAAAAGTTTGATGGTTCTTAGGGTTGTATTCATAAACGTGACTTTCAATGACAGCTTTTCAAAGTCTGGTTTAGCAGAAAAGTTTAACTTTACTGAAAGTTGTGACTTTGGAAAGTACAGATTGCATGACCAACTTCTAATGTTGGCTAACCCCATCAGAGCCTTCTGGCTGTTGCAACAGAAAAGGCGCTGGCCAAAGTGTTTGCATTCACACTTCATTCTATTTCTCCCTTAGCTTTTTAATCATGCACTGCATGAAATTTTGTCTTCCTCTGATCAATATGACATGTGTATGTCCATTACACACAATGTACAGCGATAACTGCTGTAAAATACTTTCCCTGTAACCATATTACTTAACTGTACACAGTTCATCAATATTTCAAAGATTGTTCACATGTTAGGTTCAGAGCATATTAACTTTCTTTGTGTGTTTAAGATTTAAAGCTTTTGGTAAATTAGAAGACATTTAACAATAATTTAAACAATTTTTTCTTGAAAAATTGAATTTCTTCACTTTCTCAAGTACATTGTTATTAGCATCAAGATTGTCAATATGTATTCCAGCTAACTGCCTGTTATTGGTAATGCTATTTATTTTATATGAAAGGGCTTAACGTACTGTTATTTTAATGTGTTTAAGAATATCAAAATTGATTATCTGGCATATTTATGATAACAGCTTGATGGAATATGACAATTCAAAAATGATGCTGTTTTGTTCTCATGTGATGTTACAGCATTTCTTCATAGGTTTCAGATTTGAGGTTTGTTAAATTGACAGGCATGTAACACTAATTAAAAGCAATTTGTTCTTTAAATGATTTAAGAGATTTTAATTTATGTTGTTTCAAGTGCATTGTTATTAGTTTGAAGATGGTGCAAACACCCATGATGGGTAAACTGTCTGCTGTATGTAGTAATTATTTATGGAAATGTATAAAATAAATAATATGAATATGTGTTTGGAGGAATTTAGTAACAGTGACATCAAAATTAATCTCAGAAACTATTTGTAGTTGGTTTATTAATACTCGTCACTTCTCATAAATATAAACAAGTAAGTGACGAGTATTAATAAACCAACTACAAATAAATTAACTTTAAAGAGAGTCGATTAAAGACACTAGACAACACTTACTTTTAAATTTTTCCGGAACATGTTTCTGAGGCTTTGCCTCTAGCCGGCCGATGATAGAGGCAAAGCCTCAGAAACATGTTCCGGAAAAGTTTAAAAGTAAGTGTTGTCTAGTGTCTTTAATTGACTCTCTTTAAAGTTAATTTATCATAACAACACTGTTTTCAACACTTCCAAGAAAGGAATTGCAACTACAAATAGTTTCTGAGATTAAATAATATGAAATTGCTAACTTACAGATTTTCTTCATGTGTTAAAAAATCCCAGATTTTAGTTACTGATAAGTGTGTTATAAAATTTTGAAGTTTGCTGGTTCTAAGAGTAATGATGTATCATTTACATGTGAGGGCATAGCTATTAGCTTTCTTATGTGTTTGAGATTTGAGATTTAACTTGGACAGGCAGAAACAGCAATTAAATGCATTTTTTTAACGTGTTATTCAGATAAAATTGAATTTGAAATATGTTCAGAAATGAAGACTTTAGTTTTTCATGTATGTTATTAGCATAGAAATTATGTTAATTAACTTTAAAGAGAGTCGAATTAAAGACACTAAACAACACTTACTTTTAAATTTTTCCGGAACATGTTTCTGAGGCTTTGCCTCTATCATCAGCCGGCTCTCGACTGGTTCTCGTTGGTGTAGCTGACGATATTTTGTCACAGGTCTTCTCTGGTGATGGTTCAAGGAACTTGCTGAACAAATCTTTCTGGGGGATGTCGAAATTGAATACTTTGTTCCCATTTTTTGAAATGAAGATTTGTTCCCACGTGGATAGTTCTTGTTTTCCTGATGTATGTTTTAGTAGTTTTGGTTCTGGATTTATGTTGTGGTTTTTTTCCCAAAAATGTGTGGCAACTGCTGATTTTGCTAATTGTTTATATTTTATGTTTCTAAAGTGTTCCTTTGCTCTTGTTCTAAATTTCTTTTTGTTTTTCCAATATAAATTTGACTACAGTCATTGCATTCAATTTGATATATACCAGATTTTTTGTTAGATGGAATGGCATCTTTGGTATATTGCAATGACTGTAGTCAAATTTATATTGGAAAAACAAAAAGAAATTTAGAAACAAGAAAATATAAACAATTAGAAAAATCAGCAGTTGCCACACATTTTTGGGAAAAAAACCACAACATAAATCCAGAACCAAAACTACTAAAACATACATCAGGAAAACAAGAACTATTCACATGGGAACAAATCTTCATTTCAAAAAATAGGAACAAAGTATTCAATTTCGACATCCCCCAGAAAGATTTGTTCAGCAAGTTCCTTGAACCATCACCAGAGGAGACCTGTGACAAAATATCGTCAGCTACACCAACGAGAACCAGTCGAGAGCCGGCTGATGATAGAGGCAAAGCCTCAGAAACATGTTCCGGAAAAATTTAAAAGTAAGTGTTGTTTAGTGTCTTTAATTCGACTCTCTTTAAAGTTAATTTATCATAACAACACTGTTTTCAACACTTCCAAGAAAGGAATAGAAATTATGTATTTACCCATGATACCCAACTGCCTGCTGTAGGTAGTAATATTTATCTTGCACTAAAGTCTTAAAACATTGGCTTTGTCAGGTATTAAAAAATCTGATCTTTGGTTAATTGGTCATTTGTATGACAGAATTTCTAAAGTATTTCATAAGTAATTATAGGAGCAAGACAATGTTAACATCCTTGATAACTGAATCAACTGGGGGTATAAGCAACCCTTTAGGTCTCATACTATTGTCAT
This sequence comes from Mantis religiosa, assembly GCA_030765055.1. Taxonomy (NCBI): domain Eukaryota; kingdom Metazoa; phylum Arthropoda; class Insecta; order Mantodea; family Mantidae; genus Mantis; species Mantis religiosa. The sequence continues at coordinate 55,503,625 of CM060948.1, read as the reverse complement.
TTTTGTGTATTTTTGGTAGGCCATACATTCTTGGTAAAATTGGATTATGTGTTTTTATTGTATATAATTCATCCTGAAGTACTGAGTGACAGTTTTATAAAACTTTTTCCATTGTGTTTTGGCATTTAGTTAGGGGGTCCTTTTGGAATTTCTGCATTATCATCGTAATTGGATCTTTCTTTTATTGTAATCTGTATCTAATAAAACTAGGGAATTGCCTTTGTCTGCTTTTACTATGATTATTGCTTTTTTATTCAGTTCTTTAATTTCTTTTTGAAATTTCGAATTTTGAGGTTTCTTCATTAACGGAGACACAATTATTCTGTGAAATTTTTCTCTGACTATTATTTTCTCACTTTCTGAAAGGTGATTTGTTGCTATTTTGATATCTGTTATGTATTCATCTGTGACGAAAAACTGATGCACGTATTGAAGCCTTTTTGTAGTAGATTCATTTGTGACTTGAAATTGTTTCTGAAACAATGGTAAGCTGTTCATACACATGTGTGTTGTTCTGCTTCTTTAAGAATACGGTCAAAGGCAAAACCTCGACCACCAGCTATGAGAACCTGGGGTTCATTAGGTAAATGCTTCAAGGCACTCTTAACTTCATTTTCACCCCTTTCTCAGAAAAGGGCCGTATTCGTACAGCCCACTACAATTGACTCCATAAAATCCATTGTCCTGAAAATTGGATGTTATCTCTTGTAAATCCAAGACATCTCTTGGGAAGAGATTGAAAATGGAGGCCAGGGCCTTTGAAACTAGTCTCTCATAAATATATGAAAAAGTAAGTGACGAGTGTCAATAAACCAACCACAAATAATTTTTATATTAATTTTGACGTCACTGTTACTAAATTCCTCCAAACACACATCTTCTTTCTCTTTTAATGAAGTTAAATCATAACTGTCATTCGACACTGCATTGTCATATTTCAAGTTCTCAAAGCCTAGTTTCAGTCATTTTCTATTGATAGTCCAGCCAGATGGTTTAAACACTCCTCAGTCTGAAAAGCATGCAAGTAGTTCTTAACTCTGCCAAGAACTGAGAAGGATCATTCAGCAAAGTAACTCATTGCAGATGTGCTCAAATAAATACTGAAGAAATATTTGCATGTTAGCATTTTGTTCAATAGAGGTAAAGGTGGACAGTTCATTTTATGCAACTCAAAAAGAAGCTTTTAAGAAGTACATGTTCTGTTCCAAAAGACTCCTTTGAATTCTCTAAGTGAATATGCTGCAGTTGTTTAGCAGAGTTGTAAATTTCATGAGAGTCCATTTCTGCCAAATTGGATAACATTGAGATATTCTCAGAAAACTCTTTGTAGATACCAAGATGTCTCTTGAGCTCTGTAGATAATCTGGCCAATATAATAAAAAAAATTGTTTTCAGTATCTTGCCTTCATATTCACAAAATAGTTTCATTTTGTCTCAGAATCCAAGTCATTGAACATCTTGTGCGCATAAAGTTGTCATCTCATCAGTAAAACTTAGAAGTGATGTATAAAGTTTCACTACTAAAATCAAATCAAATAAAAATAAAATAATTGTATAAGCCATCATCCTGACGTCAGATATCTAAGCAAGGATGTATATTACAATATTATACAAATAAAAATATTTGCAATTAAGGCTTCACTTAAGAAATTGGTATTGATACTTCTTTTCAAATGGAAATCGATTTGGCAAACAAATCGCTTGTGTCCTCGGTTCACAGATAAACTCATCAAGGATACCGGTTAACATGCCTTTTCTTATGTTTTTTTATTACCAACATCTGAAAACGAAACAAACCTAAAAATAGAATCAACTGCCGGTATTTCAAAATTCATTATGCAATTCCTCTCTTGGAAGTGTTGAAAACATTGTTGTTATGATAAATTAAATTTAAAGGGAGTCGATTAATGACACTAAACAACACTTTTAACATGTTTCAGAGACTTTGCCTCTATCCTCAGCTGGCCATCGACTGGTTCTCATTGGTGTAGTTGTCATAGGTCACCTCTGGAGGTGGTTCAAGGAACTTGCTGAACAAATCTTTCTAGGGGATGTCGAAATTGAATACTTTGTTCCTATTTTTTGAAATGAAGATTTGTTCCCATGTGGACAGTTCCTGTTTTCCCGATGTATGTTTTAGTAGCTTTGGTTCTGGATTTATGTTGTTTTTTTCCCAAAAATGTGTGGCAACTGCTGATTTTTCTAATTGTTTATATTTTATGTTTCTAAAGTGTTCCTTTGCTCTTGCTTCTAAATTTCTTTTGGTTTTTCCAATATACATTTGACTACAGTCACTGCATTCAATTTGATATATACCAGATTTTTTGTTAGATGGAATGGCATCTTTGATGTTTGAGCAAATTAGGTTTTTTAACCCTTTCGCCGATATGGACGTCATATGACGTCCAAGTTAAAAGGCCCCAAACCGATATGGACGTGTATAGACGTCCTGCGCATACATGCATTTAATGCTCATGTAACGCCAATTATTTTAATCTTGCTGTTTTACAATGAATTTAAATTAGTTCTATAAGGATTGTAAACGTATCCTTAAAGGTTTCTTTTTGAATTGTACACCTCCAAACCTGGATAAACACCCAAGGGCACATCTGCAGATTCACACCCAATAATATTGGTTTCCTTGCGAACTTCTTTTTCGCAACACACTACACATTTTCGAAATGGTTACAAGTTTTTTGGGTGTGGGTGGTATACTTTTAGGAAAGTGTTTTCTCTCAAGTATGAGGGATGATGTGGTGAATTTTGCCACCCCCTAGTATAAAGAGGCCTCTGAGTATTATAATACTCAATTAGGTTACGAGCTCTTTATACGCGCAAGTACAGGTAGATGAATGTCTTTTACAGCTCTGAAAATTACTAAACAACTGTGCATAGTTACATCCAGTGGTATAAAAATACTTTTTTTTTACCATTTAACTCTTTTCCGTAAAGAGGGATAGCTGGTAATAGCTGATCCGTATCACGCATATTTGACCCGCCATTTCCCCAAACAATGGAGTAGCTAACATGCCAGCTGTAGACCAGTACACGTCACTGCTACGTATGTCCTAAACATCTCCATAATCGTACAACAAATCTTCCAGATTTTCTACAGTAATATCAGAAGCCTGTACACATCATACCCAAGCTAATTTATTTGCTACATTACCGGGATAAGTCATGGTTAACATTGAAATTTAACAATTTCAAATGTGCCATACATTTAGCTCTTGATAGCTTCAAGAAATCACTGAACAAAGAGAGAGTATAAATATCTGAAATACAGAGCGAAAACTGCTGCATAAGGCTACCAGAAACCTTGGTTGAGAAACACTGTAATAACAGATGCTGACAGAGTTTTCATTCCAGTGTCGGAGTGTGTGACGCAACATATTCTCGTCATATTATCGCTTGGCATAGCATAAATAAACTAAACTTGAACCTGAGAAGTCGCTTACGTAGCTATACATACATACTATGGCTCGTATACACACAAAACAAAGTGATTCACATATTAGGCGCGTTCGGCACAAAGAATGGCTTTTGCTACAGTGAAACAAAGTAGTGAAATTTCAACAATTTATTAATTTAGTCTCTACTTTATTGTTACTGTAGATTTATACTGCCTTTAATGAGTTTTAAACCAGTTTTTGTTTCGTTTAAATAGCTTAATAAATACGGAAGATACGGAATTGTATTTATGATGCATTTTTACAGCATTTAACAATTTAAATGTCCTGTTCTGTTTATTGGGTATCCGTTGCCGGCCCCTGGAGGGTTTAAATGGCCATCGGCGAAGCGGTTAAGGAGAAATGGTTGACTGGTGCTAGTTGAATGTTTTGCTTTTTGAAGACGTTTTTTAATTTATCATAGGTCCATGGATGGTAAGTGAATTTTTTGAAAATCGTAAGTTTCTGCAGCTGAGAGGGTTGTGGTTTCCTTTATTAGCTTCTTCTTTTTTGCTAAGTTCACTTTTTTGTCTACTAATGATTTGGGAAAGTTATTTTTTGTGCTATTTGAATTATTTTGTTGTATTCTGTTTTGTATTCTTCTGCTGTGAGAGGAATGTTTACCAGTCTGTGTACTAAACTGAGTGCAGAGAGTTTACTCCCATTAGCCCTGTCCCCGTAGGAACAAGACCCGGGTCTCTTACAACCAGGGAGAATCCCAAAGGGTATCCGAGGCTTTTTCCATTAGGACAGTACCTAGTTTCCTAAACTGCCCCCCCGCTTCTGTGTACTAAACTATTGAAGATTGCCTGTTTGTGGGATCTTGGGTTGTAGCCATTAGCTTTTATGTAGTTGTCTATCTGTGTTGGTTTTCTGTAGATGCCAAAGTTTAGTCTGTTTTTATTTCTCATTATTTTTAGATCCAATAATGGTAAATACTCGTCTTTTTCTATTTCTACACTGAACTATCCTCAGCCAGCCATCGAGGCAAAGTCTCTGAAACATGTTCCGGAAAAATTAAAAAGTAAGTGTTGTTTAGTGTCATTAATCGACTCCCTTTAAATTTAATTTATCATAACAACACTGTTTTCAACTCTTCCAAGAAAAGAATTGCAGTCATTATGCAATGTTTATTTTTTAAAATAAATATATTTTCTCACACTATTAAATTTGTATATCATTTTGCATTCATGATTTATTATTTACTTGCTGCACATAATTATTTTTGCTCAATGTTACACAGATTAAATCTTAATGTAACTGCTTGTCTACTATTCCTACTGGAAACCAGTAGCCCTACCAACTGATTACCTGTTGGTATATATTTTCCCTTATTAATGTAGCTCCTAACTGTTGGCAGAAGGCTTCCTACCCAATTACTACATACAGTTACAGTTTTAAACCTTGTTAATTTTCCATACCATAAACTATTTGTTTATTTTATTTAGTAATGGCTGTTATATAATCATTATTTAAATTTAATTTATCTTCATTATTTAATTATTAGAATGTAGTTATCTTAAATATATCCTTTACTTATTTACTAACATCATTTGTAAAATTGTATAATTTTAATTTTAAGGGGAATTAATGTATACATGTTAGATGTTGTAAATGAATATAACAGCCTGAGCTGAGCACATAACCATATTCCTTGTATGTTGATTGTAAGAAGTTTAGAACAAATAAAGAAATAAATACAGGATGTGGACTTAAGATATGTCTGAACAAAACCTTTAAGAGTTTATTTTTTGAAGCAGAGACCCACAATACTATATGTTAATTAATCTGCACACAAATTTCTGAAATTGGGTCCATTTTGACTTGCTCTGTAAACATAATTTTTCTTAGGTCCTTCACAGAGGTCCTAAGCAGATAAATAAGATCCAGCATTCACTGAAAGAATGGGAAGTACACATTCTATTATCATTCTATATGAAATGATGCAGCTTTTTAGGCATATAGGGTAATTTCATTTTATATGTTGCTACAGGGAGTTTTTAACTACCATCAGATGCTGATAGTTACTACAATATTGGGAATTTTTTAGTCTTGCATATTTTAAAAATATGATATTCAAAACTTACTGGAACACATGTTCATCATGTATGCATTTCCAGCTGTTCTGAATATTGTTAATTGAGAGTTGAGAGTGTTATACATGTTTTCCAGTGCTTGATGTTTTACTTATAAAAAGATGGATTAGAGAATTTGCATGAATGACATCAAAACCAAGGTCTAATTGTCCCAATGGAAACTGCCTGCAGAGCAAAGACTGGAAAATGTTTGACAAGTTAATCACATGTGAATTTAAGTTTATTGATGGAAATTAATCATTTCTTTACACTGGCTGTACAAAGGCTAAGGTTTTGGATAGATAGTCAACCTGAAAAATTCAATGCCATGACCGGGATTTGATGGAGATCCATGGTATTGAATTTTTCAGGTTGACTCTACACATGTGAATGTTTTTTTCCACAGTTTTCTTTGATTACAATGGGATAGTGCATCATGAGCTCCTGCCTTATGATCAAACATCGGATCGCATACAATGTATGCACACAGGTACTATACAAGGTCAAGCGTGACAACAAACATCCGTGTCAAGTATACCAATGCACTGTGTGTGTACCCTGCAGTACGATACAAAATGTAACCTACGTTACAATATGCTATCCTCCTCATTGCTTTCAATGCAGGAACTACAGTGAACAACCATGTACATTCGTAAATTGTTGAATGTGAATTTTCTGCACCTCTTGCTGAAACAATATAAAAATATTGGGAGAAAGTTTGTTCAATGTCACATGACATTAATGGTGCAGATGAGTAGTACAAATCATTTTCACGTGTTTGTCCGAGACTTAATTCATTTCATGTATTATGCAGCACTGAAAATGTGGTATTTTTGTGTAAAATACTGAACAATTTATTTTTAGCACAAAAGTGAATCAAGAAGATATTGACACATTGCTTCACTCACACTGTTTATTCACAGGACATGTTTCAAGAGCTTTTGCTCTTATCAGCTGGTACTCAATTAGTGCAAGTTGTAGGGGTTTCCTCTTTCTCCGTATTGTCAATAGATGGCGTGATGTACTTGTCAAAGATGTCCGGTGGTGGAGTTTCAAAATTCATGACTCTATGACGATTTTTGTTAATGTAGATTTTTTCCGATACGGAATGGTCTATGGGGTGATTAACATATTTTATTAGAGATGTTTCCAAGTTGATGTCATGTCTAGTATTCAAAAAATGAAAAGCCACTGCTCATTTTTCTGTTTCACCATTTTTAATGTTTCTTATATGCAGTGGCTTTTCATTTTTTGAATACTAGACATGACATTAAAAATGGTGAAACAGAAAAATCAGCAGTGGCTTTTCATTTTTTGAATACTAGACATGACATCAACTTGCAAACATCTCTAATAAAATATGTTAATCACCCCATAGACCTTTCCGTATGGGAAAAAATCTTCATTAACAAAAATCGTCATAGTCATGAATTTTGAAACTCCACCACCAGACGTCTTTGACAAGTACATCACGCCATCTATTGACAATATGGAGAAAGAGGAAACCACTACAACTTGCACTAATTGAGTACCAGCTGTTAATAGCAAAAGCTCTTGAAACATGTCCTGTGAATAAACAGTGTGAGTGAAGCAATGTGTCAATATCTTCTCGATTCACTTTTGTGCTAATTTGTGCTTCACTCTCCCTACGCTTCTTTCAAGTTTATACTTTGAATTTATTTTTTGCTTGTTTGGTAGTTGGTACACTCTGTATATTGTTCATTTTTGCAGACACCTCCTCGATTGCTTTTAGACAGCTTGAAATTACAATCTTCAAGATGTTTAGGGCTGTTGATAATACCCAAAACTTGTCATTTATGAAATGGAGATTGTCCAATGATTGTTGTGAAAGTAATGCCATTAACACTATGTCAAACACCTTGCCTCCCTGGAAGACAGATCTACCTGCGTGGCGAGCAGTAGTTGTAATGAAACTAAAGCTACACGTTGCAAACCAGACTATTCCTGCGTGTTGTCCCCGGGACTGACGTCAGCAGTTATATACTGTGAGGCTCTTAAACTTCATATCCCTTTAAAGGTGTATGGGATCCGATGCCTGCTTATGATTATGCGGTCAGTGATGAAGTGGAACCTAGAAGTTATGCGCCATTTACATGAAGCAATCTGAAGAAGACTAATATTGTGGCAAAGTCACTCATGGAAAGCACCAGCTTACAAAATTTATTGGCATAAAACAAAACCAATTACATTGCTTCAACCAATGTATTCACCACACATGACCTGCAACTTCTTTCTATTCCGGAGGCTTAAGAGAATCATGAAAGGAGTCATTTTGCCACCATTGATGAGACAAAAACAGAATCACTGAAGGACCTGAGCACCATAATGAAAAGTGAGTTACAGAAGTGTGTTATATCTGAGGGAGATTACGTTGAAGGGAACAATGTTGAAGATATAAACATTCAAGAAAAAAAATTTCTGTTATTTTCTTTATCACACCTACTTAAGTTTCATTATTCACTAAAAAGAAGAATTTGCAGTCAACTTCATACTGTTTTTTTCTTGCATGTCTTTTGTTACATAAGGAACTCATTTTTTGCTGCTCTGTTATATTTTCTTTATACAGATGTTATCTATATACTAATTTGGATATTTTAATTTAGCTAAGTCTTAAAAATTCTATGAGATACTTCGTTGCAAAAGTGTGTGGAATTAAAAAAAAATGAATATAACTCAGAAAGGAAGATTTTATTTAAAAAGTCATTAGTTTAAATTTAATATGCTTTTAGGCATAATGTAGAACATGTGAGGAAATATTCTTTAGCACTTGTAATGTGGAATTTCTGGCTTTGTTTACAATTAAGTCCAGATAAAATACTACTAAAGTCAGAAGATTGAAAATAAATACCTTAATTCCCTGATGGCATTTGAATTAACAAATCCCAGTATGCTGCTTACATTAAACTGTACTGATTTTAGCTGCTCTTCTTGTTACTGTCAGCATTGTGGGTTTGAGATAAAATTAAAAACATGAATCAAAATGCTGTGATTTGTCTACAATAAGGAGTAATAGTTCAAAAAATTATGTTTAAGAGCAAAATTGACACCAATTCCACTAATGATATAATATATATCTTTAATTGAGAAAACTATTTGTAGTCAGTTTTTCACACGCCATCACTTTTTATTTTTTGAGGGCCTATTCTTGGAGCTGTTGCTTTCATTTTCAATCCTGAAGGTCCAACTATTGTCTGTTGTCTACTCTGTGGTGGAACTTCTTTATCAAATTATCAAGTGGTTGGATTTCTTGGTCCTTATTTTTTCATATTAAGATGTTTTTCCATGTTGTCAGTTTATGGTTTATCACACCTTTTGAGAACTTGTAATTTGGTTCAAGATCATGGTTTTCATTCAAAAGTGAAATGCTACTTCTGACTGATCTTCCTGTTTAATTTGAATAAATGAATTCCTTTAAGTGGAACATAGGACCTGCTGAACTGCAACCTCGAGGTCCATAGACAACAGGTTGAGGATCAGAGGTTTCCCTACCAGAGATTCGGGTATGAGTGATCAGCCCATTGCCAGAAGTGAAAGTACGAAAGAGATGGTGATAGGAAAGATGATGGAACAATTGGTGGAATGCTAGCAGGGGAAACTGGAGGACCTGGAGAAAACGTGCCCCAGCGCTATGTTGCCCATCACAAATCTCACTTTGCTATCACCTGGGATCGAACTTGGGCTGCATTGATGAGAGCTGAGCAGTCTACTCACTCAGCCAAGGCATGGCCCCTGTTTAATCTGATGTTTCTAAAATGCTCTTTGACTGGTTTTTTGGTTTCTTTTGTTTGCCCTATGTAACATTTTTCACAATCCTTGCAACTTATTCAGTATATTCCAGATACTTATTCATTATATTCCAGATCTATTGATTGGTGGGAGTTCAGCTTTTGTTTTTTAATTTAACAATTTTAATATTGAGTATCTATTTGTAGGTCCCAAGATGATATTTTGTTCTTTAAAGATATTTTTGAATTTACTAAATGTTTTTGGGTGATATGTGAATTTGCTTAATATGCTGTTGCTTTTTTCTTTAATTAATTTAAAATTTTTATTTAGTGAATGAGCTTGCTTCCTTCATGATTTTCTTTAGTTTATCTTTTTTAATTTTCTTAAATACCAGATTTGTTGTATCCAACTTCTGTTGTGTGAAGCATAGCTTTTTGTTTCTTGTAGTATGCCTTACCTATGGTTATGTTGACTAGTCTGTATGTAAGATTGTTTTAGCATTGAAAGTCTGTAATTTTCTGACTGTGTTGGCTTCCTGAAAAATTACAAATTTTATTTTTGTGATACTCCTGATGATATTTAGGTCCAAGAAAGAGAGTTGTTAGAGTTCCTTTTCTATTGTGAATTTGATAGCATTTTTCTGCTGATTGAGTAGTTTTAATGCATCATCTAAATGGAGCTTTGGAGCTGTTGCAAAGATGCCATCAACATATTATGGCTAAACCTTGAAGATCCATGGGAAGGTGATTTTTAAGTTTGTTTCAAATGAACTCATAAATAAACTTGCCAAAAAGAGGTGAAAGTGGATTGCTTATAGATAATCACGATTTCTGTCTGTAGTATTTACCATTAAAGCTGAACTGTTGTTCAATGCTTAGGTTGATGAGATGTATTCTTCTGCTTCTACTGTTTCCATTTCTATTGTAGTTAGCCATTTTTTAAAGTGTCTAATTTTTCTGTTGCTCTGCTGGGAATAATGATGCGACATCAAATGAAACCAGCCTGTCGTTTTTGTTTAACTTCATGTGAATTAATCCAGAGGATATGCACAGTGGACAAGACATTTGAACTGCCAGTGGTACTCTATTTACATTGTACCAAGAAGCTCATCACTTCAGTGTGCGATTGCATGTTCAAGAACAAGGACATTCTCCTGAGTCATTAACTCAAGAACTGTAAGATACCACCTCCCCAAGTACTCGTGACACACTCACAAATTTTCTATGAGCAAAACATTTTTCACTGTTCTATTACAGACAAAAACATAAATCAGAAAATATAGCCAAGTGGTTCAGCTATTTTCAGGAGGTGTGCATATCCTAAATTGACAATAAATATTAACAATAGGGGGTAAAACAGGCAGTGGCAACCATTTTGTTCAGATTGATGAATGCAGAATTGGAAGGAGGAAATATCACCGTGCTGTATCATGATCGATATGACCATCATGTCATGTAGTACAATCAATGAAGTACAGATGACATTATGCTCCAATAATCCTAGAGATGGTGCCACCTTCTCTAAATGTGAAGTTTGTCACTACAGTTTACACTGACTGCTTGGATGGATACTATGGCTTAATGGCGTTAGGTTTTGCAGCTCAAATAACTAAACTAGTCTGCATTTCATGGACACAACAAATGTCCACACAAGCAACACAGTGTTGCGCTAGTAATCTCTCCAGCATCATCTATAAAGGGGCAGAGTCAGAATTCTTAAAGTATCAGCTTCATCTCTTCACGATAGTCTGAGGTAGTTTTGGGGAGAAGAATCCATTTGCTTTCAGGTAAGAACCCTCTTTTAGCAGCTCCTTCATGACAAATGATGAGCCGACTAAGTTTTCCAACAGGTACATTTAGGCCACACTCTTTCGAGGAGTCTTGCCAGATTGACTTGAGTGCGTATTGATTTACCTATGTCTAGTCTAAGTAAAATATAGGTCTTGCATCACCTGAATGTTTAATTTTGTGCAAGAATGTTAATCTTGCCACAATAGTGTCACTCTTCTCCATGAAAAATTAATGCCCATCATTTGTCTTTCTGTACCTGAACCCTAATCCCTTCAAAATTCTGTAAGTCAATGAAATTGCCCCGTTATATGAAATTTAAGTTCTAAGAGCGCAAGCTATTTTCTGTATAATTGGAAATTCACCTTGGTTATAAAACTTGAACACAATTTTGCTTACAACGTTCTTGTCAGTCACTCAGAGGACCAATATATTTTTTAGGCAACACAGACACTTGGGCACCACTGGGATAAAATTTTCTTGCCTCTCCACAAATGCAGAACACTTGCTTTATCTACACCACGTGCTTCAGCATTAAACTGTTGAACATTTTTTAAATCAAGATGATTTCTATATTCCTCATTGGCACATTTTTTTGAAAAATGCATAGACCCTAAAAATAATATTTTGTAATACCTGCCAATTTGACTTGCCACTAAATTCACTGCCAGAACCATTGCACCATTTTACTCTGCTGCTGTCTAAAGAATAACTGAGTAATATTGATTTGAACTTTCCAGAATAAACACAGATTATCAAGCATTCATTCATAAAGATGATCATGGCATGTGATGCCTCACTTTCTGCAGATACATACAGCATTCCACAGGCTAACAGGAAATTAAGTATTAATTTTTAGATGAGTCATATTTATTACACATCTGCTTCACTTTCGTACCTATTTTGAGGACATGTTTCGCAAATCATCGTTTGCATCTTCGGCTCTTATGCGACTAAAGCTTGATCCAGTGGTGTGGGTAATTCTGGGGTTGCATAAGAGCCGAAGATGCAAACGATTTGCGAAACATGTCCTCAAAATAGGTACGAAAGTGAAGCAGATGTGTAATAAATATGACTCATCTAAAAATTAATAATTATTTCGCTTCACTGTGGTGTTCCAATACAGTTAAATCTCGATATAGGAAATTAAGTGTTTGCTCTTTAACAAACATGGTAAAGGTGCAACTAGCGAACATATGTTTGTTACACAGTCTTTCATTTTATTTTTATTTTTTTACTCTACGTCCTCTAATGTTAAGTTATATCGGACAAATGAATGAAAGGGTGAAATGATGTTCAAACCAGCCCTAGTTCCAATAGAGCTTGAACTACCTGACATTCATCTTTCAAGATAAGGGAGAGCCTCAGAAGAAACTTTATCCAGATAATTTACCCTGATTGGGATTTGAACTTGAGACCTCCTGAACATGAGATTTATGCTACCACCTACGCTATAGTGGTGGGCATTTCAGAGTCTGTTGAACCTGTAATGAAGCATGACAATTCTATATGTACATGGACTTGCTTTGAATGGTCGTTATGTCAAATAATGGAGCCAAATAGTTCAATAATGGCATGTTTTTAAGAGCAGCCTGCTGGCATTTCTGTACTTAAATGTATGTGCCATTAACCTCATTTATATGATATTTGGCTCTTGATATTTACCACTTTTTTTTTATAAGTGTAAAGAGGCAGATATAGTTAACATGAATTCCAAACTTATGTTGATCTATCAGTACACAAAATCCTCTTGAGACTGCTTTGATTCAAAATATCTATAGCATAGGCTTGTAGCTGCTGAAGATATCCATCACATTTTGAATGATAAATTCCTGAAGTTGTTTTTTTTTTCTCTCTTTTTAATTTGATTAATGCCAAAACTCACAGCAATTAATCAATATTTTTAGAGAGAAAAGCAGTCAACACCAACCTTAATGAGATATTATAAACTTCATCCACAGATACTATGTTACTTGGACTATGCTTTTTAAACAAAGACCTGAACATGAGTTCATCCCCTTAAAAATTCAGGAAAAAATGAACAAAATAAAACTTGATAGTTCAAAGGAATAGAGTAATGAACTTTATGCATTATTTCAAACTTTTTGTAAATTGGGTACATACTGAATATCTGGAAGCCTGAATGTACTCATTCAGAGTTTGCATGCTTCAAGGGAAGAAGCCTCTATGGAAAAATACATTGGCTTCCTTGTGTTTTTTAAAAAATAAGTGTTGAAAGCCTAAGACCAATTTTGCTGTTTGAAATAATGTTTGTGGATCAAAAGCATATATACTTTGCCATCAAATTTGGTGAAAATATTTCAACAGTTCGGTGAAGAGTGAATTTCACTCATAACTGCTTTATCTCATACAGTTTTTCTATGTGATTCCAACTGCAATGCACATATTGAGAGAATACGTGCTTTAATACAAAGCCAATGTCAAAAAAAAAAAAAAAAAAAAAAAAAAAAAAAAAAAGCTTTTCACACGACTCCATTATGAACATAATACGAGGGCTGTTCAATAAAGAATGATCACAATTTTTTTTGACAACGTACCTTTACTCATCCTCATAATTTTGATGGTCCTTCTCAAAGTAGTCTCCCCTGAATGCGATGCACTTGTCCCAGTGCTTCTGCCAGTCTTCAAAGACATGCTGGAAACCATTTTTTGAGAGATCCTTCAAAATCGCCTCCACAGCCTTCACCACTGCTTCTGATGATGGATAATGTCTTCTCCCACGATCTGCCTGCAGTGCCGTATGTAGTAAAAGCGGGCGTTAAACACTACACATTTCATTTCTCCCACGAAGGCGTTTCTTCAAGTTAGGGAATAGAAAAAAGTCACATGGGACTAAATCCGGACAATAGGGAGGGTGAGGGATGCACTTCACGTTGATTTTTGCAAGATATTCAGCAACAACATTGGCAATATGCAGCCACGCAATATCGTGGTGCAGCATCCAGCCTGCTTCATGGAAATGTGGTCTTTTGCACTTGATATGGACTTGCAATGTTTTCAGGACATCCCTTTAGTATTGTCCAATTACTGATGTGTGTGCAGGTACAACATGCTGATAAACCATTTCATGAATATCAAAGAATGAGATGACCATAACTTTCCCAGCAGAACCAACCATTTTTGCTTTTTTGGGGGGTTGGTGATGAAGGAGATTTCCACACTGAGCTTTGCTGTTTGCTTTCAGGATCAAAATGATATAGATAAGTTTCATCAGCAGTGATTATGTTTGAAAGAAACTCCGGATCTTCCTCTAACATCAACTTTAACTGCATGTTATCTCCATTGCAGCGGTAGGCGATATTGAACATGTCTGAACTTCCCTGGTTCTCACAGGCGGTAACCAGGAGTAGCAACAATGAAACTACTACAACATGTTTGTTTCACATTAAGCTAGCAGAATATAATAAGATTGAATTTTAGTGCGAAAAATTATGACCGTAAAAAAAATTATTATCACTCTTTATTGAACAGCCCTCGTATTTGTACTATATTACTTTCAGAACATGGGATGTATTGATTAACAAATGTCTTAAAAAATGCACATCTAACTCATAATATGCAAGTCTGAAAAGTACAGTAACGGCTAAATATTGCATTTAATTTCTCATCATTATATCAACAGATGTTAATATAAAATAATTGTATTCCTGCATATGAACAGTAATGAAGTTGCAACAATTATCTTCATTTATGCGTGATTGGAGGAATGTAGTAACAGTGACATCGAAATTAAAAATTAACTCAAAAAAACTATTTATAGTTGGTTTTTAACACATTTTCAGTTACATTTTTATATTATTGAAGGACTAGTTTCGGAAGCCGTTGCATCCATTATCAGTGAACTGAGGTTGATAATGGATGCAAAGGCTTCTGAAACTAGTCCCTCAATAATATAAAAATGTAAGTGATGAAGCATTAAAAACTGACTACAAATAGTTCAGTTTGAAAACTTTAAATTGGAATTAACTTTGTGAAGTAATGTAATAATTAAAATTATACAATGAGTTGAATAAGACACTCTGTACTCCACATACCACAAATTTTCTCTAAGCGCATTTTGCCTTCAAGTTGGAGGCAAAACACATTGAAAGAAAATTTGTGGTATGTGAAGTACAGAGTGTCTCAGTCAGCTCATTGTATAATTATAATAGCAAATAGTTTTTTCAGTTAACTTCATATTTGTATCTTCATTTTTTTCAGTGGCTTTCTTAATTTGTTATTGGTTAGCATTTTCACTTGCTAGCACATAATTATGCATGTATACTTTCAAGTCTTTTTTCATGTACAACACAACTTACACCACTTATTATCTTTTAGGGTACTTTAATGGTAAATTAAAAGAAAAAATGAAAGGGAAGGAAAAAAGAAATTTTAAGTTTTAGATTGGTGTAATTCTCTGAAGTAAAGAATGACAAGAATTAAAAATATGTGTAAGCATGACGATACATTATCTTTTTCTTTCAAATCTAAGGGCATACTTGCTGGTCTGGGAGGGGGAAGGTGCAGCAGTTCTCCTTTGAAGAGAACTGAAGCTACTGGCTTGAATCCATAGATTTGCGACATGAAGAACCTCAGTTCTTGAAGGAAATGTTCTGCTGCAACAGGGACATTTCATAACTCATAATAACCTTTTTCTTCTCAAGCATGAGTTAGTTGACAGCCTAGGCCTACTCACTAATTCTTTCTGAAGGTTTACATGAGCACTCATGAAAGGATAGAAATGTATTCCTTAAAACTAGAAGGGCTAAGAATTCTTAATATTCCTATAGATCATGCAACTTCTATTTATTTCATGTCAGTTTTTCACACTTTCAAAAAACTATATTTAATATGCATTATTTAAAAATACATACTTTTGTCATACATTTTAAGCAAATTATAAACATTGTTACATTAAAAGACCACAGGTGGTCATTTTGACTGGCACAATATTTCAAGCAGTGTTTGCTGAGCTTATCAACAATGTGCTTTTTGAGTGACTTTGAGGTGCTTTTTCACTTCATTGTTGGACCCATCTATCCTGTTTGTTGTTTCCCTTAAGTATTTCAGTTTGAAAATGGAAGTACGAGAGTTTGGCTGATAAGTCCCGGGCCTCACATAGAGATGGCGCCACTGGGCCAGTTTGCTGGATAGCATAATATAGTTTAACTCTAGACTAGCTTGTGTCCATAGTTACAGATCAATAGCTTGTTTAGTTTTTGAATGGCAGCATTTTAAACAAGACAAGTGCAGAGGTTTCACGAAAATGTAGGATTTGGAAAAAACGAGTAGTGATTAAACACTTCCATTTGAAAGGCTTAATGCGTAAGAAATCAAGGAGGAAATGGACAGTACATTGAAGGACTCTGTCCCTTCATATACATTAATTAAAAGATGGGTTGCAGAGTTTAAAATGGGATGTGCAAGCACTAGTGGTGTGCCTCGCTCTGGACGACCTGTGGAAGTCACAACTCCAGAGAGCATTGAAAAAATTCATCATTTAGTACTACAAGATTGTAGATTAAAGTTGTTTGAAATAGTAAAGGCTGTAAACATATGAAAAGAATGTGCAGGTAATATTTTAACTTATGTTTTTGTGCTTTCACAAGGTCTATGGAAGATGGGTACCATGTTTGTTGACACTTGATCAAAAGTTGCAAAGAAAAACTGTTACTGTTAAGAATTTGGAGCTCTACTATAAATATCCCAGTGAATTTTTGAGACAGCTTATTACCATGGATGAAACTTGGATACATCACTACACTCCAGAAAAAAAATCACAGGCAAAACAGTGGATTGTACCAGGTGAACTAACTCCAAAAAAGGCAAAGTCAATTTTGTCAGCTAACAAGCTTATGGCGAGTGTTTTCTGGGATACACAGGGAATTATTTTTATTGATTACTTGGAAAAGGGTAAAAGTATCACTGGTGACTACTACACAAGCTTACTGCATGTTTTAGCAATGAGTTGAAAAGAAAAAGACCTAATTTGGCAAAGAAAAATTCTTGTTTCTTCACAACATTGCTCCGGCCAATCGTTCAGTTATTGCAGTGGGAAAAATGTGCGACTTAAAGTTCGAATTGTTTGAACATCCCCTCTGTTTGGCAGATCTAGCACCCAGTGACTGTCCACTTCGGTAGCGTAGATGGTAGCGTATCTGCTTCACGTTCAAGAGGTCCCGAGTTCGAATCTCAGTAAGGGTGAGCTACCTGGATAAGGTTTTTTTCCAGGGTTTTCCCTTATCCTTAAAAAGATGAATGTTGGGTGGCTCTAAACTTCATGGACCCTGGACACATTTGAGCATCATTTCAACCATATCATGCACTGTCCGATATGACTTAATGTTGGAGGACATACAATTAAAAAAAAAAAACAGTGACTACCACCTGTTACCGAACCTCAAAAAATTACTTGGAGGACGATTTCACATCAACGAGGAGGTCATTGATGCAATAAACAGCTATTTTGAAGAGCATGATAAATCGCACTACACAGATGGTTTAATTACATTAGAACACTGATATGATAAATGTATTAGCCTTTCTGGAGATTATGCTGAGAAACAAAGAAAAAAACATTAATTTTCTTTTTATTGTAAGGCCCAGGGCTTAATAGTCGACTCTCATAGGTATGGAAATTTGCTAATGTGTTATTTTAAAATCTTTGAATTTTCTACAGCATGTCACGATTATGTTTCAGATAAACTGCTGTATTATTTCAATAATTTACTAGAAACTAAGTCAGAAGAAGAAAGTATTTATGTTTTTTATGGTCTAGCTGAAGATGTCATATTTTGCAGGAATCAAATTTCTCTCCCATAGGAAGCGATAAAACTGTGGCTAATGTTACCAGGGTGGACAACAATTGAACTAGGAAATACCCCTGTAAGATGTGGGCATCATAATTATTATATGAGGAATCTTTGGTGCATAATAATAAATCCAACAAATGGCAAGAGTGACAAAATGACAATATCACCAAGTTGTACCAAACTCACTTTATTTGTCACTATAGGCTAGCATTGGTCTAATGATTCTAATCACTTTCACTTTTTACAAATTTACAGAGCAAACACATCAATGCTAATGTTTCTTTATGCCTATGTTAAACACACCAACTCGTGCTGCTCAAAACTTTTTGACACTCACTGCTTGCTGACTTTATCATTCACTTTGAGACCTTAACCACATGCTGACTTTCCAACATCTGACTCTCTGGCCAATTCCTTTAGAACTACTTAACTGAACTGAATTGAATTGAACTCTAGACTGTATAATCAGCAGGTCACAGAAGAAATGTTCTGGAACCTGAAGTCTCTCAAATTGCTAGGATGGAACATTCTGGAAGTAAATTCTTGTAGATTTCCTGAAATCAAAAGGTCTGGAACATCAGCAAGGCACAACAAAGAGGCAGCATTTCCAGCTCGTCACCTAAGCAGCTGTCCTTCATTGCTCCACTTTTTGCTCCTTTCGGTGCCAAATAAAAAAATGGTGGAATGGGGTGACTCACACTTATTCCCTTTACACTAGGCATGTGCAGCCCCATGACAATAGTCAATATTCTCAAGAATATAAAACACTGCAGGAATTGAAACCTACGAAATCCTGAAGGACAGTTCTTGAATTCTTTAGCTTAAGAATTTTGAGGCTATTTTATCTATTCTGCATGCTTATAGATTGAAATTCTGTAATCACAGGTGTAGGGAGACACCATATTTCTTGTGAGATGGGAAGGAATGAATTCAGAGAGTTAACGCTGCTTCTGTGATTTGATGATAAATAATGGAGAGATTAATGTCTAGTGGTTTTCCAGCAGCTATATCAATCTAGCATCCATTTGAAGACTTTTGCATATAGAGTTACAAACCAGATGCAGTTATAATTGTAAATGAATGGCTTTATTTTTGCATGGCTTTCTGTTGTTTTACCTAGTATATCAGTATTTAACCAGAACTTTGTTTGCCTTGAAATTCTGACTTGCTGCCGACTCCAATAAAAATACCTGGTAGATGGGTTTCCTTATTTGGTTAAATAAGATTAAATATCAACAAACATGTCTGTAGCAGAACATATTGTAACATAATACAGTTGGTTGTTTCCGGGCTGTTTTGCCGTGGTCCGGCGCCTCCACGAGACGCAGCCAAACTCTCTGCAAGAAAGCTTCGACCGCGCCACTGATGATGTCTGCCGTAGTTGTGGACGAAACGTTTGGTTCTTACTCCAACAGACCACGGCAAAACAGCCCGGAAACAACCAATTGTATTATGGACTCCGGCCGTGAAAGCATATGTTCTCTCATATTGTAACATGTCTAATGCAACCTTTTGCTTTAAATGGATGGAAATGGCACAGCGGTAAATCATTTAAATCAGCTGAAGCACAAGAACACCACAATGGTTGGGACACTAAATAATAATAATAATTAATAATAAGAAGAATTTTATTGTCGTTGAGCTTTACAGCAATGGACAACGTCAGAAGATACAATACAAATTACAACAATATGATACAGAGTATGTACAAAGTCGAGCTTAACAGCAATTGATGTCAGAAGATAACAAATACTGCAACACAATACAATCTTTCTATTCTATTGTACAGAATATATATAAATGAGAAAATAATGTTCAGTGAATAAGTGACACAATTTACAATTGAGATGCATTTTCAAAAAACTCCTGTAAGGAGTAGAATGGGTTGATTAATAATCTGTCATAAAGCCTATGTTCAAAGCTGTTATTTGGCAGTCGAGTTACATAATCTGGAAGTGCATTATACATTCTTATACCTAATATTTCAAAACTATTATGTGGTTATGTAAAAAACTGAAGCTGCTGACAGTGAAGTAAACTAGGTTATCAATAATAACTAAACACTAGTAACACAACTTCACTTATCTTATTTAAATCCTGGGACCGGTTTCAAAGCAAACATCTGCTTTATCCTCAGCCACTCAGCTTGACACTCACCCACTAACTGACTGACAGTCAGATGTTTGCTTTGAAACCGGTCCCAGGATTTAAATAAGATAAGTGAAGTTGTGTTACTAGTGTTTAGTTATTATTGATAACCTATTATGTGATTTTGCAAGCCTATGATAAGGTGTATCAATTTGATTTGTATATCTAGTATTATATTTATGGATATCCTGTCTATAGTTGTAATCAGATAAATTCTTTTTTTATATAAATTAGGACGGTATAGATGTATAAGTATACTACTGTAATTATTCTTAATTTAATAAATAATGGCTTACAATGTATGAATTTGTCTGTATCAGATATAATATGGATAATCTTCTACAATAACAGGATATTACTAACGTGGCTACTATTACCCCAAAGTAAGATACCATATAATATAATATATAATATAATACTATGAAAAAAGGCAAAGTTAGCAGATCTAATGTATGTATTCGGTACAGAGCTTTTTAAGTTTTTGATAAGATATATAACTCTTGATAGCCTCGTAGTGATGTAATTAATATGTGGTTCCCAGGAGAGTTTATTGTCAATTATTACACCCAAAAATTTGACTTCTTTAGTATCATTTAAACTTGTCAGGTCCCTTAAGCAAGAAGCCATTTGCCCTAAACCATATGTCTGCCTGTCTCAGGGTGTCCTCGACAAATGTTTTAAGTTCTGTAATGTCTGAGCTGCTATTAAAGAAAGTAGTGTCATCTGCATATAATTATTGTATGGGTATTTACAAAGGAGGGCAAGTCATTGATCATTAGTGCAAAAAGTAGAGGTCCCAGAACAGAACCTTGTGGCACCCCCCCCCCCCCCCCCCCCCAATTTATTTCTGTCATTTTCGATCTCTCACTACCGACACACACAACTTGATAGCGATTACTTATGTACAACTGAAAAAGTTTCAAGGCTGTATCACCTATACCATAAAATTTAAGTTTATTTATAAGGTGTATATGATTCACACAGCCAACAAATATGGTGTCTTCCTACACCTGTGATTACAGAATTTCAATCTATGAGCATGCAGAATAGCTATAACAGCCTCAAAATGCTTAAGTTAAAGAATTCAAGAGCTGTCCTTCAGAATTTTGTGGGTTAGCACAGATAGAAATTCATTCTTCTGTAAAGTACACTGCTAAATCTTTACATGACACAATCTTATGCAGTATCTGGCAATACTGTAATCAGTCCTCTCAAGGAAATCATAAATATGTAAAAGTGAAGAAGTAACAGAAGAAACTTCTTGAAACTGTTGGATTTTTTAATGATAAAATATGAAATTAACTTGTGCACAGTCAAATTTGATTGTTGGTGGTGGCTTATGCAAATTTTCTTCAACATACTAGATCTCGCTGGAATCAAGTGTGAATCCTGTACAGAGAGGTCACCAAAAAATGCAAGCCAATGAGAAATTTTTTTCAAGCCTTGAGAAGTCCTTCCATACATGCTGTCAAAATAAGATAGATTATGCAAGATCCGCCAGACTAGACAGCGATGTTAAGTTCTTAGTTAAACCAAGAATATAAGTGGTAGAGTAAATGGGGCCCATGTTAAGATAATGTTGTGTTCTTATGTGCTAAGCCTTCTGATAATATAGTGATTTTGACTGAACTCCAGACATTGAGTTACTGATGTACCAAAATGAAAATTAAATCTTGATGGTAAATTAACTATATAACAATAAGAATGTAGAATGTTAGGTGTAATAACCAAACACATGTCAGCTCTGCAATTTAAAGCTTGAAATATGTACCCTTGAGTAGGAGTAACAACATTGATTAGTTTGTTCATAAATAAAAATACTGGTTCTTTAAGATAAAGATGACATATAACTCTAAAGATATTTTAATGAACATCATAATATATTATGAAATATGAAAAAAGGATCAAAAAACTATTGGCCAAAATTACCAGTAGTGGACCTTCTAGGTGTAGGACTTGTTGGTTCTTCTAATGTTAAGGCACACAGGTATGCAAGTAAATCCTTACACTGTGAAAGTACCACTATGAGAGGTGAAGGAATGGAGTGGTTTAGGTCTTCCACTTGTGAGAGGCTAGATGATGGAACAGAGGAGCTAACATCCTGCTTTTATTATAATCAGTCTTCCATACGGTCTTTTCTTGACATTAGTCATGCAAATGCCAGTCTTACTACATTGTACAACCAAGAAAGTCCTGAATCTTTTTTCTATATTATTACAGACTTGTTCTTCTATCTCAGCATAGTTTCATAGGAACATGGTAAGAAAACTTGACCAACCATAACCCCCTTCCTGATGTTAGTCCCTTACAAAATTCATTAGTTTGCCAGAGACTAGGAGATGAAAATGAATTATGATTACATACACATTTCAATATTTTAGAAACTAAGTACTGTAAAAATGGCACATTTCTTCTTTTCTATACACTCTTAACTAAAGTTTATATTCATATCACAGTTGAGCTTTCAAATATCACCATGCATGGCATAATAAACTGCCTGTAGGTGATGTTCATAGGACATTGCTAATTAGGGAACATCGTGGCTATCATTGTTTTCAGAGATGCACACCACTGTATTGATTCATTAGAGATTGAGTAAATAAAACTGCATCATGCACAGTTGGGAAACTCTTGATATTTGTTTGTTCATCTGCAAATAAACCACACTTTTGAAGTTTCTCATAGACAGGACCTGAAAGCAATAAAAAGAATAATCAATAACATTGTATAACTATTTTAGCATTCTAGAATGTCTACACCAGGCATTGAATTTTTTAGTTTGACAGTTTCATTGCAGAACAAGGTAATACTTTTCAAGGATCTTGTGTATTGTCCATCAAAGGGTTGGGTCCGGAGGACAGTATCATTCAGTAAGTGACATGTGTGGTACTTCTCTAGTAAAATCATGTTCTAGAGGCTGGCTGTTATGTTTCCCCAAGTTGTGAACTAACCTGAAGATATTTATAAAGTTGTGACAAAGTTTTTCAATTTGGCTAGGATGCCAAATGTCCACAGGCTGTATAAATACTGGTGCCCCTAATGAGCATGAAGTGGCTTTTGCGATTCATCGCAGCAACCAATCCATGAAGTGAATAATTGTATGTAGTGCCTATCTAAAATATCCTCCTCCTCCTCCTCCTCCTCCTCCTCCTCCTCCTCCTCCTCCTCCTCCTCCTCCTCCTCCTCCTCCTCCTCCTCCTCCTCCTCCTCCTCTCTTGTCTCCTTCTCTATGTGAACTTCTTAACAATTTTTCAAAAGTGCAGCTAAATCACAAGTACCAACATTTTCTTTATAAAACAGAAAATCTTGGAACTTGTGATTTTTAATTCATGAGTTCACAGTTTGTGATTTATAACTTATAAGGTTTATGAAATATGTGCCAGATGCTATTGTAACATTATCATAGTATTTATAGGCATTTAATCAATATAGCAATTATTTTACTTTTCCTCTCCTTGAGTATTATTATCTGAATGTTAAGGTTTACTTACCAGAAATTCCTGCAATATAAAGTGGAATATCTATTTTGCTATACTGTTCTGCAAGAGCACGCAGTGTAGCTACCCCTGTTGGATCAACATAACTTAATGCTGAAAGATCAAGGATGATATATCTCACCTAAAAAACATAGAAACCCATTTTAAAAACTCTGATAATAGAAAACATTCACATGCAGTTGCCATTCAGTTGCAGAATGACATAGTTATTATCATACCATTAAGTGTTGGGAATGTTGCAAGCAATAAGTGTGATCCCTACAAGTTTGAAAGTGGTAAGTGTTGCCCAAATGAAATTAATTCTTATTGGTTCTCATTATGATGTATAAAGGCCGGAGGTGTGTGCATTTTTCCATAGGTATATTGAACATAGACTTTACTGTTATCACTTGCACATGTAAACTGCAGAAGGTATAGCCTGACCATTACAACTACCTAACTGTGAGAGGAAAAAAGACAGTTCGTTATACTACACCTTGACCTTGCATCTGCATGCACTTACAAGGCAATGCTTCACTAGTTCGCAGAGTACTATGTTACGTTGTTTTCGACATTTGCACATTTGATGGCTGTATTGTACATCTGATGTCATTTATACTCTGTGTCCAGCTAACTTGTGTCACATGCGAATGCACATCCCTCTGGCCTTTAATGATTTATTTTCCAAGTTATGTTACTCACAGGGAAGTAAAAAGTGATATATGGGTAAATTCTGTCTTAATAGAGTGGCTTATGGGTTCAAGTAAAATTGTTAGTGATGTACCTGGTGATGTATATATTCTGAGCCAAAAGTGTCCATGATTGGCTGCAGAACTAATCTCAGTGTTGCAGACCTCACCCTCGCTTGCAAACCAGCATCTCTTGAGGCTTGCCTTTAGTGGTCCAAAGACAAATTAGTCATAAGCAGGAGGTCAGTGCTTAAGGGATATAATGGAGGACCTCCCATCGTAAGTGCCACAGCAAAACTTGACATATGTTTACCACATAATTTTTGCATAAAACAAATTGTTATACTTATTGTTAAGTAATGTATATACTTGTGTATTTATATTTATATGGAAATACTTATTTCTGACTGGATTCAATCATGTACATACAAGTTTCTCATTTAAAACCTAAAGGAGCACATTTCTTCCTAAGTTAAGAGAGATTCACTTTTTGGATGAAGGCTGCTAATTCCTTAAAACATTGAATTATTGTTCTAAAGACCACTGAAGTTCAAAGAGTATTCTGTCTACAATAGGCAAGAACTTAAACTTTAACAAATAGGTTTTTACCTGATGAGAGATGCTGCCATATGTTGAATCTGGAGACTTGAGTGCTTCAGGTATGTAATTCACTTCACTATCTGCATCATTTTGCTCATCAAAACTTATATTGATAAATCCTTCCTGAAAGTAATTTGATATTAAGAAAACTAATAATTTAAGTATGGTATTTCCAAAATTCTAAGCCTAACCAAAATTAACTATATCATATGGCTTAAAATTATGTAATACATTTTAGCTAGAACAATGAAAATTATTCATCCATTAAACAACAGGAAACTGAATAAGTAGGTCATCATGTACTCATTTATTTTTAAGGAAAACAATTTTCAGGAGCTTTCACTCCCATCCTCAGTTCATGAATACCTGTATCACTGCATGTGATGGTTGGCCTTATCCCTGGTGTGGTTGGATGAACTTCTGCAAAAGCGAACTGCTGGGCAGGATTTCAAGATTAAAATTATATTTTCTGTTTTTCCATATGTAGATGCTTTCCCAAAGTGTAAGTTCTGTTTTTCTTGAAATATTTTTTAGTATTCTTGAATTTCTATTTATGTTGTGTTAATTTCTCCAAAAATGGCAAGCTACCACTTATTTGTCTTTCTGTTTCTGGTTTATGCTCCTGTGTGTTCTTCTTGTTTTTATATTTCTCTTAGTCTTTCCGATGCAGATTTTCTCCCACTCATTGCAGCATATCTGATATATCCTTGGTTTGTTCTTCTATGGTACATCATCTTTTAATTTAGAATCTAATATGCTTTTGATGAAGTAACTATTTTTGGGACCAAAATGACATTATGTTGGTTAAAGATTTTCAGAAATATGTAGAAAGTTGTGTTGTGGTATGTGAATTACTTGAATATCTTCTTTTATTTCTTCCATTTGGGATAAGTGTGCTGATTTCTCTTTTTGCTTTAGCTCTGTTAACCTGGAATTGTTGGCATCACTTGCAAGATGAGTTTCATGTCTTTATTCTAATATATATCATTATAGTTAACATACAAGTTGCATGAGCAACATTGTAACTATGTTTAAAGTCCTATTAGCCAAAGTTATATCTATAAAATTATGCGCCAAAAGGAACATTAAAGAAGGTTGACATTTCTTTAAAATCTGCTTGAGGACAGTCTCGCATAGTACGTAAATAATACTGAGTCATTGTCTCTAATTCATGATTTGTACATACCAAAATGGGAGCATTTACATTATCAGGAAAGAATAATTTCCAACAATCAAGTATTGTCCTTGTATTCTTTACTATACCTTTTACACCTGGAAGCTGAGTTATAATAAATATTGTGAGTGTAATTTTTGTTTGAGGAGCTTTGTTCTTGAAAACATTTTGTTCCATATTTACTCTCATAGATTTCATGGTTTCCTAATTTTGGAGTTGAAAGAGCTGCACTACCAGAGTCGTCGTAAGATTGTGCTGTTACTGTATCAAGTAGTTTGTGTTCAGACTGGAGTCTAGACAGTCTATGTGCACATCCAAATCCAAGCATATTCAAAGTTAAATTAAAAGAAAATTTGTTTGATCACTGTTTTTATAGCATAGAAGCATATTTAGCCCACTAATATTGAAGTATTAACTTATTCAAGAGACCATGTTAATACATACCATAAATATCTTTATACAGCTTAGCTCACAAATATTGAAGTACTAATCTAATTAATAAACCATGTTGATAATGTAAATACCTTTATTCAACCTTTCTTTAAATTTTGTACTCTTACTTGAAGTCTGTATGTTAAAACTGTTATTTTATATTGGCCAACTTTATGGCTAAAACCTTATTTTAATCTTCACAATGCAATGTGCCTTATGTCATTGTACAAATGTACAATGTATGATTTTAAAGGATAAATAAATATTCTATCCTATTCTATCAACTGCTCTTCCTCAAACCACTTGCGAAGGTGTTCTTCTGAAACCATGTAGATAACAAAAAGAACAGGCATTATGAAGGCACCTGTCAAATTAGAAGTCAAGCTAAAAGAAATTACGGGGGGGGGGGGGGGGGGGGGATCAGAACCATAATCATTTATGGTGCTGCAGCTTACGTTTTTCATAGCAGGACAGTTGATGTTGAATATATTTACAAATGAACATTTGTGCTTATGAATAAACTCCTGTGTATCAATGAAAATCAACAAGACTCTGCTATGTTAGCGTTACTTGAACAGCTGTCAGTTTCATTTCAACTACTACTGAAAAAAATAAATGCAAATGCCTGATATTTTGCCTTATGTCACATATGCCAACTACAGAACAGTGTTACGTGATAACTCCATGTTAGAAAAGATCTAACAATGGACATCGCTTTAAATAATATTGCTCTCAACAATATCTGCTTTGTATTTATACACTTAATTCCACTTGAATGGTATTTAGAGATATCAATTGAGGCATTGCTTGCTCTACATCTATTTGAACGATAAAATAAACAAATTATATTAATGTATTGTCAGTTGTTAGATTTTATCTAACAATGTGAGGAATTACAGGTTAATCATCTAACTATGAGTCACTAATCAGCTGAGGATGAAACTGCAACAGTTTTGAAAACGTTCCTGATTTTGTAAAAGGACATGAGTGAAGTTACAAGTTTTAAAAGGTATGACTCAATTTTAGTCTTTATACATGAATTAGCTTCACTGTTAACAACGCTTTTATTTATAACTATTCAAATCTTAACTATTGTTTGTTTGTGGGATCTATTTTCTGTAGCTGTCTATTATGTATTTTACTTTCCTGCATATTCATCTTTATTCATTTGGAATTTAAGTAATCTGTATGTAAGGCTGTTGAGAACTGCATGTTAGTGGGGACGGTGTTGTAGCTGTTTTTTTTTTTTTTTATGTAGTTGTTGGTGTATATGGGTTTCCTGTAGATACAAATGTTAGGCTTTTTTGCTTGATGATTTTAAGGTCAAGGGAAGTAGTTATCCTTTATATTCCTTTTTCCACTGTGAAATTTATAGATTTTTCTTTAAGGTTTAGTATTTTTAAGAACATCTCCCAAGTATTTTTCTGGAAGAAACTATTGTAAAACTGTTGCCAATATAGTGATACCAAAGAAGTTTCGTTCATTGGACAGTTTCATCAATGTGATGTATTCTTGGGTTTCTGTGGATTTTCTTAGGAAAAACACAGAGAAAAATGAAGAATAAATTACATTGACTAAAATTGCATAAACAAAAAATTGATTCAAAAATACTAAATTTAGTTCAAATCATGGTCACAAAGTCCATTAATACTAAATACATGCCCACTGTATTATCTATGTAGTAATTTTGAAGTATATGCAGAGAGTGATATAAACCATGGAGTTCTCGCCGAAGAAATTATGGGTGGTGCAATAGATGTAGTGGCCACCGTGAGGAAAAGTGCTCCAGATGCGAAAATAATAGTAAGTGGGGTGCTATGGAGGAGCAATGTCAGTGCCAGCAAAATAGAAAGAATAAACAGTGAACTAAACTGGATGTGTGAAGTAAGAAACTGTATGATGTTAGATGGTAGCTGTTGGTTACAACAAAGTGATTATTCAAGAGACGGAGTGCATCTAAATCGCAGTGGGTCATATAAGTTTGGAGAACTATTGTGTAGAGTTATCTCATCTCAGATGGGAAACTAATAACAGACAAGGTGGATGAAATGGTCAGTTTTCTTGAAGGGATCCAGTATGAAGAAATTGTGAATGAAGAAGGAGTGTGTAGTGAAAGTGAGGTAAATCCTGAACAATACATGTTACAAAAAAACAATGTCAAAATCTCAGGTATGAAAGACTGTCTTGTGATTTTTCACCAAAACATTAGAAGTGCCAGAAATAAGAAACTGGATTTAGAGGTATTTATTGATACTAAATCAAGAGATGTAGATATTATAGGTTGTTTGAAAATAGTTTCTACTATAAAGGCATTAAATTTACAACAAATTACCTATTGAAATAAAAAATATAAATTCCTTTCCACGCTTCAAAACACATCTCAAGCAATTTTTAATTGAAAAATGTTATTACTCAACTGATGAGTTTTTGAATTACTGAAGTATTCACTTTTATTTAACAATATATAAATTTAATCTATATGTACAATATAATTTTTTTAATTACTATTGTAACTCTCACAATATTATAATTAAATGTTTAAAATACTGGATGAATCCACAACATGTATATGTTAAATTGGATGAATAAAAAATTGAATTGAATTGAAGTATTTTGCAGTCAAGCATTAGTCCACCATTTTCTGATGGAGTAGGTAAAGAAAACAATGGATGTAAGAAGACATACATCTGAGAAGTCCACAAATCATGTACAAAAATAAATTAAGTCAATATATAAGCAAGCACTATATTTTGTGTAAATTTTAATTGTGACTTTCGTTTAAAAAAGTCTGGTTTATTTCATAGACACTCACTATTGAGACTTCAATAGGCATTCAAAATAGGTAAATAGTAACCTAGTTAATAGTATCATATTAATAATACCTTTGATTCTTCCTTCATGTTTTCCAATTGCCTTTTCCGTTTCTGTCGTTTTAGGAGTTCTTGTGGAGCATTAATACCAACAAGTCTATATAATTCCAACTTAAAATTATTTCTTGATGCAAAGTTCAGAGCGCCACAGTAATGGAATATTTTTATTCCTGGGACTTCACGTGTCTGTTGGGGTAGAATTATTCCATATTACAAAAGTCATAACAGAATCAGTAGGAAAATAATGCATGAAATCCAAAGCCAAAGTGTATACATGTAGAATATGACATAAACAATGTTTCCAAAACTTGCATTTGTTCTGACAGTTGTCTTTTTAAACATTTTTGCATTTACAACAATAATAATAATAATTTATTGATATAGTTTATCAATTTTATACAGTTGATTTTGAAGATATCAAATCTCAGGGCAAAATATAACATATAGAAGTATATAATATAGTGATACATGTTATAAAAAATAATTTGCAATTTATATAAGCTGTATATATGAGGGCTTTTTTTTTTTCAACCTCTGACAGAACATTACAAAAATACAAATATGAATCACAAAATGGCTTTATTATTAGAAGTCAAGCGCAATTACAGTTACCTTTCCACATAGCCACCAAGAAGATTAAGACATATGTCATCATTTAAAAAACTATCAACACAATATTATTCTTCTCTTCAAATTATATCTCCAGTGATTCTTTTTAAAAGGTATTATCATTTGCAAACAGAAAAAGTATTACAAACTCCTAGTATAAACAGATGGAACATATCAGTAACACATCATGCATGTCGATTGTGGATAAACAATAATAATAGTTTATTTACTTGTAAACATTTTTGTACCAAATGTGAGGTAGTAGAGTCAGCAATTTTTCAAAACTAAAGGTTAGAAAGCAGCATGCAAAAAATAGATGCTAAGTACCTTCTTCTTAGATGCAACATAACTGACAAGAGGTTTAAGTACAGAATGCTACAAAGCAGTGGCAAGGCGTGTCTTTTGAAACGAGGGAAGCTCCAAGTAATAATTTTCAT
The DNA here is from genome assembly GCA_030765055.1 of Mantis religiosa. Taxonomy (NCBI): domain Eukaryota; kingdom Metazoa; phylum Arthropoda; class Insecta; order Mantodea; family Mantidae; genus Mantis; species Mantis religiosa. The sequence goes on along the minus strand of CM060948.1, from coordinate 55,473,320 downwards.
TAAAATAAGAGAGGATAATGACTCAAAGAACTAAAGGTGCTCTTTAGTACTCTTACTATTGTGCGGACACAGGTAAACCCTTCTTGCATTGTAAGACTGGTCACACTACAAGCAGACATTCCTGTTTCCCTTCGTCACTCAGAAGTTCCAATTTTTCCTTGAGCTAGCCCACACTATGTAAATTGTTAATCTAACATGGAGAAAGTATGCAATTCACACACTTCTACTAATAACTTAAAACTTGACAAGAATTTCCTGTTTGTCATCTCTATATACCAATTTACATAATTTCCTATAGCTAATGCTATTGAAATATACTTACAGTTTTGCCCACCTTGGTAGCGTAGATGGTAGCGTGTCTACCTCATGTTCAAGAGGTCCCAAGTTCGAATCTTGGTTAGGGTGCGTTATCTGGATAAGGCTTTTTTTGGGGTTATCCCTTATCCTGATAGACGACTGTCAGGTAATTCTAAGCTCCATGGACCCCGGACTCATTTGAGCATCATTTCACCCATTTCATTCATCATCCGATATGACTTAATGTTGGAGGGCATAAATTACAAAAAAACTTAAAGTTGTATTTAAATGCGTCACATAAAACAAAAAAATTAAACTTTTCTTCACACACTATAGAGGTTTCACGTGACATCTGTCAAGCACTTCCTGACCACCGAAGAGCTGGGATTGCTTCCAGAAATCTACAAAGCATGGTATTCAAGGTTATATAAACACAAAAATATTCAGTATTAAATGAGCTCATAGAACTCGTCAAGCAAGATTAAGCAGCTGTCAAATAATTGTCCACAGCACTGTGGATGTTTGCAAATAAATTTGGAAAATTTATCCACAGCAAATAAAATATTGTTTGGCATGAACTTTTTGTTTTTCTTCTTTTTCTCCTGAAATTCTTGGGGGAGCGATGCTTCCAGCATTTCGTTGCATGCTTTGTCACTGCTACAAAGACTTTATTCTACTTCATCCTAAAATCCTTAATAGTTTTTATTCTAATATAATATTCCACCATATACAGTAAATTATGAGAAAAAAATACTTTTATATTGCTAGTTATGAGGTTTCTGAAATGCTTACCTTTTTATACCTGGTTGTATCAAGATAGAGATCAGTTCCAGGCCAAGGTTCTAGTAAGCAAACATAAGCCTTCATTCCTTGGATGAAAATGCTTGCTAGTGACAGGACTATACCAACAAGTAGGCCATAGTCAATATCAACAAAAACAACAGTAAGAAATGTGGCCACCCAGACAATGCCATCTAGTGTTGAGAGCTGCCAAAATTTTGGCAGACTTGTGACCTGCAGCAGCATTCCTTTCAGTGCTACTATAATGATGCTGGCTAGAACACTCTAATTAACAATACAGAACATTAGTTTGTTAACTCAATTTTTTCATTGCCCTCAAAGTTTAAAATCCTCATGTTTTAAAATACAACAATACACTACTAATATATGTAAATTTCTAAATCAATAGATATTAACTGTAACAGCAATTTCATAAATTTTATGGTTTTCCAAAAGTATAAACTTCTCTATATAAATTACAAGTATGAAGAGAATGATTTGGTTTAAGAGAGCCATAATTTTACTCCATGAAATTTTATTATATATCGATATGTATCTTTGATCAGTATACCTACTAATGAATTTCTAAGTAATAAAAACAATTTTATAAATATTCAAAATTAGTATTTTATTACTAGATTGTAAAACTATTAGTCTAAATTTAAAGGGAATCAATTAATGACACTAAACAACACTTACTTTTAAATTTTTCTGAAACATGTTTCAGAAACTTGACCTCCATCCTCAACCGGCCATCGACTGGTTCTCATTGGTGTAGTTGACAATATTTTGTCATAGGGCTCCTCTGGTGGCAGTTCGAGGAACTTGTTGAACAAATCTTTCTGGGGGATGTCGAAAATGAATACTTTGTTCGTATTTTTTGAAATGAAGATTTGTTCCCATTCATTTCAAAAAATAGGAACAAAGTATTCAATTTCGACATCCCCCAGAAAGATTTGTTCACCAAGTTCCTCGAACCGCCACCAGAGGAGACCTATGACAAAATATTGTCAACTACACCAATGAGAACCAGTCGATGGCCGGTTGAGGATGGAGGCAAAGTCTCTGAAACATGTTCCGGAAAAATTTAAAACTAAGTGTTGTTTAGTGTCATTAATCGACTCCCTTTAAATTTAATTTATTATAAAACACTGTTTTCAACACTTCCAAGAAAGAAACTATTAGTTTATTTAGATTACATTATGTGTGATATATAGTGTATAATTCCATTTGCACATTTATGAAGATATTAAATTTGCTTTGTCAGAATATGTGCATTACTTAAACTCACACAACTTGAGATGCAGAATAGCAGAAGAAAATTATTTAAAAAATATTTCAACTGGATGAAATAAACAAAACTGTAAAGAATAATTGCATATAGTAACTTTTCAGGGATAAAAAAACTGATTGAACATTGTAAGTTGATATTTATTTATTTATGTATAGTACTGTGATGGGTACTCCTTTCGGGCTGATGAGGTATAGCACACTAATATTTTTTTATTTAAGTCTTGCTGTTTCAGCAAATATATTTTATTATTAATGAAATTTAAGATATTGAAATGCTCTCACAGTGAGTTTTAATGGTCATTGGTAGGCTGAGGATTTCGTAAGCGTTAACGGCAGAAGTGATGGAAATTAGGTTGTGCTGCAACTGGACTATAGGCAGTGCCATCAGAGGTTCCACCCCTGCCTCCACTCTCTGTACAGTCTGTGCACATGTACATTGCACCTTGTTCAGCTGGCTTCAATGGTGGAATCGACATCAAATATTATCGCTTTGCATCTATCACATCTAGCAACATAAAATGCAATTTTTAATGATATAAGGAATGTCTTATTGCAAATCATAAAAGGTTAACCTTCAGAAACTTCAAGATGTGCATGGTGATTCACTGCAATAGGTGCATGCACAGGAGCAACTAACTTTAAAAGTGTGCATCTTAAGGAGGATTGTATCACTAAAGATACAGGCTATAGGTGCCGTTGCAAATACATAGCATGCATATTAAAATGTATAAATGCATTATACATTAAAACAATAATCGTGTTCATATTATACCAAAATTATTTTATAAGTATTGTAAAGATAATATAAGTATTAAATACAATATGTCTGTGTAATGTATACCATTTGCACCATATATATTGTATAATGTAATAGGAAATATGCAAACATGAGGCAGCATATGTTTCTTAGTTGATAGCATTGTCATGACGTGTTAGTTTATTCACCCGACTGTACGCTTGTAGTGGTCAGCTGACCGTACCTCCTTCCTTACCTGTGATTCATATCCATGACTGTTTACATTTTATGCAATGTATCTAATGCTTTGCTTGTAGACCAACCTGAAGCAAACTGCTTGTGAAATCCACAGCCTAATCATCAGCATAGAAAGTTTCAACTCAAGGTTAACTGATAAAATTCTATATTTAATCGCAAAAACTATTTGTAGTTGGTTTATTGATACTCGTCACTTACTTCTTTATATTATTGAGAGACTAGTTTCAAAGGCAATCGCCTCCATTTTCAATCTCTTTCCAACTGGCATCTGTTGTTGTCTACTCTCTCTCTCTCTCTCTCTCTCTCTCTCTCTCTCTCTCTCTCTCTCTCTCTCTCTGGTGGTGGAACTATGAACCTTTTTTTGTCAAATTATCTACTGGTGGGATTTCAAAGTTCATTACGCGATCCTTATTTTTCCAGATGAATATGTTCTCTCATGTTACCAATTTATTTTGGTTTATCACTCCTTTTAATAATCTTGGATTTGGATCAATGTCATTATTTTCATTCCAAAAATGAAATGCTACTGCTGACTTATCTTCTTGTTTCAATCTGATGTTTGTAAAGTGCTCTTTGACTCTGGTTTTTAGATTTCTTTTAGTTTGACCTATGTAGTATTTTTCACAATTCTTACAACTTATTTGGTATATTCCGAATCTTTTAACTGATGGGATTTCATCTTTTGTTTTTGAATTTAGCAATTTTAAAATTAAGTGTCCGTTAGTAGGTGCCAAGATTATATATTGTTCCTTGAAGATCTTTTTAAATTTATTAAATGTTTTTGGGTGATATGTGAACGAACTGAATATGCTGTTGCTTTCTTTTTCTTTTGTAAATGTGGTTGCTTTCTTAATGATTTTCTTTAGTTTAGCTTTTCTAATTTTCTTCAACACCAGACTTTTGTTGTATCCATTTTCTTCTGCTATGTGTAGTATTGCTTTTTGTTCTTTGAAATATTCTTCTTTTTCCATGGGAATGTTGACTAATCTGTGTGTAAGGCTGTTTATTATTGCATGCTTATGTATAATTGGGTTGTCATCATCATCTCTAGCACTACAGCCCAGGGTGGGCCTCGGCTTCCCTCAGGATCCTCCTCCAGACATCCCTTCTTCTGGCTACCATCCACCAATTTTTTATTTCCAGCCTTTTCACATCCTCCAATACTCCATCCATCCATCTCAAGTTTGGTCTGCCTACTCTCTTTGCACCATACAGTTTACACTCCAATACTCTCCTAATTATGTCCTCTCCATCCAGTCTTTGGACATGATAATTGGGTTGTAGCCAGGGGCGGTGTCTGAGGTAGTGCCGCTGTGCCATGGCACCATATCTGTATGAAAGCGAAAGAAGAGAAGTGTATAAGAATTGCGCAAAAGGAATTGTTTATGAGTAGTTGCTCCCTCGTTTGAACAGGCGCGTTGAACGCCAGCGCTCTCTCTTGGTTGTTTTCAGTAGCTTGGTGCCGATTCCAGAACGGCACCGTCTACGCTCATAAACGCCTGTGTTAGGGCTAGGGGTTAAGATGTCTGCTTATACACGGCTTCTTATGGAAGAAGGTCAGAGAAGGTAGTGCCGGGATTTCTCTGGCGCATAACTTACGCTTTGCTCGTTAGAGTGCAGTAAAACACCGGACTTCAGAGAACCACGATCCTGCCACCTAGCGAAAGACAATGGTAACAATACATTTCGCGCTATATCTTCCTTTAATGCAGTGTCACCATCCTACTGCAAGTTAATTCTGAGGAACTTCAAAACGCAAATTAATGCTTAATGAAATCAGTTGCAGAAACACAACACATAGATATCATTATAAATAAAATTATGTGAATATAGTATTAGATTTTAAAATTTAGAGACAGTATTTCAACATGTGCATATTTCACAGCAGCAGTTTTGTTGGTAGAACATAAAACCCGCGCGTCCAGCATGTATTGGACACAGGTTTTCAAAGCAATGGTAGAGTAGTTCTGTATGTCCTCCTGTAATGCTGTAGTTCATCGTGAGTACGGATTTTTAAAACAGTGTTCAGTGTTTTTTCTTTGAGTTAAAATTCACAGTACAGTTACGAACATGAACAAGGTGAATGAATTACTGAAAACTCAATTTAGTAACAGGACTCTAAGTGAAAAATTTCAGATGAACACAATGGGTAGGCCACTCCCGAATCTGAATCTCCAGCAGCAAACAAAAAATCGATGCCGTAAGTTTAATCCGGATATTTATCAAAAGAACAAATGGATTTGCGGCTGTGATGAAAACAATGCAGTTTTTTGTTTTCCTTGTGTGTTATTTGGGGGAGATGTCCATTGGTGTAAGACTGGAATAACTGATATTGGGCATTTATGGTCTAAAATGAAAGTGCATGAAACATCGAAGCGACACATGGACAATGTTCTGAGTCTTTCATTTCTTGGCAAAACCAATATTCAGGACAAATTAGATTCGCAGTATAGGCAAACAGTCAACAGCCATAACAAACAAGTAGACAAGAACAGGTATATATTGAACTTAATTATAAACTGTATTCGGTTCTGTGGTGCTTTGGAGCTGGCTCTTAGGGGACACGACGAATCTGACGCCTCTCAAAATAAGGGGTTTTTTCGTGAACTCATTCAGTTTAGTGCGGAGTTGGATAAAGAACTTCAAGTGCATCTCAGTCAGTCATCAGTATTCAAAGGCATTTCTAAGACTGTTCAAAACGAACTCCTGCAATGCATGTTGGGAATGTATCACAAGGAAGTGCGCAAAGAAATAAAGCGTGCGGATTATGTTGCAATAATCGCGGATGAAACCACTGATGTATCTTGCGAATTTCAGTTGGTTATTGTTTTGCGATACATTGTTTATGGAACCCCTGTTGAAAGATTTTGGAATTTTGTTAATCCAGAAGGTCAGAATGCTCAGTCTATCTCGGAGTGTATTCTGAAAGAAATCGAACCCTTAATTGGAGATGACCGAGCAAAACTAATAGCTCAGAGTTACGATGGTGCAAACGTTATGAGTGGCGAGTCAAACGGAGTACAGAAATTAATAAAAGACAAATACCCAAATGCGCACTACATTCATTGCTATGCGCACCAGTTAAACCTTATAATGCCTACTGCAGCCTCAATTAATCGCAAAGCCCGCATCTTGTTTGCACATCTTTCAGGCATTTCTTCTTTCTTTTCAAATTCGCCACAAAGATCGAAAGTGTTGCATAGCATAATTCAGAAAAGCTTACCCCGTGTGTCTCTCACAAGATGGAATTACCATTCGCGAGTAGTAAAGGATATTTATGAAAACAGGAATGAGCTTATTACTGTCATGGAAACAATTGAAACGAGCGAGAACATAAAATTACCCTCTAATATTGAAAAAGCTGGTTCATACAAACAAAGACTGCAAGATAGAGACTTCATTTTCTGGCTATCGTTTTTCAATAAGATAATGCCTCATGTGGACGTACTTTTTAATCAATTTCAAAAGAAGACAACTGAACCAACCAAGGTAAAACAAGACATTCATAACTTTGAAACAATAATGCAAAACATCAGAGATGACATTGACTCCATCATCAGTCAGGTTAGTTTTGAAAATGACGAAACAATGCCTTACAAGAGAGCAAGGGTTGATGATAATAACAAAAAGCAAAATGCTTTGGAGGTGTGTGATGCCATATTTTGTGAAATAAAATCACGTTTTCAGTTCACTGGGCACCTAATTGCAACCAACTTATTTGATGTAAGCCAGTTTGACAATTATGTAGCACATTTCCCAGACAAATATCTTGAAGTTACGGACGCATATACATTTCTGGAGAAAAGAAAGTTGAATGGAGAGCTTCAAGTGTTCTATGCTAGGCCTGAGTTGAGAGCAGTTTCCGGTGCGGTTCCGTTTCTTTCGCTGATTCTAGAGGATGAACTCTGTGCTACTTTTGAAGAGACTGTTAAAGTTTTGAAACTGTTAATCGCTATGCCTATCTCGACATCAGAAGCTGAGCGGTGCTTTTCAATGCTCAAAAGGATTAAAACTTTTCTACGAAACACAATGAAAGAAGAGCGATTGAGTGCCTTAGGAATGCTGTCCTGTGAAAAGCTGTTCGTGTGCAAAATTGACAATTTCAATTCAAAGGTGATTGATTTATTTGCCAACAAGAAGGAGCGACGAATGGATTTTCAATACCGTTCCTACTAATTCATTTGAAGCTGTCTTCATAAAGTCATGGAGTTGCTGCTTTCGGTGAGTACAATACTTTGAATGTTTAAAGGTTAGTAATTTCATTTTGCAGTGAAAAATTGCGTCTTGTGTGTGTGTGTGTGTGTGTGTGTGTGTGTGTGTGTGTGTGTGTGTGTGTGTGTGTGTGTGTGTGTGTGTGTGTGTGTGTGCGTGCGTGCGTGCGTGCGTGCTCGCTCGTATGTGTTTGTAAGTGTGAGACAAAGATTTCTCGAGTTTGTTTCGTTTGATTTCAGCGCGAGAAAAATTATGGCTAAAGCAATAACAATAACTGTCTCTCTATCACGAAATCGTACACGAACGCTTCGTATCACATTCTCCATGAACGTGTGCGTAACAAGAGTACGGATGTAATAAATATCTATTTCCGTTTCCCTGTACGTTCTGTATGGTACAGTATATTATAAAATAGGTTGGATTATTGATAAGATTACCTAAATCGTTCGTAATTGGTGCACTATTTATATTTTAACAACCCTTATTTATTTATGGCACCATCAATACAATACGTCACCGGCCGCCCCTGGTTGTAGCTATTATTTTTTATGTAATTTTCTGAATGTGTTGGTTTCCTATATATTCCAAATTTTATTTTTGTGTAGCTCCTGATGATTTAGATCCAAGAAAGAGAGTTGTCCTGAGATTTCCTTTTCTATTGTGAATTTGATAGTCCTTTCTTGCAGATTGAATAATTTTAATGCATCTAAATGTTTATTTGGTACAATTGCAAAGATGTCGTCAACATATCTATACCAAACTTTGAAGATCAATGGAAAGGCCTTTTTAATTTGTGTTTCACATGCACTCATAAATAAGTTAGTCAAAAAAGGTGAAAGTGGGTCGCCCATTGATAACCTTGATTTAAATTTTTACCATTAACTGACTACTACATTTGTAATATTTTCTTGCTGATTTATTTTCCTAATTTGGTTACTTATTTTCAAAAAACTCTTTGGTGTCTTATCTTTTTTAAATGAGCTGCCACTGCATATGAACAAAGCTTAAAAAACCTGTTTTCCTGGGTATTGTTTTATTTGTCTGGTATTTTCAATTTCATATATTTCTTCATATATTACATAGACACACTATGTAAAGTAAGAAAGCTGCTAACTATTTGACAGCACTGTGTATCATGATGTCAACTAGGTTAAAATGCTTCTGATGTCTTTCAACTGAACTGCTTACAGAGGAGAACAAATTAATGCTGAGCTGTGAAATGATTTAAGTCTGAATTTCTGATGCAGTTGTTACTGTGGAGCATGCATGAGGGTTAAAAATTGGTGTGTACTACTTTGAGAGTTTCTTTCGAATTAAAAATAAACATTTTGTTGTACGTGGTTCCAAAATATTTAATTTCATCAGATGTATACTAGAAATTGCTCAGTAGATGCTTTAAATTTCTTTTTGAAGGTTCATAAACAATTTAGAAAAAGACATTTACAAAAATGTTAACTGCTAACTTTGAAGTGTTAATATTTAATAACATTTCTTGTAGCAGCTGAAGAAATAATAAATATTAAATCTTCACCAGTGATCACCAGGTAGCAGCAAAATCAAGTATTGTCGAGGATCAACATCTGCAGGGAACTTGTAACTGTAGCATTTTATAACATACTTTCTGTATGCTCAATAGATAGGTATCTTATTAATGCAGAATAACCGATACTGGATTATCTTGCATTAATGCAGGTACTATATATAGCTCAAAAAGTTCAGTTTAGTTAAATAAAGGTTTTTTATTATAATAATCTCTATTGCTCGTTTGCATTCTAACATACTAATTCTAAGCCTATAAGAAATTTAATAAAACTTAAAGGTTGCCATACAATGTTAAAAATATGATTTCTGATAATGTTAAACGTTGATGAAAGGTAACTTCAAATACTTTGTAACAAAGAAATAATTTCTTCAATGGAATATATAATTTTTATTAGCTAGGCTCATCATGTATATGAATGGAAATAATTTTGAAAGCATAGTTAATTATCATGTTCTGTGCTGTGCAATACTTTTAGTTTGTTTCTCTACTTACTCTAGGCAGAGGTTCAAAAAATGGTCCAATCCAAAGAAGAACAAACAGAAGCAATGTGCATGATACAATACTGGCAAGTTGAGTTTTTCCTCCTACTGTTACCTGAATTAGACTTCGAGAAAGTGATGCTGTGAAGGGCATACAGCTGAAGAATGAACCTACAACATTTCCTGCTCCCTGAAATCATTAAACAATGAGCCTTAGTACCACATTAATCAGAAAATCTTCATTAAGAGAAACTGAATGGGATATTTGTTTTAAAACATACTTCTCATTATAAACTACTGTCTCCTAATGCTGTGGTTTTATCTTTTACTAATCAGGTTATCTAATCTGTTTTGTTCCCCAACTTTTCAGAGCCAGGATACTCTCACATGCAGAAAATGAAGCTTTGTTTTCTTCCATATTCACTATGCATTTTAAAGATACTTGTTGCCCTGGGCTAGAATATTTTTAGAAAATATTGTAAATCCATTCCTTCATTTCAGTAGGTACCATGAACGGTGCAAATTAATTACTAAGACTGACTTACATCATTTATGTAGTTGAGTTATCTCATTCTGCAGTAGGTTATTTCCTACACATACAGAAGCATTTGTAATTCACAAGGGAACTATCACTCTACTCACACCGCTACGCACCTGAAAATTTGATGGTATAATGCCTGCTGTATATAAGGCATGTGCACCAAAAATCTGCTGTGGAGTAGAACCACAATGCGCAAAACTGAAGCGTGTAAAGTGCCCCTTGAAAGTAGTTGCTGGACATCCCTCATCAACTCTGTGCCAGGTGTTGGGCACTATGCTCCTTAGTATGTCATGTGTAGACTGCTGCTCATCAGGGGTAAACAATCCCTCCCATACAATGCTGTGTTATTATGCCTATAAGTTCCTAAGTATTCTGGACTCATTTTCAGGTACATCCACATCCGTTTTTGGAACACAGGCCCCACGTAGAGCAGAGATGATGCCATCAAACTGTCAAGCATGTACAGGTGTGAGCATTGTGATAGTTCCCTTGTCAGTCTAATGTAATTGGCATACTGAAGGAAACATAACAAAATTGTAATGTACACTCATATGATATGAGAAACAAAACATATTATTTTAGGACCATACTTAGGAGCACTCTAAATAACAGAGCAATTGGACATATTGGGAAAGACATGTACAATAGAATGTACACCTAAAAAAATGAGAAAAAAAAAATTCAATATTAAGTGTATAATGTAATGTAAATATAAAAGATATCCTACAAAGCAAGCTTATTGCAGCTTGGAGGAATATAAAACTGTAAATAGTAGACACTAGGGAACAAGCTAGAAACAGTGATGTGTTAAGATGTATTTACTTGAGAAGAGTTAGTACTAATAATACATCACTTTATTTTAAACTCTATTAACATGTTTCAGGAATATGTGTTCCCATCTTCAGAACGTGTCCGACTGATCTGTGTTGTTGTTTCTGTTGCACTGGTTGTGTATAATGACAGCATCATGTGGTGGTGAAATGTAGTTCCAGAATGTACTTGGTGGTGGTAAATCAAAATTCATTAACTATCATTTATATTTCAAAATGAAGATCTTTTCCCATGTGTCCAATTCTGCTGCATGATTGGTTGGTTTGATTGGTGTAATGTTTGGTTTGAGTTATGGTTGGTTATCCAGAAATGGTGTGAAACTGCAAATTTATCCATTTGTTTGTATTTTAAGCATTTCATATGTTCCTTTAATCTGGTTTCCAATTTATTTTTGTTTTTTCTTGAAAATTAGTGAATAAGTATGGACAATGATTGGCAAATAATATACAATAATTGACCATTCTGAATTATTTTACTGTACAACCTGAATGTTCAGCAAATACCCCTTTGTTCAGAATGAATAAAATGTTTGTGATTTGAAGTATCACTGTTCAAAATTACTCAAGAGGTGCAGATTTAAATTTTGAAAAAGAAGAAACAACTATTAAGAGCCCTTAAAGATGAGAATATCATTCACGATGTGAGGTTTTGCTGTCCATACAAACAGGCCTGTATGATCAGCGGTATTTCTCAATTAAACTTCAAATAACAGGAACACATGAAATTTCTACTACAATAATGCACATGGTACTTAAGTTACTCTAAATTCCATGGCAGTAGCCTCATTGCTTACTATTTGTCCTACAAAAAACTTAAAAGCAGCATGATACCAACACAATTTTAGCTTATAGTAGATGGAAATGTACACTATTAATTACTAGTAAATATTGCATCATGTTATACCAATTTACTCAACTGTACTTGAACATATAAGTTTTACATACCTGAGCAAGAAGTTCTTGGTTAGAATCCACTTCATAATTTTTCTTCTGTGCAAAAATCAATGCCATAGACATTGCTATGGTATATGCCACCATGGTAATTGTAAAACTGTCAAGTGCAACATAAGGCAGCAATGACAGTTCTGGAAGAGTTGGATTAGGTAAACTGAAAAACAAATTAACTATTATAAGATGTAATTTGTCATAAAATAGCTGTTATAGTGACCAGGACATTACAGGATTTTACTTTGTACCTATATTGATCAAAGACAATTTTGTATTCAAATAACAGGACATTTAAGGATTCAACTACACTGGAACTATCAGTGAATAGTGAAATACCACACTAGTTCTAGAATAAATTAATTAATAAATATTGTTTGCTAATGATGCTGTCAATTTATAGGATCATATCAGCACCATTAGTGTGCCAAAAGTTTGTCCTACAGATGTTTTTTTAGATGTCAGTAAGTTCACAAAGTCATCCAGAAACTATTTCTGATTGCTTCCAAAGATAGTATGACTAGTCGGATAGGAATGTGCATATGCAGGAGTAAAGTACGTAGAAATAATGCATTCATTTTCAATCTTGTGACTACAGTGGTTATTGTGTAGTGGTAGGTAAAAATGGTTGTCTGATAATTCTCTGCCGACAGCTGGGATTGTGCAGTTATCCAACTCTTGCATGCTTAGAAGGAATCTCTGACAATCACTCCACCATAAGGCATCTTTACCATGTGTTTTACAATGACACATAGCTTAGCATTTCACTTTCAGATCACCGATAATTCATTGTTTTTTTAACTTTGTGTACCTAATTTAATAAAAATGCTGGTTATGCACAGAAAGAAATCAATAAATATGTTAAAACAATTATAGCTACTTAATAGCAACTATTTTGGGTTATTAATTTAGTATACTTATGCTATTTATAATAGTTATATAGTTACAAGTGCAGCTGGTGGTCTTTTTCATTTTCTTTTCTAGAAAACAGGAATAAATATTGTATTTTTCAAAGTAATTTTGAATTACACAAGTTAGTGGATGGAAAGCACATATTTTCTATAGCATTTTAATTTTTAAGATAAATTTTTATGACACTTAGCATATAACTTACTGCTGATGTTTCTTTGGCTAACTGATAATTGAAGTTGTTGTGGTGCGGAATGAACTTCAAAAGTATAGATTTGTATGTTTCTTTTTCCCCTAATATGTTACTTACCCTGTTGGAATGCTTCCTACTGTAGTGACTCCATAATCACTTGGCAAATTCATGTATTGTGAGACAAGTGTACCAGTAATCACAGCTATCAGTTCTATTGGTATTGGCAGGACAGATTTCTTGCTAATCCAGGGCTGAAAATAAAGTATGTTTTTGTATCAACCTGAAATTGTTAGAGTTTTTTAATAAAATCAAAATAAACCACTTTGCTCAGATAGTAATTTAGGTTTCAACATGACTATTAATCACTGTAAGACATATTTGGGACATGTTGCATTAAATGGCAATGAGCATACACCTATAAAGTTTTAAAATCATAAACCTCCATAGCAGTTCATTCTACAAAAGATAAGAATGAATCAACCTTTGAACGGGTATATAACTTTAAAATGACTCTTTCTTAAGAACAAGTTGTTTTAGCATAAAACAAAATAAATAAATATAAATAAAATTGTACAAATATGAATATCTACATATTTCAAAGTACCCACTGGAATATGGCAAAGGAAACACATGGCCAGAAATGTTTTTAAAACTGATGTTTATGTGCTATGAGTTTGTTTCAATATTTAATACAATTGTGTTTCAATATTTAAAGTGACCACATTCATTACTTTCTATCCAGCTCAGGTTTATTTGTTTGTCTGTCTCACTGGCGAGGCATGACTTTCAAACCAAGCGAGGCTCCAGGAATAATTTTCATTAAATTAAGAGAAAATAATGACTCAAAGAATTAAGGTTATTTTTCATTACTCTTTCTATTGTACAGTCCCATGTAGGCCCTACTTGCATTGCAAGTCTGCTCACACTACAAGCAGACAAATCCTTCAATAGTAAAACTATTTGTAGTCTGTTTGACACTCGTCACTTACTTTTCTTATATTATTGAGGGTCTAGTTTCAAAGGCCTCCATTTTCAACCTCTTTCCGACTAGAATCTGTTGTCTGCTCTCCTCTCTCTAGTGGTGGAACTATGAACTTCTTTGTCAAATTATCTACTGGTGGGATTTCAAAGTTCATTACATGATCCTTATTTTTCCATATGAATATGTTCTCCCATGTTGTCAGTTTATTTTGGTTTATCACTCCTTTTAATAATTTTAGATTTGGATCAATGTCATGATTTTCATTACAAAAGTGAAATGCTACTGCTGAATTTTCTTCTTGTTTCAATCTGATGTTTCTAAAGTGCTCTTTGACTCTGGGTTTTAGATTTCTTTTTGTTTGATCTATGTAGCATTTTTCACAATTTTTACAACTTATTTTGTATATTCCGGAGAGAGGAGAGCAGACAACAACAGTTGCTAGTTGGAGACAGGTTGAAAATGAGGGCAACTCTTTGAAACTAGTCCCTCAATAATATAAGAAAAGTAAGTGATGAGTGTCAATAAACCGACTAAAAATAGTTTTATGATTAATTTTGATGTCACTGTTACTAAAGTCCTCCAAACACACATAGACAAATCCTTGCCTCCTCTCACTATTCAAGATGTTAACATTTTTCCTAGAGCCAGCCCACACCGCATGAATTGTTAGCCTAAAATGAAGAAACTATACAATTCACATACTTTTGCTAATAACTTTAAACTTCACAAGAATTCTTTCATGGAAGTGTTGAAAACAGTGTTGTTGTATAAATTAAATTTATTGGGAGTCGATTAATGACACTAAACAACACTTACTTGTTTAGTGTCATTAATCGACTCCCAATAAATTTATTTCACAAGAATTTCCTATTTTTGACCACTAAATACCAATCTACATAAAATATTATTGCTAATGCTGTTGGAAATATACTTACTGTTGTATTTATAAGTGCCACATAAAAAAGATAAACTTTTCTTCACAAACACTATAGAGACTTCAGGTGACAAAATCTGCCAGTGCTTTCTAACTATCAAAGAGTTGTGATTGCTTTCGGAAACCTACAAATGCAAGGTTACAAATGCATAAATACAAAAATATTTAGTATTGAATGAGCTTGCAGAACTGATGTGGAATCTAAGCACTGTCAAATTGTCCGCAGCACTATGGATGTTTGCAAATAAATTTTGAAAATATATCCAGAGTAAATAAAATATTGTTTGGCATGATTTTCTTATTTTTCTTCTTTTCCTCCAGATATATTTGGGAAAGTTACACTTCCAGTGCTTCATTGCATGCTTTGCCACTGGTCTCTCTCTCTCTCTCTCTCTCTCTCTCTCTCTCTCTCTCTCTCTCTCTCTCTCTCTCTCTCTCTCTCTCTCTCTCTCTCTCTCTTGTCTCTTTCACATGGGTAATTTGGAGTATAAATTTCAGCAGAAATGAGGAAATATCTCTCACTTCTGGCATCAGCTTAACAACTTCTATTTAGCTTCGTAAGTGAAGCAGATGTGTAATAAATACGACTAATTTAAAAATTAATTATTATTTCGCTTCACTGTGGTGTTCCAATACAGTTAAATCTCGATATACAGTTAAATCTTGTTCTATTTAGCTATTAAAAACTATAAAAAAAAACTATAAAAACTATCTGAAAGACAACAGTCCTTTAAGAGTGACATGACATATACTGTAGGACATAATTGGTATGCTACATTGATATGTTTCTCTTCAGTGTGATGGACTCCAGAAATGTGCATGTAAATTGGACTAAGAACTGTATTAGGCAAAGGAGCTGATATATATGACCCACTAAGACCTCTGAAACCTGTAGTATTATAGTACACATGATTTATTTAAGTATGTGGCAACAGCTAATTGCTTGGGATCCAAACCTTGCTGTGAGCTCTGCCGAAGCAGTGGGAGACTATCATCAGTTCTTTCCAAAAATTAATAAAATTTCTCAGACATTGAACACTAGCAGCAGATGGTATTTAACACTTATATAAAGCTACAAAAATTTGCCTCTGTAACAGAGTATGTTGTGTTTGTTTTGCACTAGCTCTGATGGACCTGCCACAGTAAACTTACTATGTATATTTAACTACTGCTTTTCAGGTTGTCTGGAAATATGTGCCTTTGCGAGATAACACTTCAGATTGCTTTCTAGAGAACCTGAACCTCATTACCTTCAAGCAAATGTGTTATGGTGGAGGGGCCTATTTGATTGTCTAAGGAACCTTCCTTTGGGCCGGAATCATCAGACATACATAAGTAATGTTGAAAAATTCCAGAGATGAGAAAGGCCAAACATTGTCTAATCTCAACTAGCAGGGAAGTTAATAAACCGACTCATTACTTTCAAAAGTTAATTTCTGTTTTTTAACCTGAATTAAACTTTAACATGTTGGATAGATACACGGCTAGTGTGGAAGAATGATTAATTTCTGTCAATTAACCTTCAACATGTTGTTGCATATGTTTTTTGTATGAAGTGCAATGTAGTACAAAATGTCTCAAGGCAGAATGGGTGTTACAAAACTCTGTGAATATATAAATGTTATGGATCATCTAGTTTATAATGTTTATTATTTTATCCAAATGTGTGTGTTGCAAAATGGCAGACCTATATCTTCTCATACTTTGGGTCATTCCTCCGGCATTCAGCAGCACTGTAGAATGTCCTGTACAGACCGTACATAAAGCAAAACATAGTTATCTTAAGAGATTCAAAATCAGCCATAGATGGGATTGTAAATTATAAAAACAAAACAACAAGAAACATCAAAGAAATAAGAAGTTTAATTAAAGCTGTCGAATCAAGAAACCATGTCACCCTGCAATGGATTCCATCCCATGTTGGACTTTTAGGTAATGAACATGCTGACCAACTAGCAAAAAAAGGTGCAATTCAAAATATATAACCCATAAGACAAACTGAAATTAATAAACAATTAAACAACATTAAGCTACATTTTAAAAGACAGCAGAGACTTGATGAAGAAGATAAGCTAAAAGACAAGGATTATAAGAACATTGGAGACAAAACTGACATACAAAAACTACCAAGAAAAACTGCAGTGGCCCTATTTAGAATGGAAACTGGCCATGATTGTCTTGCAGAACACCTTTATAAAATACATACCTACAGCCAAATGTACTATCTGTAAAGAGGATGTCATCATGATCAAACACCATTTGGACAAATGTAATGGTCTCAAAAGTGGGAACCTACAGGCTTTATATTGGGAAGCCAGGGGGAAAATGATGCAAATCAACTAATCCCCAGTGCCATTAGTCAACAACAACAACAACAACAACAACAACAACAACAACAACAACAACAACAACAGCAACAGCAACAGCAACAGCAACAGCAACAGCAACAGCAACAGCAACAGCAACAGCAACAGCAACAGCAACAGCAACAGCAACAGCAACAGCAACAGCAACAGCAACAGCAACAGCAACAGCAACAGCAACAGCAACAGCAACAGCAACAGCAACAGCAACAGCAACAGCAACAGCAACAGCAACAGCAACAGCAACAGCAACAGCAACAGCAACAGCAACAGCAACAGCAACAGCAACAGCAACAGCAACAGCAACAGCAACAGCAACAGCAACAGCAACAGCAACAGCAACAGCAACAGCAACAGCAACAGCAACAGCAACAGCAACAGCAACAGCAACAGCAACAGCAACAGCAACAGCAACAACATATCTTCTCATAGTAAACTGCTAGCTCTGTACCTGTATATGGATGGCCACATATTGCTGAGGTGGGTGGCAGGCTGGAAAATGTACGGGCATCATCAAGCAGAAGCAAGATATCATGAAACTAACTATCCAGAATGCACATGCTTGTTTGTTGCATGCAAGGAGTCAGTGGCTGTTAGTCTGACTCAGACCATGGTTTTGGATTGTAAATGAGTAGTGCATATTGAGACACATCAGCAATTTTATGGATTGCTTCAAAACTTAAAGAAACCTTGCCCTTTGAAGGGTGAGGGCTTTCTACCTGCCAGTAGGTTTAGCTAATCCCTATGTGCTTGCTTCTATATACTATGATTACATTAATATCTAATCCTTATGGTGTAATGTTTGTCTGTGATTATGGTGTATATTATTTTATCAATAACTAATCATTTCTGTCCACATCAACTTTTGCACTTTGTTATAATCTTTGTACATTTCACTGACTTTAAACTTAAAAACTACTCCTTCTTGTCTGAACACACTTTTTAGTCTACATCTGGTGATATGTCTTTCCATTATGTTACTCTTTATAAAACTTGGCAAGAAATGGTTTCAGTTAGTAACACAGTTTGTCAACTGTGTAAATTGATGTAATTACTTTTTATTTATATATGGAAGAAGCTAGAAATAGTGGTGTTTCTGGCTTCTTCCAGATATTAAGATGAGTCGGTACTAGTAACACCAACATCACTTTTTTAAACTTTGCAATAGAGCTGTACCACAAAATGAAAAAGGTGGAATTTACAAAATCAATTGCTCCGATTGTGATAAAGTATATATAGAAAAAACAACAAGAAATCTAGAAACCAGACTAAAGGAACATATGAGATGTTTAAAATACAAAACAAATGGATAAATCTGCAGTTTCATACCATTTCTGGATGACCAACCATAATATCAAACCAAACATTACACTAATCAAATCAACAAGTCATGCAGCAGAATTGGACACATGAGAAATATGTTCATTTTGGAACACAAACAACAGTTAATGAATTTTGATTTACCGCCACCAACTACTCTCTGGAAGTACATTTCACCATCATATGACACTGCCATAATAGACAACCACTACTACAGAAATAACAACATGGGTCAATTGGGCATGATCTGAAGATGGGAACAGAGATTTTAAAAAAAATGATGTTAGTGTTACTAGTACCAACTCATCTTAAGTAAATACATGATTAATTATGTTAACCATGATGCTGCTAACAGCTTAAATTATTGAGAAACAAAGTAAATGCTTAACAGATGGTCTGCAACCCTACTTGCCTCCAATATGACATTGGCCTTACAGAACATGTTAAAATATGTTACTACACATCACTTCCAGCTTAGTGAGAGAGATATTTAGACACACACCAGTGACACACTCCTGGAATCTTGTTACTTTGTCACAATGGGGTAATTGTGATAAAAATGTCATAATGTCTGATATGTTAAATGTTTCTCTATGAATCATAAAAGCTATTCGTAGTCGGTTTATTGACACTCGTCACTTACTTTTTTTATATTATTGAGGGATTAGTTTCAAAGGCCATTGCCTCCATTTCTCTATTACTCTGTTTCCTAATTACTTTAAGTAAAATCATAAACTTGAATTTTATATGTAAAGTAACTCAAAATAAAATATTACTAAACTGGAAATAGAGACAAGTGTCCTCTTTGTACTCTCAAAGACATGCCTATGCTCATTTTTGTACATATTAAAATTGTGTGCTGAACTCACTTAATATGTATTCTTTTTTCTGATTGCCTTTCTTAGTGTTTGAAACATGTTCCTCAGTAAGCACATTTAATTGCTTTTTACAGAAAATCAGAGCTGGCACTATTTCTTTCTTTGCTTTAAAGTATAATTTAAGTATATTTAATACCTTGCTCCTTGACCCACAGTTTGAGAATATATCCAAAAGCAGTCTGTAATTAACCATCTCAGCTGCTTTGAATAAATGTAGAAACTTCCTGATTCACTTTTTTGTGATGCTAACAACAAAATTTATTATTATTAGACTTGTGAAATTGTTTGCAGCAATATTTGTTGATCTAGGGTGCTGGGGTAGCGCAAAGGTTTCGTTTGTGACTCTCATGCTGAGGGTCTGAGTTCAATTCCTGGCTCTGAGGTTCAATTTTAAGTCAACCCTATTCACGCCTTCACCTCTGTGTAGCTCATGTGAAGAGTCCCCTATGCCCAATGTGGTTCGTAGTCCGCGGTATAAGCTGTAGGTCCACTCACCTCACCATCATCTTTGCTATCACCCTATTATTGGAGGTAATGGACACCTCCCCTCTTGGTGCCTCCACCTGAGAAATGGGTCCGATCATCACGTGGTGGGGCAAGGTTACCCCGAAGGCCAAGGTTGCCATATGGGGAGTGTTGGTATACATACATATTTGTTGATCTTATTGAATACTGAAATATTATTTCCCTTTTTGCATTTATAAACTAAATCTTGGAATTCTTATATAGTTTCCAATGACTTTCACTGATGCCTGGCCCTAAACACTCTCCACATTATGTTCAGCTTATTATTCAGCTAATTAACCATTTTTAGCTGCTTAATTCACATGTTGGTATTTTTACTGAACTAATATAAACTGAAATGTATTAGCAGAATTTCAATCATATGTTAGTAAAATTAAACTATAGAATATTCCCTTTTTTCTTTATAAAATATGTTCTTATGTATGCAATATATTAATGTCAGTACATTAGTTTTATATAAGAAATTCAGAAGATCTGCATATACAGCTCTAGTGCTTGGTAAAATTAATCTTATACTCTATATCCATTATAATTTATTCCAAGAGGTTTATAAGCATAGATTACATATAAGACAGAAAAGCATTAATAGTTTACCTTGAGTGCTTCATTATTTATAACCAGTGCTATGATGCTGACAGCTGATATCACAATGGCTGCTGTGTTTGCTTCTTGTATTTTGCTGAAAATGTCAATGTATGTCTGAAATTAAACATATTACATTTAATTTAGAAACATGTTAATATGCAGCATCATAACTTAGAATAATATTTTGCTGTCAGTGCACCTAAGAAGTAAATAACAGTTTCACTTTAGATTACAAAGCACATATGTTGTATACCTACTCTTTATAAATTCTTTTAGCTCAGAAGGCTGTAAAATCCTAAACATGAAGAAAAAAGTTTTATATTTTGTACTTAGAGTAATGCAAATATGAAAAAATTAGACCCATTGTAGCACACTTTTAGAACAATCCCCATGATATTCTGAAAGTCAACCTCTTCAGCATAGCAAGAGCCCTCAATATGGGAAAACATCTACATCACCAAAAACAATGATCGAATTATAAACTTTGATCTTCCACCATTGGACCAGTCCAACAACTTCATGTAATCACCACCATAGACCTCTTCTATCAAGAAAGATGAGAGGACACAATTGTATGAACTAGTCAAGTGTTAGTTGATAATGGGAATGAATGAACCCAAAATATGTTCTAGTAAATGAGGTGTAGTATAAACATAACCAACCTTCATTTAATAACCGGTAAATTTTCAAGATGTCAAAAGTTAGGATGTTCACATGCTCTTGTGTTCTTATGCAGCAGCTGTTACTCTTTGTGATATTACACAAAACCAAAGGGTGTAAATCTTACTCCCCTTATGTATGTAAATAAACTTTGAATTTCTTAGATGGAGTGTTAAAATGCCTGACTCTAGTTTATATTACAGTCTGATTTTTAAAGAAAATATGTGACAATCAACAGCTTCACCAGATGAAGAGTTGAAATGTTGCCAAGCAGCAGGTAGCAAGTTACATATATCCCCCCCCCCCTCTTTACCTTCTCAGTATTAGGAACATGTAATCAATCATTTCAGTTTTTCACAAGTCAGCAAAAACATGCAGATGTTAACTATATTAGCCCAATCAATTATGCATGACTGGAGGAATTTAGTAACAATGACATCAAAATTAATTTAAAAAACTATTTGTAGTCTAGTTTTTTACACTTTGTCACTTATATTTTTATACTGAGGGACTGGTTTTGGAAGCCATTGTGTCCATGTTCAGTTAGACTGAGGTTGAAGATGGATGCAATGGCTTCTGAAACTAGTTCCTCAATATCATAAATATGTAAATGATGAAGTGTTGAAAGAATAGAGCCAGACTGAAAAATTCAGTGCCATAGCCAGCATTTGAACCATGGATCTCCCGCTCTCCATGTGGTTGCTCTAAACCAACTGAGCTTATGTTGGCCATAGTAGCTCAGTTGGTTAGAGCAACCACACGGAGAGCAGGAGATCTGTGGTTCAAATCCTGGCTATGACATTGAATTTTTCAGTCTGGCTCTACTCATTCAAACTTTAGCCTACACATGGCTAGTGTGGAAGAAATGATTATTTTGAAGTGTTGAAAACCGACTACAAATAGTTTTTTCAATTATTTTAGCCCACTTTAAGAACAAAAGTAATTTGTTCTTTATATGAATTCACTGCATTGTTATATCTTCACAGGCTGATTCTGAGTATTGCATACACACACACACACTCTCTCTCTCTCTCTCTCTCTCTCTCTCTCTCTCTCTCTCTCTCTCTCTCTCTCTCTCTCTCTCTCTCAAGATCATATATTGAAAGTAAATATTGTGCAATAAATATATTTGAGAACAGGCATACCCATTTTACCACACTATTTCCTTCAAACTCTTGTTCTGCATTTCTCTTAAAAAGAGAGCCTTTAGGAGTAGATTATTTGATCTTTCTAATTTCAGATTTCTGTTATTTGTTTTTTGAACTCAAATCCTAATTGAGGCAGACTATGTTCAAAGAGTTTCTCTTGAATAGCTCCGCTTCTTAAAGAGAAGAAATAAATTTGTGTGGAAGATGCTCTTTTTGTGTGTAATAGTTACATGGCATATAATTATGTCATATAATTATTGAAAACTGTTTAGATGCATAGCTGAGATATTCCTGGTCTATCTTTTACAGGAGTTAAAATTTGCAAAGGACATCTTTAATGATATTGCAATTGTCACCTCACTTAGTTTAAGAGTATGTGCATCCATTTCCTCACTTAGGTTGAAAAGAATAACATGTTCACTGTGAAGTAGGTTCATTTCTTTCTTCCCATATACGAAATTTACTATGACAACAGACAAATTCTTTAGCTTGATCGTGCAATTTAACGCTATGACCAGAAGATAATTTTTATCTGGGGCCATAAATCCTCAGTTCACCTCTACCTTCACCATGTCTTGCTTTTATAACTATGCATTTTGATATAAGGGTTTTAGCAAAGTAGGTGAACAATACACAAAGCAAGCTTGGTTTTGGCATACTATTAGTAGAAACTGAACTGAGAAGTATATGATTCACCAGTATGACCAGCGTGGCAATCTTTGTTTGCATTTACATAGCAACAGCCTTCTTTACTTACCTTCCACCCCCCTTGCTTAACATGTCATGTATCTTCTTTTAAAAGTTAAGACTCTACATCATTAAGCTTCTACTTTTTGCCTACCTTCCAAGACTTGTTATAGGTAACTGTAATATGCTTGGAAACTAGTAAGATGAATTCACAAGGGAATTATCACTGTACTCACACCACTATACACCTCACAATTTGATGGTATAATGCCTGCTGTATAGGTACCATGTGCACCAAGAATCAGCTGTGGAATAGAACTGTAATGCCCAAAATTGCAGCCTGGAAAGTGCCACGTACGACCATTTGAAAGTAGCTGCTGGACATCCCTCATCAGCTCTGTGCCCGGTGTTTTGGATGTTGCTCCTTACGTAAGCCATGTGTAGACCCCTGATGGTCAGGGGTAAACAATCCCTTCCATACAATGTGTTATTATGCCTATATGTTCCTACGTATTCTGGACCCATTTTTAATAATAAGAGTTTAACGATGAAGCCTGGGACTCAAATACTTACAATGGTAAGCTGCCACAAATGGTGTATCTTGAATACAAGAGCCCCTATTGGTTTACTGGGAAGACATACAAGTCTATTGGAGAATTTAATGTCATGATGGCACATTGGTCATGGTAGCTCAATGGTTAAGAGCGACTGGACGGAAACCAGGAGATCTGTGGTTCTGAACTGAGAAGTATATGATTCACCAGTATGACCAGCGTGGCAATCTTTGTTTGCATTTACATAGCAACAGCCTTCTTTACTTGACACAGTTTGACTCTATCTATCCAAAACCATAGCCTATACATGGCTAGTGTGAAAGAACAATCAATTTCCATAAAGTAACATTAATAATAATATGTTTATTCTGTCATACTATTTGATAACGAGATGTTCAGCCCTCCATTGAAAACTATGATATAGCAAGTGAAGGCTGAACCTTCCGGACACTTGAGATTTTCAGTTGTGATGAACATTATAGTGTTTCTGGTTTGTAGCACCAACTTAATTTTACACTTCATTTTTTGTTGCTTGGTCAACAGTGTAAACATTCGGAAATTCAGGAGATTCTTTTGAAATCATATTTGTATGCTTCATAAGTGCAACAATGATTGTTAAGAAAAGCTCTTTGTACAGTTGAACATTATCAGATTAAAGCAATTATACTTACATAGATAATTTTGAAAGGTCCCTTAAACCTAGTAACCTCCAAACCAAGCAAGTCTTTGATTTGGGAGGTAAGAACATGGATTGCTGCTCCAGTAGTAAAACCATTAACAAGTGTATCAGAGAGTAACATTGATACAATTCCAAATTGGAAAATATACATTCCAAGCTGAAACATCAAAATTACACATTATTTTAATGGTATACAGAAGTAAACTTTGGGAATGCAAGAAAGCAGAACCTAAATGTAAAATTCAGTATCATTTAGAAAACAAATTTTTGGAATATCTAAAAGTGGTTCAACACTAAGAGTTAATAAGGGAAGCGGAGTGTTACAAGGACATTGTCCACAGTAAACATTGGGAAATGAAATCATCTGATAGAGGAAGATCGTGATCAAATCATAATGTAAGCAAAATGTTACATACTATATATGAACAAAAGAAATTAACAAAGCTTGCATGTAGGGATTGAATGTGATGTGAAAGTATTATCAAGTCTAACACACAAATTAAGTTAAACTGTAATAAAGGTATGTATAACTTTATTTAACTGAGAAAGAAAAGATCCAGAGTGATTCAATTCAGAATAGGAGGCTGAAGAATGCATAAAATAATAGCCAATCTAGCAGGAATATCTGTCCATTTGGTAATGGAGGTAGGGATATTTACTGTGCCTGAATGCTTTGAAAGTTTAGGGCATAATCCTTGTTTCAAATAAGCTTGCCCCATATCGCCAACATGAACTAATCACCTCTCATTGGCTGCTCTCATGGTATAGACTGTTGTGCAGTAAAAATAAGTTTGTTATTTAACATGATGATATACCTTGATATGTTCAAAGAGAATTGTCAAATTTATATTTTCATAACCATATTAATTAAGTATATTGTGTAACAGAGTTAATTTATCTGGAATACATGTTAATTCTTAACACAAAATAAAGAGGAAGGTCCTTTGGTTCAGACCTGCATCTTGGGATGACCGATGATAGCACATGCATTTATTGGTAGTCGTGACATAGTTGTTTATATTACTTTATCGCTGACCTTGCTTTGAGCTGGACTTGTCAAACATTACCGTTCAACATAGTTGAGTTTTATTATAAACTTGTATTTTTGCATGCCTTCACATCTTTATTTGCACAATTTGATCTATCTTCCTGGCAATTATTATGACGTTTACTACAGATTTTCATGTGGTATGAAAGCAATACCTACAGCACCGAAAGCATTAGGCAATTAGGGGAAAGAGGAAGGTAATGGTACACAGAGGGATACATGTAGTGGGGGTAAGATATTTGAAACAAAAGATAATTATGTTTCCTTAACTCTTCAGGTCATATGAATGTTGGGTTAATTGACCATAACAATTTGCTAAATGTGAAAAATTTTCTGGGCATTATGCATAAGGCAGAACTAATTTGTGTTATTGGGATCTAAAATGAAGAATATGTGCATATTTGTAAATGAAAAGGTTTTCATTCACCTCCCTTATTTGTATTCATTACTCTTGTGTTACAAACTGAGCATTTATTTTCAATGATCCATATTCCAACCACATTGTTCTTTTTAAAGACTTTAATTTTTTGAGAATGAAATCAACTGCTATTGCAAGCAACTATTTTAGCCACAGCTATTTAGTACAAAATAAATTGGAAGAAGAGCTCTGAATGTGATTTTCAAAATAATTGCAAAACTTTTCATTTATTAATTCTTTCACATCTCTCTAAATGAGATAATTTATAATTATTACTTAGGTTTGCTGGAATTCTTATGTTTTAATCAATCATACTACAAATTATTCATACAAGAGTCAGTGTGATTTAACTTAAAATAAACAAAACAAACAATTCACCTGGAATATGCCAACCATAAATGTTACTGCTGTGGCAACTTCAATTGGACTATAATGCTCGGTTGAATTACCAACAGTCTTTAAAATCACACTATCAGGGGAACTGTATGTTACCACTGTCTTGCCAGTCATTAAGCATATTACAGCAAATGTGCCTGTTCAACAAAAAAAGTTACAGGTATAAATTAATAGAATAAAAGCAAATGTGTGTGTGTGTGTGAGAGAGAGAGAGAGAGAGAGAGAGAGAGAGAGAGAGAGAGAGAGAGAGAGAGAGAGAGAGAGAGAGAGAGAGAGAGAGAGAGAGAGAGAGAGAGAGAGAGAGAGAGAGAGAGAGAGAGAGAGAGAAAGAGAGAGAAAGAAAGAAATAATGGGTATAAGAGAGACAGAAAGAGAGAGAGAGTATGTGAGAGTGACAGAGAGAGAGAAAGAATGAGTATATGAGAGACAGAAAGAGAGAGAATGTGAGAGTGACAGAGAGAGAGACAGAATGAGTATAAGAGAGACAGAAAGAGAGAGAGGTATGTGAGAGTGACAGAGAGAGAGAAAGAATGAGTATAAGAGAGACAGAAAGAGAGAGAGTATGTGACTGTGACAGAGTTATAGAGAGAGAGGGAGAGAATTTGTGGTCATATTAGGATTAGGTAGAGTCAGACTAAAAAATTCAATGCAATAGCCAGGATTTGAACCATGGGTCTCCTGGTCTCCATCCATTTGCTCTTAACCATTGAGCTACCATAGCCATCATGCCGGCAGGACATTAAATTCTCCTACTGACTTGTATTTTCCCTGGTAAACCACTAGGGGTTCTCACATACAATGTGATACGCACTGTTTGTGGTGACTTACCATTGTAAGTACCATCCAGGCTTCAGAACTGAACCACTGTCATGCCAGTATGTTGGCCATGGTAGCTCAATGGTTAAGAACAACCAGACGGAGACAGGGAGATCCATGGTTCAAATCCCGGTTATGGCATTGAAATTTTCAGTCTGACTCTACTTTTCCAAAACCTTAGTCTATGCATGACTAGTGTGGAAGAACAAATAATTTCCATCAATTACTTGAAGCTAATGGAGTTTTATGCTTATTTATTTTTACATAAGTTTTTAAAAACTTTTTCAAGGATTTATTTGCTTATGGTTTCTAGAACTAGTTATCATTTATTAGCTTTTGTTTTATATTTTTATTAGTTGTATTTTATTTACCTCTCTTTCGTCAAATGCTAAACATTCCATGAAGTGACAGAGGACTTTAAACACTATACAAGTGCATTTTATCTATTTTATATTACCCTATACCAGATAAGGAAGCATAGCATCCAAGGATGTAAAACAGGCAAGCCAGATAGACCTACTACCTTCTGGGAGATGAAGTGTGGTATGAAGTTTATGGAAATGCTAACTGTATACTGGCAAAAGTTTCGAACCAAAGTCCATGAGTTGCATATATACAGAAGCCGCTTCCCTAAACATCACGCCACGCTTAAGGTTTGCTTAAAGGTACCAATTCTTACAATTATTTTGTCATAGCAATGAAAATACTGTAATACTGTCCTAAATAAATTTGACAAAAGTAAGAATAAAATGCACTTTTAGAGCATAACAGTTAACTTGCTGATAAAAGCTTTGGTGCCCACCTATCTGTAAAACACATGAGGATGGAGTTAGTATACTAAAGGGTGAGAACTTCAGTATCACCATAATTTCATAGCACAATTTTATGTTATTCTGTTATGAGTGATATGCAAGTTAAATTATCTTTTATGTACCACTGTATGCAAGGTTCATCATTACTCTTTTAGAAATTTATCATAATTACGTGGGCTGTTCAATAAAGAATGATCATAATTTTTTTACGTTAATAATTTTTCGCACTAAAATTCAATCTTATTATATTCTGTTAGCTTAATACATAGTAGTTTCATTGTTGGTACTCTTGGTTCCCGCCTGTGAGAACCAGGCAAGTTCAGACATGTTCAGTGTCGCCTACCACTGCAATGGAGGAGGTAACACGCAAGGAACAATATGCGGCTTTGAAATTCTGCTTTTGTCATAACAGATCTTCAGTTGAGGCCTATACAATGTTACAGGAGGCCTATGGAGAGTCTGTTCTTCCCTACAGCACAGCCCGAAGGTGGTTTAAAATGTGTAAAGAGGGAAGACAATTTCAAAGGAAGTTGGACCCGGTGCTCCGGTTACTACTCTTCGGAAGAAAAAATCAACACTGCTGCTGCCATTGTGAGAGAAGATTGACAAATTACCTTAAGATCACTTTCTGAAATACTGAACATTTCATTGGGTGCCACCCACACGTTGGTGACAGAAACATTACACATGAGACGTGTTTGTGCGCGATGGGCTCCAAGACTGTTGATTTCCAAACAAAAGGACACTCGCATTCAGTTCTGCATGCAGTTAAAGTTGATGTTAGAGGAAGATCCGAAGTTTCTTTCAAATGTAATCAGTGCTGATGAAACTTGGCTACATCATTTTGATCCTGAGAGCAAACAGCAAAGCTCAGTGTGGAAATCTCCTTCATCACCAACCCCCAAAAAAGCAAAAGTGATTGCTTCTGCTGGGAAAGTTATGACCATCTCATTCTTTGATATTCATGGAATGGTTTATCAGCATGTTGTACCTGCACACACATCAGTAACTGGACAATAATACAGGGATGTCCTGAAAACATTGCAAGTCCATATCAGGCGCAAAAGACCACATTTCCGTGAAGCAGGCTGAATGCTGCACCACGATAATGTGCGGCCTCATATTGCCAATGTTGTTGTTGAATATCTTGCAAAAATCAACGTGAAGTGCATCCTTCACCCTCCCTATAGTCCAGATTTAGCTCCATGTGACCTTTTTCTATTCCTTAACTTGAAGAAACGTCTTTGTGGGAGACATTATCCATCATCAGAAGCAGTGGTGAAGGCTGCGGAGGCGATTTTGAAGGATTTCTCAAAAAATGGTTTCCAGCATGTTTTTGAAGACTGGCAGAAATGCTGGGACAAGTGCATCACATTCAGGGGAGACTATTTTGAGAAGGACTATGAAAATTATGAGGATGAGTGAAGGTACGTTGTCAAAAAAAATGTTATCATTTTTTATTGAAGAGCCCTCATATAATGTTTTAGGTATGTTTATAAGATTTTCATAAGATATTCTGATATGCCCTTGGAATAGTCAGCATTATAATGCGATATTAGAATATTATAGAATATATTATTATTTATTAAGTTTAAAAAAGAGTGGTTATTTTGAGGAAACAAGGAGATACCTGACACAAGGCCTGTTTATATTGTTAGTTTATTGTTTTGATAGAATACTTACCCATTGAAACATGACGAGAAGTACCCAGGAAAAAATATACAAGCACAGGAAAGAATGCCATGTATATTCCTACTATAGGTGGGACATTTCCCAATAGTGCATATGCCATTCCTAAAAGAAAAGCATATAAATAATACTAAAAAAATTAATTCATTAATCCTATGTGGAGAAAAACATATTTAAATGACAAATAACTATCACCACAGAAAAATAAATGTTCACATGTGCATGTTATAACTATCTTTGATAAATAATTGACAGCCTCTATGTGAGGTTGTCCATATATCTTCTTCAGTGGTTTTTGGTCAACTGATGTCTCAGGTCGAAACCAAAACAAGCAACTCAGTAAAATTCCTGGATCTAATTACAACCAAATGGGAAAACAAGTGCCACAAAATTCCTCATACATAGTATATCAAACCATCTTATAGGGCAAAAATGTGCCATTTTCTACAGAATGAAGTTTAGGCTGCTAAACACCAATGGATAAAGCATACTACAGTGATGAACTATGCACCATCAAATATGTCAGTCACAAAGTTATTAAGCAGGTAAACTGTCAACCCACAATACATACACAAGAAGAGAACAGGTTTGTCATACTCAATTACTGCAACCAAAACAGAGATAAAGCTGTCACCTTATTGAAGAAATCTGAATCCAAAATAAATCCACAGAGAAAAAACACAATAAAGAATCGCCTTTTTGCAATCAAATGCAAATGAACAAAATAAAAGCCAACCCTTATCCCAAGACCTTTGAAACTTCTGTAATAATCAGGCACAAGAAAAAAAAAAAAAAAAAAAGAGTAAGATTCTTAACACCAGATAGAAATCCTGTGATTTCATAAAATTTTCGAACTGTCACTTAATGACCTTGTTCAGCTTTCACGAAAGTGCGCTTAGCTCACTCTTTTTCACTTCATAAATGTGAACTATTTCTAGTGATCACAACATTTCTGTCACTTTCTGTGACATAGTGAATAAAACATGACTGACACAGCCTCTATATTTACTTGCTGGGGAGTTTAACAGAAGACATCTTTAATCCCATACAGTAACAGCAAATTGTCACCAACTCACTCAGAGAACAGCACTTCTCTTCACACCAGAAACATACAGGTACTCCCTCACTCACTCACTCACTCCCTCATTCACTCACTCACTCACTCACTCACTCACTCACTCACTCACTCACTCACTCACTCACTCACTCACTCACTCACTCACTCACTCACTCACTCACTCACTCACTCACTCACTCACTCACTCACTCACTCACTCACTCACTCACTCACTCCCTCATTCACTCACTCACTCACTCACTCACTCACTCACTCACTCACTCACTCACTCACTCACTCACTCACTCACTCACTCACTCACTCACTCACTCACCCACCCACCCACCCACCCAACTTGCCACCCACCCTCCACTCACTCACTCGCTCACTCACTCACTCACTCATACACTCCCTCCCTCCCTCCCTCCCTCACTCACTCACTCACTCACTCACTCACTCACAAACTTTGTCACTTACAAGAGCACTTAATTATGTGGTAAGAACTTTCTAGAAAGTTGGAGATGTGCAAACATCCACAAGATTTTAGATCTCTGATGAGAATGTGACAAGTTAACAGTGGGCGAGCGTGCTCCAACTGCTTGGCACCGACCTCTCTATTGCCACTGTATTCCAGCCCAGAGTGATCAGTAGGAAGGTGATAATGATAAAGTTGCCGTTGATACTAAATGCATGGCGTGGTCCAGGATGTCGCACTGATGGTACCACCTCTCCATGTCGCTTTAAAGACACCACCAATAGAATTCGTGATGTAACTTCTTAACATTCAGGTGCCTTCTGATACTAGTGGAGAGAGTCCTTTTCTCTCCCATAATCCACTTCTAAGAATACACTTTTTCACTCTTATTGCACCTCCATTTATTGATCACATTGGCCAAGGCTACTTCCCCATTTCATACTGAACTCCACCTCAACTTCAAACCCCATGACCTATTTGTAACACCTTTCCCTTCTTATGCCATCCACCAACAACCTAAACTATCTAAATTGAATCTAAGTTCTCAGTTGACTAAGGACAGAAGATATATGGATAACCTTGCTTAACGACTGCCTATGCATACCAAAAGCAGATGTGAATATTTATTTTTCTGTACTGGTGAACAGCAGCAGTTTACTTTTAAGGATTATGCATTATATCAAAATGCAAATTTTACTATGGTTTTAAAGCTATTGTCTATTACAGGGTATTTATAAAGTAAAGTATAAATCTGCTGATGCACAAACAGGTTAGTTTTTTTGTTTGTAATAATTAAAACTGTTTGAAGACATCCAATATATTATCCAATATATTTAAATTAAGGATTTGTTTTATATCATTACACTTGAGCAAAGCACTTCTAGAAATAATTGCATTTATGTTATTGTTACAGTTATCACACATTACCTTGAGGAATATGCATAATGGCAACAGTTGCACCAGATATAAGGTCAGAAACTAAATCCTCTTGCCATTTGTATTGTGGTAGCCATCTTAAAACAGGTATTCTGTCCAAAAGAAATTGTCCTGGCTTGAATGCAGCACAGTTTTTTTTCACTCCATCAATCACTGCAACAAAATTTTTAATTTCATCCACTGCAACAGAAACTTATATGACAAGTTTGAGCAATAAATGGGGTAAGTGATATTTACATAGTTTAGAAAAATTGAATCTAATGTAAACTGGTTAGACATGTGGATATTTACTTGAAGTTATCAGGAAGAAAATTATATTGAATACTGACATCTGTTGAGGTATCCCAATGTGAAAAGCTGCATGAAACTTGAAATGTCATTATGTTATATAAATACTGCAATAAAATTCCACCCAAAATGTGAGTTACCATGTTTCACATCTGAACACCTTTATAGAAATATGCACCCACTAGTGTGTCCAAGCTTTTATCTAAGATTTCAAATTTTGTAATTTCTCCAAAGAATTCTTTACTCTGTTTTCCTTTATATGGCAAATTTTTCAAGTCATTATTACTATAGATGCCCTGAGGGATTCATAAAGAATATTCTAAAGAAATTATGGCATAATAAAATATACAGTGTCAAAGATGAGGTAGAGTTAGTTTAGGATACTTAGCACCTTAAGCTCACAATTAAATCATTTGTGCAGTCATCCCCGGGAGCAACTGATGAGATGAAGAAATCACGAACATTCGCGGTGCTGCAGACAATTTGACAGCTGCTTAAGCTTGGGTTCCGCGAGCTCATTTAATATTGAATATTTCTCTATTCACGCATTGGTAACCTTGAATACCATGCTTCATAGGTTTTCGACGGAAATCAGCACGCTTCCATAGTTAGAAAGAGCTTGACAGATTTTGTCACGTGAAGCCTCTCTTGTGTGTGAAGAAATTTTTTTTATGTGGCGCATTTAAATACAGCTGTAAGTATATTTCGATACCATTAGCAATAGCAGTTTATGTAAATAGGTATATAGTGTTGACGAACAGGAAATTCTTGTGAAATTTTAAGTTATTGGCAAATGTGAGTGAACTGCATACATTCTCCATTTTAGCTGGTGGCGTGGGCCAGCTCTAGAAAAATTG
Organism: Mantis religiosa; assembly: GCA_030765055.1. Lineage (NCBI taxonomy): Eukaryota > Metazoa > Arthropoda > Insecta > Mantodea > Mantidae > Mantis > Mantis religiosa. The sequence continues at coordinate 55,440,197 of CM060948.1, read as the reverse complement.
GAATGTTTGAGTGGAGAGGGAAAGCAGGAATGTCTGCTTGTAGTGTGACCAGTCTCGTAATGCAAGAAGGGCCTAAGTGTGACTGTAAAATAGAAAAATTGTTGAAGAGTACCTTTAGTTTTTTAAGTCATTATTCTCCCATATTTTAGTGAAAATTATTACTTGGATCTTCCCTCACTTTAAAAGTCATGCCTCGCCACTGGAAGCAGCAGGTAAAGTTATTCAATTTCAAAAATGGATTCTGAAGCAATAATTCAGGTTATAAAAAAAATATATAATTTTGTTACTTTTCTGCATTCTCAAAGTTATGCGAAGCAGTTATTAGTTTGTGTGAAAAGTAAGAGTGAGTTCCTTATGGATCTTCCCTATTCTTAGTATATCTTATACTCTCTGGGCTATTGAAGATTAGGATGAAATGTTTCGCATAGGAAATACAATTTTGTATTAAGTTTATGAATAGCAAAGCTTCTTTTCGAGCATGAGCTCTTGCACCATTCTGCCGGAGAACAAATATATGATACGCCCTAAGAGACACAAAGATGCTTTTCTTGAACACCTTCCTAGCAAACCTGGACAGAAGTCAGAAAGACAGATGACAGTCCAAGCTTGGAATGCCAACCCCGCTATAAGGAGAGATGGCAAGTTCTGAAACAAGTTGTCAATGAGACATATGTGCATATATAAACTCAAGGGTATCTACCAGGACAATCCACACAGAGTGAAGACTGACCTCCCCGCCCTCTGACGACCAGGGAGTTACCGAGCTGTCCCAAAAGGGCACCCGGCGCCTCCGTGGGGCTTTCCATAGGGCGATACCTAGAGACTAACAAGTCCCCCATCTGGTCCTGTTGACTCAAGACGGGATGGAAATGGATACGCCACTTACGCGCGCCAACCCCAAAGGGAGAGGCTACCGATTAACCTCGGTAGGGCCACCTGGTGATCTAGCTCACCCTTCTACTAGGTATTCAGGCTAGTACGCGGGAATATATGGCTTCCCTCAACCCCGTCTGGAGACGTACCCGATCTCCCACGGGTATCGGAAACCACTGCCCCCCGAGTGCAACCCAATCCGAACAACTCCCATTCAGGGAGGGGCTTGAATGTTCGGCCCGAGGTTCCTCTAGTAACGTCAGTGGTACCATGAGTGCTAGGGGTCTGCAGCGCTCGCACCACAGCAGCTGAAGGGGACGGCTACCCTTCCCTACAGGGGACACATGTGTACAACCTACTTTGTATAAAACCGAGCGGGATGGCTCAGGCGGTTTCGTCTGTGGCCCGCATTTGGGAGGCCCGGGTTGAATTCCCGTGGCCGACCTAGCTGATCCAGGGTTTTTCTGGGGTTTTCTTGGGTCGCCAGGCGAATGCTGGGTAGGTTAATTACATCCCCCGAATTTCCTGTCTCTTCATTTCATCTCCACTATCATTTCACATCAACTCTCATCTGTTGGTCTCTTTCAGGGTAGAAGTGTCGGCGGGTGTCTCGGCGATGCATGGCAGGATGATATGCTCTGAGGTAAACTACTTCCTCCTCCGGTAGGTCGGTTGCCGGTCTCCGTTACTCTGTTGGGATCATTTCGGAACCGCCAACCAGGAGACCTTTGGGGCTCGGATAGCCTGCCTGGCGCCTTTGGGGCTCGACTGCTGGGCTCTTTGCCGTGCCGCAATAGGGGAGTGTGTCCGTTGTCCTGGTCTGTCGAGGGAAGTCTCTAAGTAAACTGTAGGGACCATGCCCTCTGCACTGTCGTGGCTCCTTGGGACGGTGGCTCTGTCTCCTCTCGCCTCATCCTTCCTCCCGGGGATGTCCCACTTGGGGCATAGGCACAATGGGCCCAGCATTGTGGCCTACGTACCGAATTCCCTCCTAATCATAATCCTACTCTGTATAAAAACCAATTTGGACTTTGGAACTTCGATACTCTCTAGGCATGGTAGCTATATATGAATTTTCTAAGGTTGAAATAGTGATAGTTCGCAAAATTTCACTATACTGTTTGATTTTTAAAAGAAGATACATAACAGCTGTCAAGCAAGGGACACGGAGAGTAAGAAGGAAAAGTCTTTGCTGTGGAAACGTAAACAAAGGTTGCCACATTGTTTACACTGGTTAATCACCTATTCCTCAGATCAGCTATCGATAGTCGCGTGCGAGAAACAGAGTTTGCTTGAGCGTTCAGTTGCATTGTGTGTTGTTAGCCTACTTTGTTAAAACACTATTAAAATACGTCGTTGTGGAAGCAACACTTAGAGGTAGACCGAGGATTCGTGGCCCAAGACAAAGATCACATGTTAGATTGCGCAGCCAAGCTAGAGAATTTATTGGTTCTCTTAGGGAATTCTTTGAAAAGGAAGAGACGAATTTGCTTCTTCACAATGAACCGCTGTGTCCTTAAAATTAGTGAGATGGTTGTTTCTAGAATATCTAAAGGCAATCAGCTAGAGCTAGGTCCATCAGCAATTGTAACTCCTGGGAAACCAAGACCAAGGGCATCTCCAGTCCTACAACTGGATGGGTTTCAATTAGATGCCATAAGAAAGCACATCTACGACTATCACACCCGAAAAGAGCATCCAACCACACATAAGCTTCTTTCTTCTCTTAAAGAAGCAGAGCTATTTGAAGGAAGCGTTAGCTTTATGAACAAAGTCCTTCATTATCTGCGATTTGAGTTAAAAAAATAAGTAAATAAATAAAAATAAACTACATAACAGAAAACTGACACTCGAAAGATCTATGCTGAAGAATTATTTAAAAAAAAAGAAACTCTCACTGAGAACAGTACAACGGAGTGAATACGAGGCCTGTTCAATAAAGAATGATCATAATTTTTTAAGGTCATAATCTTTCGCACTAAAATTCAATCTTATTATATTCTGTTAGCTTAATGTGAAACAAACACGCCGTAGTAGTTTCACTGTTGGTACTCCTAGTTCCCGCCTGTGAGCACCAGGCAAGTTCAGACATGTTCAGTATCGCCTACCACTGCAATGGAGGTAACACGCAGTTAAAGTTGATGTTAGAGGAAGATCCGGAGTTTATTTCAAACGTAATCACTGCTGATGAAGCTTGGCTACATCATTTTGATCCTGAGAGCAAACAGCAAAGCTCCGTGTAAAAATCTCCTTCATCACCAACCCCCCGAAAAGCAAAAGTGGTTGCTTCTGCTGGGAAAGTTATGGTAATCTCATTCTTTGATATTCATGGAATGGTTTATCAGCATGTTGTACCTGCACACACATCAGTAACTGGACAATACTACACGGATGTCCTGAAAACATTGCAAGTCCATATCAGGCGCAAAAGACCACATTTCCGTGAAGTAGGCTGGATGCTGCACCACGATAATGCGCGGCTGCCAATGTTGTTGCTGAATATCTTGCAAAAATCAACGTGAAGTGCATCCCTCACCTTCCCCATAGTCCGGATTTAGCCCCATGTGACTTTTTTTCTATTCCCTTAGTTGAAGAAACGCCTTCGTGGGAGGCATTATCCATCATCAGAAGCAGTGGTGAAGGCTGCGGAGGCGATTTTGAAGGATTTCTCAAAAATGGTTTCCAGTATGTCTTTGAAGACTGGCAGAAACGCTGGGACAAGTGCATCGCATTCAGGGGAGACTATTTTGATAACGACCATCAAAATTATGAGGATGGGTAAAAGTACGTTGTGAAAGAAAAAAATTGTGATCATTCTTTATTGAACAGCCCTCATATATTGAGAACTTATTTTTGTTCTTAATATAGGCTAATTAATACAAATTAATTGTGCAGGTTTTTGCAGAGGTGAGATAAACTCGAACCTTTGTTTATATGTTTCGAGTTTTGAGAGGGGCTTATGGTAACTTGCTACTACCCGACAAAGCGTTGAGGCGTATTGATCTTGAGTGACCAGCGCTGCCACCATGTTGTTATCTGGTGATAAGAAGAGTGAAATCACAATAAGGTGCCGTACAGTAAGCGACGAAACACAAATAGATCACTTGAAAGCTGTGTCTGCTATGAAAGGTCAGCCCAATTATTAAACGCAACACGGGTGCATCATAATAAAACGTAATCTTAATGATAATAAATGCATTAAATATGTAACTTTAGCAATTTTCATTACGGAAAAGAGAGAAAACCATCTAAATGAATTGCTACACTTTTGTTATTAAATGACTATTGCAACTATAGCAAGCGCACGGTATATTTTCTAGTGTGATCAATCTGTAGAACGCGAATAATTTCTAAAACAGTGATTTACTCAACTGACAAAGGTGTAATGTCAAATATATCATCAACAATGTTCCATCACTGAAAGATGTCTCACTGTCGTCGCTATTATCAAGCTCAAGCTTCTTGTTTCAGTACTCTATTCCTTTTCCCAATAATTATCAATTCTTTTAGTCTTTTCATTAAAAAAGAACCTATGTCATTAAGGGAAAACTTTTCGTATTAAATAATTTCTGTAATTATAGGTAGTATATGGTAAAACAACTATTTTTCGAATCTCGGTCAGTATGAGTTACCTGGATAAGGTTTTTTCCGGGATTTCCCTTATCCTGAAAGACGAATGTCGTGCAACTCTATGCTCTGTGGACCCTGGGCTCATTTGAGCATCATTTCACCCATTCCATTCATCGTTCGATATGACGTAACGTTGGAGAATGTAAATTATATATATATATATATATAAAAAAAAACGAATTGTCTAAAGTGCGATAAATCTGTACAAATAAGCCATTGCCGTAATATAAACATATGATTTAAATGCATCACAAAGTTAAGCTATAGAAGATTGTGAGTATATATTATTACTATTCTTATTAAATTTAAGCACATAACTCACTGAGGGTGTGTATTAGTTGAATCCTTCATGTAACTTTGTGCGTTGATTCTAAAGTCACTTCAGATTTCCAGAACACCTCATGTGGTGACCTTTCCACTAGCTCATGCACCTTATCTATACAGTTAAGTGCAGAGGATCTACTCCCATTAGTCCTGAACCCGTAGGACCAAGGACCCGAGCCTCCTTCTACCCAGGAGCGATGGATACTCCGGGGCTTTTTCCATAGGGCAATACCTGGAGTCTAAAACGCCCCCACTGAGCACAACGTCAAGACGGGATGGAAGTGGATGCGCCACTTACGCGCGTCAACCCCGCAGGGAAGACTACCGAAAACCTCGGTGGGGCCGAATGGTGATCTAACACACTTTCTACTACCTCTGCAGGCTAGTACCCGGGACTTATTAGGCAACCCTCTACAGCGGCCGTAGTCTGGCCGGAAGTACCCATTTACCCGTGGGTGTCGGGAACACACTGCCTCTCGAGTCCAACCCAATCCGAACAACTCCCCTACGGGAGGGGCTCGGCATGTTCGGCCCGAATTTCCTCTAGTAACGTCAGAAGTACCACGAGTACTAGGGGTCCGCGGCGCCCGTACCTCGGCAGCTGAAGGGGACGGATCCCCTCCCCTATCTGTCTCCCCTTATCTATACAGTTCACAGCAGATGCCAAGAATGGAAAAGAATTACAAGGTGCAATGAAGCCCTGAAAGCGCCGCTTCCCCAAACATTTCAAGAGAAAAGAAGAAAAACAAGAAAATTCATGTCAAACAATTTATTTCCTCTGCTACATTTTCAAAATTCATTTGGGAACATCCGTGATGCTTAGATTCTAGTGACCAGTTCCGCAACTTCATTCAATATTGAATATTTCTGTATTTACGCATTCGTGATCTTGAATGCAATGCTTCACAGGTTTCCGGAAGCAATCGCGACTCTTCGTTAGGGCTTATAGATTTTGTCACGTGAAGTCTCTGTAGAGTGTGAAGAAAAGTTTATTTTTTGCTTTATGTGGCGCTTTTAAATACAACTAATCACATTTCAATGTCATTAGCAATAATATTTTACGTAGATTGGTATTTAGTGCTGACAAAAGAAGAAATTCTTGTGAAGTTTTTAGTTATTAGCAAAAGTGTGTGAACTGCATACTTTCTCCATTTTAGGGTAACAGTTCACGCGGTGTGGACCAGTTGTAGGAAAAACTGGAACGTCTGAGTGGACAGGGTAGGCAGGAATATGCCTGCAGTCTTGCAATACAAGAAGGGCTTATGTGTGACTGTACAATAGAAAGAATACTGAAGACTAGTCTGAGTTCTTTGAGTTATAAGGAAGAACTGAATATAATTAAAAGTGACAAGACAAAAACACTTTTTAATAATGATATCGGCATGCAAAGCAAAGGTGTTGAAACATTTTTTTGTTCCAGTTACACCCCGTTTTGAACTCCAATGGTCATATCGGTCATATCTAAGGTGTTAACGTATTCGTTGTGTTTTAATCATTAGATCACGCACACATTCGTACTCTCATTCGTACTTCCAGACTCTGGGGAAGATGAGGAATTATCTTGGTCGGAGAAAAATCCCCACCACCACTGCCGTGAATCGAACCCGAGACCCCTAGCACGGCAGGCAGGTGCTCTACAGGGCCAGCCCTTTAAAACATTTATGCCTCACTTTAATGAACATATGTATGATTGGGATTTCATTACGGAGGGGATTTGGTACGTAGGCCAAGAGGACGGCCGTCCCAAGGAGCCACGACAGTACAGAGGGCAGGGTCCATACAGTTTACTTGGATAGAGACTTCCCCCGACAGGCCAGGACAACGAACACGCTCCCCTACAGCGGGACGGCAACGAGCCCAACAGCCGAGCCGTAATGGTCCTAGGCAGGCGATCTGAGCCCCAAAGGTCCCTGGCTGGCGGTCACGAAATGGCCCCAGCAGAGGAGCGGAGACCGGCAACCGACCTACCGGAGGAGGAAGTAGTTTTCCTCAGAGCATATCATTCTGTCATGCACCGCCGAGACTCCCACCGACACTTCTACCCTGAAAGAGACCACCAGATGAGAGATGATAATGGAGATGAAAGGGAAGGACAGGAAATTCAGGGGATGTAATTAACCTACCCAGCATTCGCCTAGCAATCCGGGAAACCCCCCGAAAAAGCCCATGGGTCAGTTAGGTCGGCAACGAGAATCGAACTCGGGCCTCCCGAATGCGGGGCAGAGACGAAACCACCTGAGCCATCCCTCTCGGTACATATGTATGATACAGTTCCATGGTTATGTGAGTGCTAAAATCGTTTTGTTAGCCATGCTTGCCATTTCATTTGGCTGTGCATGTATATAAGTTCATTATTATCTTTTATTTTAATGAAAATTGTTACTTGGAGCTTCCCTCGCTTTGAAAGTCACCCCTCGCCAGTGATAAAAGGTAATTACTCATTATGACAACGAAATTTGCCCCGGTATATGTATGAAAATGAAATGTTCTGTGGTTTGGGGCGAGAGTGGGATGTGAAGCGTTTTGCTGATTCCACTACCTTCAATACTGGCGCATTGCTTCTTTCGTAGAGGTAGCAAATCTAAATAACAATGCCCACAAAAGAAATGTTAGATTAAAGAGTATAATCTTTTAAATACATTTTTTATCTTATAATTGAGAACTGTTTCATAACATTTTATATTCCTTTTAAATAACAAGGCATGTTCTCTTCTAAGCAAGAAGTAAGACTCCGGGGTGGACACAAACCAGATGCACCACAAGTACCCCTTGATGTGAACACTGCACCGCAGTACACGCAGTTTCTAACCATAGTTGTCAAACTAGTAACCCTTGTTAGAAGCAGTTCATTCTGGTTTTAACTACTCATCCAAAGACACCGTTCACTAGCAGTCCCCTACCAAACCTACGTATTAGCAACGTCACCAACCTGTTTGCTTGATATCCCGCCATTTGCCACAATACTCAGGCGTGCGTAAAACTCCGTTTCATGACAACAGTCGCGAATCTAAGGAACGTGGTAGTAAACAAGTTATGCATTCATTAGAAGCATGAATGTTTCTATTGCGCCCAACCTATTCCGAGGAATTTAGGTTTACTGCAGCTCGAAGGACAAAGGCTGATCTCTCTGTCTGGGCACAGGTTTACATTCGACAGTATTGGACGGATTTATTTGCGCTTTTCGTATTTATTTAGAAATTATTTGCCAACAGATTATATCTGAAATTCGGAACACTGAGGGACCGATTTTGAAAACTAATTACCGCGCTCAGATCCGAAGCGTGGATGTTTCGTTATTTTTACGGCTGCCGTACCACTGAAATATAATTCAACTGAGCTATGCTTGGTCAATGTGAGGGTACATTATTAGACAGATATTAAAGTTAATATTACCTATGTTAAGAAGATCAGAATTAATAATCCTTGCAGCATCGCAAGTCTCTTTAAAGCCCAACATTTCTAGTTTAAGTGCGGACTTACGGACTTACTTAAGGTTTATGGTTCAAATCATACAAGAACCGTTCTCTCTGACTGCCTTGTTTTAGACCTCCTCCGTTCTTATGACTGGCAAATCATGGCGGAGGTGCCTCAAACCTAGGTCTGACACTTTCTTTCCCAAATTTCCTTCTCCCAATACCGTTTTTATTTTAGGCATAATCAGTATCCACAACTAGTAGTGCTACGAGGGCTGTTGGCCACGCCGTGGCTCAGTGGTTAGACCGCTTGGCTCTCACCAAGGCGGCCCGGGTTCGATCCCAGGCGACCGCAAAGTGAGATTTGTGGTGGACAACACGGTGTTGGGGCGGGTTTTCTCCGGGACCTCCGGTTTCCCCCGCTGTCATTCCACCGGTGCTCCATCTTCATCTCATGTATCATCAGTGTCACCGCCTGCGGTGCCGCATGTAGTAAAAGCGGGCGTTAAACACTACACATTACGAGGGCTGTTCAATAAAGAATGATGATAATTTTTTACGGTCATAATTTTTCGCACTAAAATTCAATCTTATTATATTCTGTTAGCTTAATGTGAAACAAATACGCCGTAGTAGTTTCATTGTTGGTACTCCTGGTTCCCGCCTGTGAGAACCAGGCAACTTCAGACATGTTCAGTATCGCCTACCGCTGCAATGGAGGTAACATGCAGTTAAAGTTGATGTTAGAGGAAGATCCGAAGTTTCTTTCAAACGCAATCACTTGGCTACATCATTTTGACCCTGAGGGCAAATAGCAAAGCTCAGTGTGGAAATCTCCTTCATCACCAACCCCCCAAAAAGCAAAAGTGGTTGCTTCTGTTGGGAAAGTTATGCTCATCTCATTCTTTGATATTCATGGAATGGTTTATCAGCATGTTGTACCTGCACACACATCAATAACTGGACAATACTAGAGGGATGTCCTGAAAACATTGCAAGTCCATAAGACCACATTTCCATGAAGAAGGCTGGATGCTGCAGCACGATAATGCGTGGCCGCATATTGCCAATGTTGTTCCGTGAAGTGCATCCCTCACCCTCCCTATAGACCGGATTTAGCCCCATGTGACTTTTTTCTATTCCGTAACTTGAAGAAACGCCTTCGTGGGAGGCATTATGCGTCATCAGAAGCAGTGGTGAAGGCTGCGGAGGCAATTTTGAAGGATATCTAAAAAAATGGTTTCCAGGATGTCTTTGAAGACTGGCAGAAACGCTGGGATAAGTGCATCGCATTCAGGGGAGACTATTTTGAGAAGAACCATCAAAATTATGAGGATGAGTAAAGGTACGTTGTCAAAAAAAAAAAAAAAAAAAAAAAAAAAACTAATCATTCTTTATTGAGCAGCCCTCGTAGTATCGAATTTGCTTTTGCTTCCACCTCGGTTGCTGTATTACCTCTAATTATTATTAATGTCATGTCATCTGCATGGCCTATAGCTAAGCCTCCATTTCTTTGTACCAGCTCAAATATGTCATTCACATATACCAAGAATAAAAATGGACTTAGGTTAGAACCTTGTGGAACCCCCTGTTTTACAGTTTCATAGTGCGATTTTATTTTTTCATTGTTCCATCTTTGTTTCTGTAGTTTACTTCAACATTACAGATATCACGTACACATTCCAAGCAGTCTCACTGTTGGTCCAATATGCTGCAAGACATTATTGGGGCAATTTCTTTAGCTCTTAGGTTTATGTGCTGCTTGATTTGCAATTCCTGAAGAATTGAGAACCTTATAGAAGATGCTCCACGTTACGTAGTACTAATCTACTTGTTTCAGCACTATGGTATACTAGCCCACTGTTCTAGAGGAGTTAGGGAATATGTTAACAACATGTAATCCGAAAATGAATAGATCACAGTGGTGACATTCCATGTCCAGTGAGGTTGTCCTATTTCGCTCTCCTGGAATTTTTCTTAGAAAGATATGTCAAAAGCCAGCGTTTCAGAAATATAAGCAGAAAATCCAGAAATTTTGAAGGAAAGTTAGTCACATTTGTGCTTCAATGCAATTAGAATGCTGCTATTGCTACATCCACCAATCAGACATATAATAATTTATTTATTATATAATTTACTTATAATGACCGCCCCATGGCTGAGTGGTTAGATGGCTTGGCGCTCAACTAGACTGCCCGGGTTCAATACAGGCGAACGCAAAGTGGGATTTGTGGTGGACAACATGATGCTGGGGTGGATTTTATCCGGGTCCTCCGGTTTCCACCTCCATAATTCCACCAATCGTTCCATGATTCATCTCTTCATCATCCCAGGCGTTGGGCCGACCCCTCAACCCTGGTATCTCAGGTCAAATGCTTCGGCTTCCTCGTTCTGAGGAAACCCGAGCGACTCCTAGCACCAGCATTGGTAAGGAAGGCAGAAAAAATTACTTATGGCAGATAATCGAATTCTAACCTTGATTTAGAATATAAATACATCAAAATGTCATTGTTATTAATCTTGTTAACTTTCAGATCCTGAGAATACTGTAGAATGATCTCTTTCATAGAAAACTTTTGTGAAGCCAGCCAAGAATCGAATCCGGAACACCTCTAACTTCAGGCAGGTGCTCCACCGACTGAACTATGGGGCCATTTATACAGTTATTACATTTGGTTTTTGAAAAATTGGTGTTTCATTTTATAAGGTTTCTTCTCTGCAGGTATGAAATGAAATGTGTAGTGTTTAACGCCCGCTTTTACTACATACGGCACCGCAGGCGATGACACTGATGGTATATGAGATGAACATGGAGCACCGGTGGAATGAGATGGCGGGGGAAACCGGAGATCCCGGAGAAAACCCGCCCCAGCGCCGTGTTGTCCACCACAAAACTCACTTTGCGGTCGCTTGGGATCGAACCCGGGCCGCCTTGGTGAGAGCCAAGCGGTCTAACCACTGAGCCACGGCGCGGCCTCTCTGCAGGTATGGAGTCTTTGGCAGCTGCTCTCTTGAACAAATATTTTAGCATCCGTGCTATAGGGATAAACTAACCAACAACGACATATTGGACCACCTGCTATACATAGTGAAATGCATATTACTTAAAACCAATGAGTGAAATGTCAATGAATGCTTGAAGTATCATACCGCAATGTTATTCCAGAGGCAGTTCCCAGGGTGAAGTTTAGAGCACATACAAATTTCTCTGCTAATGGTAGCGATATTTTCGCCCGACTACAAATTTCCAAAAAAAAAAGGGGCCTTATAATTAGTATATTATTAATTAATTAGCGCTCAAGTTAGTAAACTTCCATTATTGTAGTCTGATTCAGTAGAAAACCATCAATAAAATACTGCAAGTTTGTTATTAGCTTCATAAATATTGTTAAATAAACAAACGCTTAATTGCGCTAGAAAATATAGCAAGATTTAAACTTCGCTTCAGAATATCCGTTGTATTTTCTGAGCTTTAGGCCATTAAACGGTAGACTTTTTGTTTCCTGGTTCATAAGAAAACAGGGATGCATGTCTAAAGAATGGTGACAAAGCACTAATGTCCTGAGTAGAAGCCGGAGTAAAACTAAAACTTGCAGCATTTTGAACAAGCACCGGAGTAAACCAAGTGTGAGCTTTGTTCTTCATCCTACAGAGCCAAAGGAATTAACCAACTCTCAATTAAGAAATACATATAGGGAATCTAAATACGATTCGCCGACGCAGACTGAGAAAACGTCGGGTGCTTCCTTGCCGACATCGCGATTTCGAAGCCAGATGACCACATCGACACCCAACAAAGTAGTGACGATTCCGCTTTGACGGTGGTAAGCATCGAAGGGAATAAACGCTACTCAAGAATATACTGTTCATATAAAACAGCTCTCTTCATTTTATGTAAAATACGGTATATATTTTGCCTGGAAGAGGCTTCCAATTGGAAGCTGTACGGAACTGATTACAGTAGAGTCTCGGTAGCCCGACATTCCGTATTATCCGACTCTCACCAGTGCTTGGACAGCAGGATATGCATCCTCTTTCAGTGAGTGTGAAGGTATAGCTTGGGTGCGGATGACATTGTTTTCATTTTCTGTGAGTACAATAGAGCAAGTAAAAGAAGAAAGTGGTTGTTTCCATGGAAGACAAGTTGACAACATTAAAGAGACTGGACAAGGAGGAAACTCTTCATAAAATGGTTTCAGATTATGGTGTTTGGTCGTGTTACATTGCGGGGACTGGAAAAATAAGAGAGAAGAAATTGAAAATTGGTGTGCTACTAGACCAACAAGTGATGCACTAAAACACAGGAAAACAATGAAACAATGTGAATATGAGAAAGTTAGCGAAGCACTGTTTCTTTGGTTCAGTCAATTACAGGCCGTGATGTATTTCCGGAAAGCGTTCAATGAGGGGGATCCTAATTTTACTGCTAACTTTGGGTGGTTTGATTGTTGGAAGAAACGGTACGGTATTAGGCAGCTTAATACCTGTGGTGAAAAACTGTCCGCTAAATCTGACGAAGTTTTCAAATTTAAAAAGGAATTCTAAGAATTGCTTCTTGCTGAAGGATTCACTGATGATCAGATTTTTAATTGTATCGAAACTGGACTAAATGTCAAGATGCTGTCATCTAAAACTCTTGCATCCCGAGGAGAGGCATCTGCCCTTGGCTACAAGCGTCGTAAGGAAGGGGTTACTATTCTTGCCTGCAGTAATGTTACGGGGAACTTCAAAGCTAAATTGCTAATGATTGGTAAATCTAAAAGACCTAGAGCTTTTTAAAACAGTTCTGTAAATGCTTTACCAGAGCATTACAGTAACCAGAATTCTGCCTGGACGTCTGCTACCATCTTTAAAGACTGATTCTTTACACAGTTTGTGCCATCTATAGAAAAGTTTCTAGCTTCCAACAACTTCCTAAGAAAAGCTCTCCTTCAACTAGACAATGCTCCATCACACCCAAATGTAGAAGCACTTAGAAGTGGTGATATCAAGTTCTCGTTTCTCCTACCTAAGGTGACGTCATTGTGCCAGCCAATGGACCAAGGTATGCTGGAAACATTGAAAAGAAAATATCGGCGACAACTCTTTTTGTCCCTGATAGAGGAAATGGACATGATGGAAAAGTTAAGATCTATCAACATGAAACCCGTTGCATACTGGGTGGCTCAGGCTTGGGAAGGAATCAAAACAACAGCATTAGCAAAGTCTTGGAGAATACTGTTAGGTGATGATGAAAATAAAGAAGGGATAGTACAAGAAGACATGGGTGACATTGCTCCCTTACTGAACTGCATTCCTGGCTGTGAGGATGCTATGACTCAAGATGCGAGTAGTTAGTGTGCAGAAAATCAGTAGTTCTGATTGTTGATTTCGTGAATGGTATTATCGCGCTGTTCGAACGGTTACCATGGATTTTTCTTTGGTAATTGATACCTCTCAGATAACGCACTGATTACTCCACGTGGAGTGAAAATATATCTGTCATTTGTGATTCCTGCGAATTCCATTGGCTGAAGTGATGCGTTCATTGGTGCTTAGCACACGACCGGGAGGCCCGTCAGTACCCCTCTCACTCTTACAAGAATAATCAGTGCGTTATCTGAGAGGTTTCTGTTAACAAAGATAAAGCCATGGTAACCGTTCGAGCAGCGCAACTATAATGACAATGAAGATGAAGCAGAACGAGAAATTGAAGAACGAAACAAGAAGATGAGGAGTCACGCTGAAGGTGTAAGTGCTTTAGAGATGGCATTTAAGATACATGGAGCAACAGCCGAAGGCAAGTGCAACTGAGGTCTTGATGTTTCGTCGATAGCGAAATCTCGCAGTAAGGAAACGTCATTTAGCAAGAAAGCAGATCTCATTCATAAGCTTCTTCTCTAAACACATTTGGAGCTTCTTTTTGTTCAATATTGCATGTAGAGTTGCTTTGATTATGTAGTAAATACCGCAAAACCAACAATCATTTTAATAATACAGTGTATCTACAATGTTTTACTACATTTTGCAACTTATGTTGTGTTATCCGACATTTTCGGTTATCCGACCATGTCCAGGGCCAGTTTAGGTCGGATAATCGAGACTCTACTGTATATGCAACTGTGAACATGACGTACAAATATTTATATTACGAGCCGATTCTCGATTTTAGTTCCTAATAAACTTATACAGAAATTAACTAAATAAATAAACAAAGTAAGACAGATAAATAGAAACGTATATTCATAGCTATTTTTCACTATTATCAGCCAGATAACAATAACAATGTTATCGCACTGACAATGACAAACAGAGGCTTGAACAACGTTGGTCGCTGTGCACACTGGGATTTCTGCATATACTGATGTTATTTCTTGATGAGAGGCCTCCACAGTAAAGTGGTTTTTACAATACTCGGCACCCTCAACGTTCTCAAAATGAAACTGTTCAATTTGGTGAATATGTTAGGAGCTGCAATGCTTCTCCTCTCTGCGGATTCTCGTACAGAAAAGCCTGCAGACTACAATGGTAGTAAGGATGTACCATTTTGTTGGTAGAATAACTTTCCCTTTCCATAAAGTGCACGCATAAATGGAAAAATATGCTTAGCGTTTCCAGATACGCGTCACCACTTCAGAAACCCCTTCATGATGCGCCAAATCATTCATCTCAAATAGATTAACTGTCGTGTCAATATTTATTTATTATTTATTATAGGGTTAGGTTCTTACATGATGACGCCACTTATGCAACAGCGGTTCAATGCTACATACAGTTTATCCAATCTAATTTCCTTAAACACTATAAGTCTAGTCAATTATTTGCACAAATATACTGTCATTTTTTGCTTTTATCATCTGATCATTTCCATTTTGATCTAACATTCCGCAGACATTCGCCTAATTGTCTTACCTGACAATGATCTGTAAACATTTTCCTTACCATTAAGATTATGTTTTTCCCTTATAAGTTTTTTCCTCCATACAATATGTTCTCCATCTTCCTTATCCTCACAAATCGCCCTGACACCTGGCATTACATTATCTCTAAGTCCTCTCAGTTTCCATATTCCTAGACAGCATCATGCAATAGCTTCCCTCTCTTCTCTGCTACATATTTATAAATACTTTTCTATACAGGTTTCTGTTTTGATAAATTTATAAAAAACCATTGATGTTTTCTCCTCCACTTTGTAACGGGAATATATTTGTTCTCCACTCGCAGCAGATAGGAAGCACGCCAACTTTTTGGAAGATCCAGGTTGAGTTTTGATTAAATAAGAGTCATGAGATCTTTTCTCAGGTGTGGATGTGGATTTTTGGTGACAGAAATAAAATTTATATGACTCCGATTTCGTAATATATTATTTAATTATATAATCTGAACTACGATTCACTCGTTTCTATTACGAATATCGAATAACACTTCTTGAATGTTATTAACTTTCCTTTAAAATTATATTCACCGCAACATCTTTCATCGTTGTGAAACAAGACTGAAGATTATAACACTTTTTTCAAGATTATTTTCTTGTCACTATTGTTACTTTCGCTTTATTTTGTGATTGGCTGATCCACTGGCATGTCACCACATCACGTCATACCACGTCACACCACTACTACTTCGGCCAATCACACAACTACATACATTTTTTTATATATTTATAATTCCTCCGAACACAAAAATACTGTTACAAATGCCCCTCTTTGAAATATATGGAAAATAACCAAATAAAGGAATTAACAATCTGTTTCCATATATTTCGAAGAACAGCCCCAATTAACAATTTCGTTTACAACAATATTACATAACACCAATATAACATACATAAAATACAACAATATACATACATTGAATGAAATATAAAAAAATTGAATATTTAACAACAATTTCGCATTATTATAACACATACATCAAATATATATCTTTGATTTCATGTGGGGTTGTGCCCGGCCCCAAATTTGCGTTAAAGCATGTTTATATTTAACAATTTTAAATTGTTGACTATGAACAAACATGCTATAACAATATAAAAATATTTTAACAACTATTTGTAAACGAACATATATACAATTAAAATGAAGCAACTGAATTGTACCCAATTTATATGCAATTTATATGCAAAAGAATTCTCTGTTTAGTCATTCATGTTGGGTGATTTGCCCACAGGATTAATTTTTCTAGCTGTCCTGTATCAATATTCGTAACTTTTGAACAGTTAGTGTGATACATTTTTCTCAGTTGGCTAACCTGATCTTTGCAAGCATCCAGAAATTGGTAAATACATCTTTTGTTTTTATGTATATTATAACGTTGTTTGAAAGTTAGGTTAGTTGTGTGTTCAAATCTTTTAGAAAACAACATGATTTTGTGTGGTGTATCATACATGTGACCACTAAGATCTTCATTGTGTATTTGTGTTTGTGTGAACATTTCGTGTACGTATACATTACAGTTCACATCAAAATACCTATTGGTTGAACCTACAACATACATATTCTGATAAACACCTGTATTATAACATTCACTGTTTGGTAAGTCAACATTTGTCTGTAAATTCCTTATTTCTTGCTTCACAATGTCCTGACCTAACCTAGTTTCCTGAATTATTTCTCTTAATTCCATAATTTCCTGTCTATCTTCGTTCTTATTCTGTTGTATTGTTTGCAATAACCTTTCCATATTCTCTTTACATTCTTTTCTTCCCTCTCTAATTTCTTGTGCTATCTCACCTTTCAAATCCTGTTTTAACTTTTTGTGACAAACCAACCTCTAAATTGCATACACCTTCTGCCAATTCCTGTTTTGAGTTAACATCTAACTCATTCATTTTCTTAGTTAAATCATTTACATTTTGTTCTAACTCTGATTTCAATTCTGACTTTACATGACTCAACTCTGATTTTAAATCTCCCATTCTAGAATCCAAATTACTCATTTAGGATTTTACATCTCCTATTTCTGATTTTACATCTCTCATTTTAGAATTTAAACTACTCATTTGTAATTTTAAATCATTTGCATATTTTTTTTATTTCTAATCTTAAATCTGATTTTAAATCTTTTTCATTTTGTTCCATTTTAGAATCTAAATTACTTAACATTCTCGTTATTCTTTCCAACATTGACTCATTACCCAATCCTACATTTTCCATTTTAGAATCTACATCGTCACTAGCTTCTTCTTCCATTGTAATTTTGTTACTCGCCATTTTTTAACTAGCTTTTGATTTCTCAGTATCATTAATCTACTACTACTATCTTCTTTTCTTAATTTCACTCACTTAAACCAGTTCTCGTTTTCTTCTTTCTTCTCTCTTCTTTCTTCTTTCCTTTTATATTCCCACGGAGCTGTACGATGCTTTAATCTCCTCTTCTTTATCCTATTCGGCCACACGTTGCAGCGCCATTTGTAACGGGAATATATTTGTTCTCAACTCGCAGCAGATAGGAAGCACGCCAACTTTTTGGAAGATCCAGGTTGAGTTTTGATTAAATAAGAGTCATGAGATCTTTTCTCAGGTGTGGATGTGGATTTTTGGTGACAGAAATAAAATTTATATGACTCCGATTTCGTAATATATTATTTAATTATATAATCTGAACTACGATTCACTCGTTTCTATTACAAATATCGAATAACACTTCTTGAATGTTATTAACTTTCCTTTAAAATTATATTCACCGCAACATCTTTCATCGTTGTGAAACAAGACTGAAGATTATAACACTTTTTTTTCAAGATTATTGATTTTCTTGTCACTATCGTTACTTTCGCTTTATTTTGTGATTGGCTGATCCACTGGCACGTCACCACATCACGTCATACCACGTCACACCACTACTACTTCGGCCAATCACACAACTGCATACATTTTTTTATATATTTATAATTCCTCCGAACACAAAAATACTGTTACAACTTCAGTCCACAGAGACATCAGTCCATATCTTCAAATCCAGAACAAACCTTCTTTCATTCCCCTGTATCATGATATGCTTGTATCCATACATCACCTAACCCGTTTTTCTCCAACTGATCCCTTATTCTACTCAACCACATGCCATAATTGGGTTTTCGGTAATAATACATTCACACGAGAAACAACAAATGCAATGCAAATACTCCCTGTAGAAACTCCCGTGGAACTTGAGGCGGGAATCGGTGGGTGCAATCCTAGTTCAGGAAAAAGGCCTTGAGGTCAGGATCCTTTTGATGTAGGATGCAATCAGGGAAAGACAGATTATGCTTCAGTCTAGCGGGTTGTTCTCTGTTGTATGTAAGGGTGAGGATAAGTATGCTCTGTCTCAGGGTCCAGCGTTTAAGTGAATTTTTTTTATTTTTATTATTTTTTATTTTTTAATCTGCGAGCTTAGGTCCAGGTGTCTAGAATCTAAACCTGGACTTATTGTGCTCTTTAATTACAAATGATATACATTTAATTAATTAATAAAAGGTTTCTTCTTGCAGACAAATCTTACACCTACATTAACTAACCTAATGACCACTATCTCTAGTGGACTTACAACTAAATCTAACCTAACAGCAGCCTTATTACTATGTTATATTAGTTTAGTTACATTCACGTTTAAGTGAAATACACTATGCTTCCTTGTTGATTTCTCTCGCCAGTTTATTGATAGAACACTTATATTATGAGCTCGCTCCCTAACACACTTGCTCGCCTCAACGTCGGGATCACGTTTTTCTCCAAGCTACCACCGTTTCACTTTCCCGCACCTATTTGTAAGTTTTACTCTGCACTCTCTCGTCACTTTACGCATTCATCCGCCGAAACGCCCCAAGATGAAGTGTCGCGACTCTCCTGGTCTGAAGTGTCGCGCCCCGCCATTCGCGGACTATCTATCCACGCCCATTTTCTATTTCATGAATGTTCTGCCCGTATCACGTGATGTATAGCGATTTTGATTGGAGGTTTGTTTTCCTTATATTTAATCTGATTGGTCTTTCACCCCCTCATATATCTAGGCAGCAGTTCAATTTTTGCCTCACCGGGGTTTGACCCTTGAGGTCATGGGGAGAAACTCTGACTTTTTCTCACGTTTCCCGACCGTCTTGCATTCCTAAGGGGAATTTCGCCCTCTTGTCGCCCTTTCTCACACGTTTAGCTTATGTGACACATTCCTTAGTTTACATAGTTTTATTTTCCCTCACTTGCTTATAGCATCGGGAACCTAAGGTTTCTGCCTCAAACTGTAACCTCATCTCTGAATGATACAGTAATTCTGAAGTCCAATTGAACATTTCACCCAGAACATTTTTTTTTCGATCTCCATGAACGTGCCAATCTCGAGGAGAATCACTGGATAATTTGTCAGAATTTGCAGCCTTACAGAATTTTGCTTTACGAACTCCTTCTTTCTCTTTATCTCTATCTATTAATACACTAAACTAGAAGATCAATATACCTCATCATTTATAGTATTATCATTATTTCTATTATTTCATTAACAATCATGAATCATTTATCTTACATTTCGTTTTGATGTTTGAGGGTTTCTATAAAATAGTACGTGTGGATAAGCCTATCTTTTGGAACTTTAGAACGAGAATTGGGAGAAGAGCTGAAAGCTGTTACATTACATGTATTATCGTGCTGTTCAAAAGTTACCTTGGCTATATGTTTGTTAACAGAAACCTCTCAGATAACAGTAATTACTCCACGTGGACATAACATCTGTCGTGTGTGACTCCTGCGCATTCCATTGGCTGAACTGATGCGTTCATTGTTGCTCAGCACACGTCCGAGAAGCGCGCCAGTACTCCTCTCACTCTTCCAAGAATAATCTCAGGTGTTTGCATTAACAAAGATAAAGTCAGGGTGATCTCTTGAGCATCGCGATAATAACACATATACCTGGTTGACTCATAGTATTACATTGTTTGTTTTGGTAGTCCTGTTGGAACTTCTCAAGCCTAAGACAAATGGATAGATAAACATTAATCAGTACTCTAGTGAGGGTCCGTAATGATGGATGTCAATGAAAATTTGTCTTTTCGGTTGGAAAACCTTATTTACGCAGATCAACCAAAATAGATTTGAACACGAGCCCTTTAGAATTCTAGGCAGATACGCAATGCATTATATTACGGAACCGCCATGTCATCATGAGTATGCACAAGAGAGTACCTGTAGCCTCCAGTTCTTTTTTTGCTTTGTATCTTCAGAAAATAAACTGTCAGGTAAATGAACTGTATTGTAGCCGTTATTTGACCTTCCGGAGAGGTTTAAATATTCCAGACAGTGGCTGAGTTCATTGCGGAGTGAGAATCCTAAATAGACACGACAGTTACTATTGGTTTAGTCATTGCTCTTCAATCCATATCTCTTGACAGACCACTGCAACACAGGCACAAGTTGCAATTGATTACACTGGGCAACAACAAATAATTTTTGAGTGTTTCGAGCGCTTCATGAGGCAATTCCTACTAATTTTTGGTTGAGAAAAACAAATATGATATTGAAAAAAATTATTAGCTCTAGTTTCTATGATATACACAAGGTGGATGTATTACATATTAACGGATTGACAGAAAAGGCTACATTTTAATTACATACATGCTAACAACAATGAAAGTGCATTTGATCTTTTTAACTGGCAATTACATGCTAAGAGTTCTAAATTTCTGGAAAAATACTTCACAGATAGTCGTGTCTGAAGAGAATCATGTGGTGGCCTATTGACTTCGTCGTCTTTTAGCTTGCCTATTGTGATGGAGTTCCGCAGAATCCCTATACAAAGACCAAGAGTAATCCGCAAGCATTACTTCATTCCAACGGCCCTGATATCTTTGTTCCATAACAGAAATGTCCTGATGGAATCTTTCCCCATGTTCATCACTAACAGCTCCACAACTAGGAGGGAAAATGTCTAGGTGGGAGTGGAGAAAATGGATCTTAAGGGACATGTTGCATCCATGGTTATAGTATTTTTGCAGGAGCACTGTCACCAAATGCTTGTAGTTGTCATCTCTTTTGTTGCCTAAAAATCCATGAACTAACACCCTTGAAGGCTTCCCAAGCTTCCGTTCCTTTCCCCTCCAAAACTTGGTCAAATGTAGGATCCTTTACAAGTTCTCTTATTTGTGGTCCGACAAATATGCCTTCCTTAACTTTTGCATTACTTAATTTGCAAAATTTCTCTCCGATTCTATTTGACAGGTGTGCCAACTCCCCCCCCCCCAAAAAAAAAACTTCCCCCAAATTTAAAATCTGCACTCTAAAAAATGAAATGTCACTTTATCTTCAAAACAAGAGATAATCTATCATTTTATGGTGATTGTTTTATTCAGCAGATGGAAATACATGTAAACTCACTATCTTTAAGCCCGAAACATTTTCATTGTCGCCCAGTGTTATTAGCTTAGTGCTGTCAAAACGGACTAAGGAGACATGCCATGAAGAAACCCTAACTATTCGATATGCTAGCAACAACATTGTGCTGTGTGCAATGTTATCATTTTGCCCTCTACACCATAGTTACGGAAGGAACGTGCAGGAAATGCTTATGTGACGCACTTCCGTTACCAGCATGTCATCGACAAACTGTATGTGCTTTAGTCTTTCTTCAGGATTTTCCATGGTTGAATTAAAATATATAAGAATGCCTTTCTTAAGTGAATGGCAATGAAAGATTCACGAAATACTAAAACTCTTACGATAATCTGGTTTCGAATATCACTACAGGCAGTTCGAAAGCTTCTGGTTGACGGATTCAGAAAGTAGTAAAATTCTGATGGTTGTTTTTGTTAAAATAAACAGTAAAGGCCGTTTAGTAACTCACCATGCAGGTGAGGTTTCTCTGGGCGTTATTCATGCAACTCAGCAACACCTATCGATCCAACGTTGGAGTCCAAGTGTTGGCCAGCTTGATGAAGGTAATGGCACTTAATAGTTTTGTGATTAGTGCCCTAATGGGGCTGCCTCGTGGGAAAAGCTCATGCAAGTTTTTGAGGGAAACATCTGATATATTCTCAGTGATGCATATACATTGGTATCTCTTTAGTACACAATTCATTATGCCAAATGATGCGTGTGTACCTTCCTTTACCTTGCACTGCAAGTCCTCGATTCTTCAACATGCGTTAAATAATAACATTTTTTTAAAAAAAAAAACTATTTATGGAAATTTCAGTTAAAGTTGGTTATATAATCCATTTGCAGTAATTTATGAACAACCCTGATCCCCTAACTGCGAAATAATAAAGCCATTACTGCGCTCTTGAACTGCACATGAACTCGCCGAGGAACGTAAAATGTTATAAACCTTACTCTTTAAGCCCTTAATTTAATGGCTGTACTTTGTTGTAGGTAAAATACTGCTACTTGTTATTTTTTGTTCTGGACTTAATGTTCCTTTGCGGTTTTCTTTAGCATTTATAGCACTAATGACCTTGGTATATTTTCACTACAGGAAAACAACTTCTGCAAAATGTATTTCTCACGGCTTGACATAATTCTCCATAACTTTAATATACCAAATAGATTTGTTGTTGGACTTGACTGATATAGATTGAAGGATATCAATCCTTATTTTGTTTACCTGTCTGTTAACATATATTCTGTGCTGTACTGTAGTGGATTGGCTGCTGGATTCGAGCCCACCAATGAGGTTGTAGATATTTCGACCCATGAATAGGACCACTGTTCACTTAGCTTCGTAATACATTCAAGGAACTACGATAGGTAGCGATTTGTAGGTGATAAAAGCCAATGTATAACTGAGGGTAGCATGGGGCTAAGCTATTTCCCTGTATCCTATGTAGGCATGAGGTCGGCAGCTGGATTGGCAAGTCACGATTCGTAACGGCTATAATGCCATAGATTTAACTTCTTCAAACGATTGCAATGTATTTGTAAAAGGAAATACAAATTAAAAAATGAGAACGCTGGATTTGTCACCAAGTAAGAAAATGCTACATAGCAAAGCAGAAAAGGCTTTGAAGTAAATCCATAAATTGAAGCAATTACAATTTGAAGCAATGAAATTCTATGACAATAATAAAGATCAGTAGTATCGAATTTCTTAGCATTAAATGTGGAGTTCACATTTAAAACATACTCAGATACATAGTTTGGGGGCATTTTGAACCTGTAATGGTTTTTATTTTCTCTTTTCGTCGTCTAGGGTAGAGCAAGTTCTCTTCAGATTCGATCTTTTACGGAGATTCAGGATTCTAGGCGTCCTGAATTAAAGTGTGTGTGTGTGTGTGTGTGTGTGTGTGTGTGTGTGCGCGCGCGCGCGCGCGCGTATGCCTGTGTTTATAAGTATATCAAATACGATTCCCTATGAACATTGTTAATAAAAAGGGAAAGTGTTATCTAAGGCGGGAAAAGAGGAATTTAAGAAGAACTATTATTATCGATTTCAGCTACTGTCCACGCACCATAAGAAGGCAAGGCAGAGGAATGTGTAACGTAATCCCTTTTGCTGTCCGCATGGTGTTTATGTTTATGCTCGCCTTCCGGATATGATAAGGATGCTAGACTCGTGTGAAACACACACCGTTGTCACATAACTCAACCGTTGCAATACCTATCATTGCAGTTACTGAAACGAGCATTATATCTGGCAGCATGGGTGATTCATTAGCACTCTCATACACTCATTTCGTAGTAAACAGATCCACTACCAGAGCAGATAAACAGTTTGAGCCCCTCCCCCTCTTCAGGCGAGGAACCCATAGTTCGTCCACTTTCTTGTGGTGGGCAGATATATACATATTTGTTTGGTAAACATTCAGTTTCTATTTTTTTTATTTTACGTAAAAATTTGTTTAAATGATTCTGAATAAAACATTACGAGGTAATTATATGATAAAGGTAATCCACAAATTGTAGTAAAAGGTATGTACGCTCTTCTCATTCCTCTAGTGTCTAGTGTTTTATTTGGAAAGCCACATAAGAGCCCAAAAAGCGTATTATGGAGAAGAGGTACAAAATACATCCTGAATAACACGACTTTTCTGTTAAGAATTTCCTAAATATTCACGCCTGTTTAAATTTGCTTAGCTGTTTCCTTCGTGAGATTATCTCCATCTTTCCTCTACTGTGAGCTCATGGTTAACGAAAGTGTTTGTAATAATGGCAGTAAGAGACAGTGTCACTTTTATCTTGTTCCTGTGTTCTTATAAACGATTACAAACCAACATCGTGATCTACATTATAAGCACGCAGCTTCAATTCCTCTAATCTACTTTTATAGTATCAGAACATTCATAAGTTGTTGCATCTATTTTCATACTTAAACTATATTCAAGTTATTATTTATTTCAAGAAGGGCGGCTATTCTATAACCTTTATATTCTGTTTAAATGACCCTTTTTAACTTTAAAGGTTAAGCTAAAGGGACATATCACTGAGTGGCCCCTGAAATCGAGGTGGAGCACCGCACCTTGTGGCTCTTGGTGCTACGAACGGGACCCTTGGGAGGGAGAGACTTGAAGGGCTACCAGATCCGGGAGACGGCGTGCATAAGTGTGGACGGGTCCCTAACATTTCAAGACTGAACGCATCCGACGCCAATTAAGCCCGCCTACAGGCTTCGAACCACCAGGAGTCCCCCCTGGAGAGCCCATTCAGTGAGCAGACAGAGTGCGGGCCCTGAGCAACGTCGCCGACGCCGGAAAAGAAGCCACCGCATTGGCCTACCGATTCGAAAAAATCACGAAATGCCCATGACCAGAGTGGGCGGTCCCCGAAAATCGAAACCGGGACTTATCAAACGTTCACATCTTTCACTCGTTAAAGGAATACATTTCCCCTGGTTATTTTAATGTATCTATTCTGTTTTTCATATTTTCATATTTATTTGTACACTTTCCATTACATTTTCACTACAATGACTTTGATATCTATCAATCACTATTATCATCCTCTAAAATACATGAAATTGCTGACCTAAGATTTACTTGCTGACTCAGGTCCCCTGACCGTAAGCCTGTGGTTTTCCTGAGCACCTTGTTGTCATTTCTTCCTGACCTTCGCTTCTTTTACCTAATCCAATTTTCTCTTAACCTATATAAGAATTCTCCTATACATCTATTTTTCTTTTCACTCATCTCCGTTAACATGCGTATTACCACTACGTCTTTGCTCACGCTGTCCCACTTCTTATCCCATATTTATCTACTGTAATTTGTTAACTCCTTACATTCTATCAGGTAATGAACAGTGCTCTCTCCATCTCCACAAAATTCACATATAACTACCTTATTACTTCACAACCCTTTTAGATATATTATTCCTACTCTCATCCATGCTATGCCTTCTCTTCCAATTTTGTCACATTCATCTATATATTTTTCCCTACCCCATTCTGACTTTAATTGCTTATAAAATTTCAAAGATTTATTTTCTTCTATACTTTCCCATATCTCTTACCTATCTATATCTTGTACTCTAGTTCTCATTTCCTTCCAAAAACCGCTATAATTTGTCACCTCTGCTCTCTACAGATCTCCCATGCCTATCTTTAATACCATTCTTTCTAATTCCGACCACCAACTGTTTTGTGTTCTTAATGCTTTTCTGTTGCTTCATGCACAGATTCAATAATTCCCCTTTCTGCCCTTTAATACACTTATACCAGAATTTCAGCATTCTCTCTATTATTATTCCCTCCTTTTTGTATTACCTAGCTCTGGTAATGCCACCTCTCTTGGTGCCGATTTTGGAGCCCTAGAAGTTCTTTGCAAAACAGTCCATACATCTGGACTAATTGTGTTCTTATCTCTGATGTGCCCCATACCTCCACTGCAGTATCTATTATGTTAAGAAGTTTCATATGTTGTTGAGTGTCTTTATGGCAAACTCATTTCTAATCTAATTTCTTAAATTAATCCTAAAGGTTAATTTCTACAAAGAACTCCGCAGAAACAACAGAAACAGCAGTCAGATGTTTACATAAAGTAACGTCCTCAAGTGAAGGGAAAGCAAAAATAGAATTGTTTTCAAACGAATTATAATAGGCTAAACTTCATCATGGAAAAACGAAGGTACGCAATTGTATATTTTTAGAGAAAAATGCTACATTAAGTTAGCTTTAAAACGCTGTACATCTTCATGCATTCCACTTCATGTGTAATAAGGTTTTACCTAGTAACACAGAATTCAATTTGAATAAGAATATATTACAGGTTATTTACAGAACATTCAAGACAAAAATACATTTTATTCATGACACTAACACCTCAAACGTATCTATGATATTTCTTACGTCTATGAGAAGAAACCAACAACATTTCTTCCATGTAAACAACTGTTTGGTTTGGAGAATTTGTAAGAATATTCGTCTGTAACCTTGAAAGATACCGGACTAACTGCTTTTCAGGTTACATAAGCATGTCAAATTTTTGGTGAAGTGTAATAAAATAATTCTCCTAACTGCGTTTAACAAGCAATAGAAAAAGTAGTAGGTTCTGCTGCTATAATATGAAAACTGACTCAGAAACAAATCTTCAGCTTACAGCTGTTTTATCAAAATGGCGTAGCCGGAGCATAATAAATACGCCTATAAAATCTCGCGTACTCCAATAATGCATATTACTTTATCTGTCAGAGTATTTTTCATATTTTATCTCGTACTACTAAGAAGAGTCCATTTTATAATTATTCTGTTTGAAATGGGATGAGGTTTGTCCTTGAACGCCACTAGGTGAGCAACCAATCGGAGTCCTGACGTGTTGTCGTACTACATTCCCCGTAGGTGGTGTGTGGCGAGTTCCAAATGAATGCATCTCTAATAAATACTACTTGCGCTAAGACAAAAATTCAGATTTTGTAAAAAGCGATCCATGAGTAAGGTAGCGAGTAATGCGTCTGATATAACCGTGAAAGCCTCATATTTTTAGCTGAAATGCTTTTCCTAATAAAACACATAAATTACCAATGCATTATCACAATGCATCGCGACGTAAGCACTGTAATGAACATCATTATTGGTTGGTATGTATGCATGTACGTATATTTGTAATCATTCAAAACTGAAATGTTAAGTTTGACATGAGTGACAAAGGAATTGTTTTGAATAAGCCAAGGTATTTGTTAAATTCGAGAGAGAGGAAACATTACACTTCCCGCTGGCTTCTAGAATACTGCATCGGTAGAACGTGAATCGTCACATTATATGTTTGTTTATGAATGGTTCGTAATCTCTGTTTATTCTAGAGAGTTCAAAGCAGTTATTCTACCAATTAAAAACCAGGGAAAAGTGTATCAGCTGGACGAACCTACAGTTGAAATGAGACATGAGGTAATCTGCCTTCCCCCTTACCACTGACAGTACAATCTAGTTGAGTTCATGTGAACTCAAATTATGTTGCAAACAGAAATAATAATTTTAAACTGACTGATGTTGAATAACTTATTCACGAAGAAATTAACAAGGTAACAGAAGACTGGAAAAACTGCGTGAGACAAGCAGATAAGCTACAAGAAGACGAATTTGGGAAAGAAATAACATATGATGAGATTTTGTAGCCTATCATCATAAATTTCCCAAACTCAGAGATGACAATGACAATGACGAATTGTCTGTTGGTGTAAGTGACATTCACAGCTATATGGATGAGCCACTGACAGTTCTGTTGGATTAAATATGTAGTCCATAAACTATAATTACAATATAGTATTTAAAACAAGTGCATACTATACGAATATCCATATTGCAAATGTAATTTAAACAATTGCAATATTATAAAAGTTTGCAAAATTCAGTTTGAATTTGCTTATCTAGCACCAAGGAGACTAGGATAGTGGAAGAAAGGGAAGGAAATCTGAAAAGGGGGAGTAACGAGGTGGCAACGCTAAGCGCCCTAACGCTAATTCGCTACAGGCCAGAACTCTTTACCATTTGAAACACATAATGGACTGGCATTGCAACTGTGATATTGACAGCAAAGATGGGGAATCTGCTGTTATAACGTATTTACCACACATGGAGAAGATATTCTGATATCTTGATTGACTGCAGTTAGATATGAATCGATTCCTACTGGATGGAAGGGGGTAGCAACGAACTCTATGCCAGCCAATGAAGGATGTGGACTACAACTCTGAAAGATGAATGGAGAAGTTATATGGGACGTTATGAGGTACAGAAGAATTCGTGGCAGTATACCTATAACTCATTGCATCCGATTTGGGAAACCCATGAAATGTTCAACGTGAGAGTGATCGGTCTAACAAGAATCAAACCTAAGACACCACCGCGTGAGCCATTCCATTCTGCGATTGTTGTTATCTGCTGCCGCATTCTAGCTCTCCCTTGACTATTATACCTTAACCTATAAAGTGGATAGAGGATGTGTGTAAGGGGCAGTAAAGATTATAGGTAACCACTTTTGTAATAAGTGCAGTCATTTTGCTCCTGGCAAACTTAGAGAACATCAACTTTTGTAATGTAAAATGTAAACACTGGTATAAAGAGTGAAAGTTCACCTCATTGTTGTATCTTACGTTGATTCGCTCTGCCTCTGTTTCTTATGTTATTTTTTCCAACTCCTACTTTAGTTAGAGCATAGTGATTCACTACCCAAAGAAAACCTCTTCATTCAACATTGTTCTTAGGTATAAGTATTACAATATTAAAAGTAAATATGCATTAATTTAAATTCTGACAATGAAATTAAGGGGTAAATAAGTTAGTTAGTTAGTTACTAACACTCCCCACATGGCAACCTTGGCCTTCGGGGTAACCTCACCCCACCAAGTGATGACCGGACCCATTTCTCAGGTGGAGGCACCCAGAGGGCGGTGTCCATTACCTCCGATGATAGGGTGATAGTGAAGATGGCGGTGAGGTGAGAGGACCTACAGTTTTTACCGTGGACTCCGAACCACGTTGGGCATAGGGGATACTTCACGTGTGCTAGACAGAGGTGAAGGCGTGGATAGGGCCGACTTAAAATCGCCAACCCCAGAGCCGGGAATCGAACTCGGGACCCTTAGAACGGGAGCCGCGAACGAAACCACCGCGCTACCCCGGCGCCCTTAAGGGGTAAATAATGAATCAGAAGTTTTATTTTTCAAAGTGTGTAGTTGGAAAGAAATTCAGAATGGCATTTGAAATTAAAGAGCATAACATGTGCAAAGGAAAGCCCGGAATATAAATAAACTATATATGTATTCATTCTTTGTGAGATAGATGTTTATTAGTAAGTTGCCAGGTCACTGCTCACCATATCTCAAGTTCACACTTTCTCCTCGAACTCTCTTTGGACCGTATAAAACAAGGACAGGATGGAACCAGTGGCGAAGCGTACAATGAGATGCTGGAAACACCGCTTCTCCAAGAATTCCACGAGAAAAAGAAGAAAAACAACAACAATAATTATGCCCACATGGTATTTTCATTTGCTTTGGATACATTTTCAAAATTTATTCGCGAAAATCCACGGTGCTGTGGACAATTTGACAGCTCATTCGAGTGACCGGTTCCGCGAGCTCATTCAATGCTGAATATTTCTGTATTCAGGCATTCGTAATTTTGAATAGCATGCTTCGTAGGTTTCCGGAAGCAATGGCAACGCTTCGGTAGTTAGGAAGTGCTTGACTGATTTTGTAACGTGAAGCCTCTATAGTGTGTGTTATTATTTTGTTTTATGTGGCACTTTTAAATACAACTGTAATGCCTGATTTCACCAACAGATGTTAAAATCGACGTTAACAAATGTAACGCAACAAATGTCACAGCGCTAAAACTAATGTTAATTTCTTGCATTTCACCAACCTGTTTTCTTAAAATGTTAACAAACCTGTGTTAACGTCAAGAAACTTGTAAATATCACAGCTATAGAAGGCTATGTATGATTTTCTGAACGTACTCCGATGCGCTTTTGTTTTCATTTTCGTCTGCACAAATGGCGGAAGAACAAAATCATAAATAAAGCCGTGAGACAAATTTCTCATCGACGGAGAAAGAATTGTTAATTGAAATGGTGACGAAGTGTAAGGATATCGTGGAAAATAAGAGGACGGATGCAGTGAATGTAAAAGAGAAAGATGTCGCGGGGAAAATATTGGAAACGAATTTAATTCAAATTCATGTGTCATTACTGCAAGCACCAAACAACTTGTCAGTATTACGTAAATTTAAAACGAAGTGCGAAGAACAAGTGCCTTAAACGTTTCAAGACGGGAGGTGGACAGTGTATTATCCACATAATTGAGTGAATTATAAAATCGCAAAGTTATTAATACTTGAAGCAAAGGCGAGATCGGCATATTCCTTTCGATGCATGTTCTAACTCAGTATTACGTAAATTTAAAACGAGGAGCGAAGAAGGGCAAGTGACTTGAACGTTTCAAGACGGCAGGTGGACAATGTATTATCCACATAATTCAGTAAATTATAAAATCGCATGGTTACTAATACTTGAAGCTAAGGCGAGATCGTGATATTCCTTTCGATGCATGTTCTAACTCAGTATTACGTAAATTTAAAACGAGGAGCGAAGAAGGGCAAGTGACTTGAACGTTTCAAGACAGCAGGTGGACAAGGTATTATCCACATAATTCAGTGAATTATAAAATCGCACGGTTATTGATACTTGAAGAAAAGTCGAGATCGGCATATTCCTTTCGATGCATGTTCTAACCTCTCTTGTACTTCCGCAGTAACCTTCATAGCAACATGTTTCGACAGTCTATACCTCCATAAAACAATTTTCTTCGGATAGTTCCTCAACATCACTTCTCCTCATAGGCCGTACTCTATTATGAATGTCATTTAGACGGTCTTAAATATAGCAAATCGACATCAACAGTTAAGTTCATGCTCACCATCTTGACTATTCACAATTGTTAAGGACTTAACATTAGAAATTCGGCTTGTTAGTTTGACATGAGATTTAACATGAGTGTTACGCTAGCACTTGTTGGTGAAATGCAATTTTTGTTTTAACTATTGCTAAGCTCGTGTTAAGTCTTAACATTTGTTGGTGAAATCGGGCATCAATATATTTCAATACCATTAGCAACAGTATTTATGTAGCTTGATATATAGTGGTGACAAATATGAAATTTTTATGAAGTATTAAGTTATTAGCAGAAGTGTGTGAATTGCATACCTTCTCCATGTTAGATTAAAATTCACGGTGTAAGACAGCTCTAGGAAAAACTGGAACGTCTGAGTGGAGAGGAGAAGCAATGTCTGCTTGTAGTGTGAGCAGTCTTGAAATGCAAGAAGGGCCTACGTGTGACTGTTCAGTAGAAAGAGTACTAAAGAGTAGCTTCAGTTCTCTGATGCATTATTCTCTCTTATTTTATAAACATTACTATTTAGAGCTTCCCTCGCTTTGAAATTCACACCTCGCAACTGGCTGGAACACACATGGATTAGTGGCAGATGTAATCCGCAGTTTATCCTACTACAAGAATTGGAATATGAAATGTGTTATTCAGCACATCAGCTGTTCCATTTCAGATTGCCTTTGATAAGATCCAAGGTTTCAAGCAGTCCCAGTTAATTCTGGGGAAATCGTCGACAATGAACAAATTAAGAGAGTTTGGCACGAAACAGTTTAAAATATTCTTAACACTCTTAAACGTATTAACACCTATTTCCTGTCCTGTCTGGCGCATTTATTACAGAACTGCTCTTGGATTATGAAGGAAATGGAGCACAATGAACCTCGTTTACTTTCGTCAATGACACTAGTATTATAAAATAGGACACGCGTGTAAATTTGGGAGAATATAATACACAATTGGGATATTACATTGCACTATTTACATCTCAGAGAAAATGTTAGAAGTGTTCTCCACCAGCATCTATACATGTTTGCACTCGTCTCACCATATTCTCCGAAGTTTTACGGAGGGTATCCTCGCCAGTGTTACTTGTTTCGGTTCGAATGGATTCCTTGAGAACATCAATTGTCCGCGGTCTATTCTTGTACACTCTATTTTTTAGATAACCCCACAAGAAAAAATCCGGTGAGGTTAGTTCAGGGGATCTGGAGGGCCACAGACCTTTTGAGATTATTCGATTATCAAAGAAACTGGTTACAGCCCGCCTTGGTAGCGTAGATGGTAGCGCGTCTGCCTCACGTTCAAGAGGTCTCGAGTTCGAATTTCGGTCAGGGTGAGTTACCTGGATAAGCTTTTTCCTGGGTTTCCCTTATCCTTAAAGGACGAATGTTGGGTAGCTCTAAGCTCCATGGACCCCTGGACACATTTGAGCATCATTTCATTCATTTCATTCACCGTCCGATATGACTTAACGTTGGAGGACGTAAAATTAAAAAAAAACTGGTTATAAGTTCCATGGTGTCATTAGATGTATGGCACGTTGCTCCATCTTGCTGGAAATAACCTTCTTTCAATTCGTTATCATCCAGCTGCTCCACAAACGTATTGAAGAAACTCCAGTGTCTACAGTCGCATCAAAGAAAATGGGACCAAAGATCCTGGAAGCTGACACCGTGCACCATACTCCAACCTTTTCATCATGCAGTGGGGTTTCGTGGTTCACTTGTGGGTTTCCAGCAGCCCAATATCTGGTGTTTTGTGTGTTTATGTAGCCTGACAGATGAAACCATGTCTCATCTGTAAACCACGTTATGGAGAGAATGTCTGGACGTGGAATAAGAGTACCCTGAAACCATCGTCAGAAACTGATTCGTTTATTATAATCTGCTTCTTTCAGTTGTTGCACCATATGCACTCTGTAGGGTCGTAATTCCGATGTCTTCGCAGCTCTTTGACATGTTCCATATGAATACCCTGATTCCTGGCTCAATCAACGCAACGATTTGTTTGGAGAATTCAATAGCCTTCTGCGATCATCTGTAACAGTCTCTGCATTCATTGCGGTCTATGTTTTCCACTCTCACTAATTAGTATACCAGTTGTCTCCAGCTTTCTTACGAACGATAAAATTGTTGCCTTTGTCGGAACATCACGTACATTAAATTCTCTTCGAAATTCTTGTTGAGTTGTTACCAAGGAATTTGTCCTCGCACTGAATATATATACTTATGTAATTGTATACCGTTGGGGTATACCATTTATTTTCTACTCCATTTTGAATGCAAACTTAACATGAGTTAAAATCTAGAATCCATTTGCACCCCTTCTTAAAGCAGCACACAATGTTGTTTGTCGATGCAGTATTCCTATTTAGAAGTTTGTATTCCATTTCAATGACGTAATTTTACTTGACTATCTATGAAGTTCTGTTTTTATTTATCGCTAGTTAGTTTACCCTTCACTGCATGGGTGCCCTTTTAAATCTTGATTTAAGATATGGTTATTTCATTTACTTCTCCTGGTATTCTATCAGATTATTGCAAAAAGGTATAGAAGATGTTATAGTGAAATTTCCCCTTTTGTCTACTGTAATTGTAACCTTGACCATTTCCTTTTATGTTACTAATACTGGATGACAAATTCTCTGACATTTACGAGAATGTATAAGAAATGGTGGAGAAAATTGCATTTGTGATCTTTTTAATCTTTCTCTGTCGGTCTTACAAGTTTTGGAAATGTTATATACCATATTAAACTATCTTTTGACAGTGAATAATTATTGAAACATTCGTGCAAAGTTGTAGATAATCATAATACTTATATATATATTAACCTTGAGTACTTTCTATTATTCCGTGGTTATTTAATAACGCAGTTTTCATATAACTCAGAAATTCCAAACAATATACAATATGAGGATGAAGTGACGAATTTGAACACTTCCCACTCGCGGACCACCAGGTAAAATGTTTTACAAATGGAGCACAGTCTGCAATCATTAAAAGAAAATATTTTGCAAAATCACTGGTAACTCAAGCCCGCCTCGGTAGCGTAGATGGTAGCATGTCTACCTCACGTTCAAGAGGTCCCGAGTTTTAATC